>KV908567.1:80000-90000 GCA_002005505.1 Botryococcus braunii
CCCCCCCCCCCCACCCCCATTGTTTCAAAAATGTAGACCAGCATGTACAATAGGCTTGCTACAATGTGATGTACAATAGGCTTGCTGCAATGCGATGTACATCACATTGCGATGCCCAGCCTCAGGCCCTCATGGCAATATGATTGCAAATAGCCCTCATGGCCTTTAGGCTCTGCCCCAGACAACCTCCTGAACACGTAAGTGTTTTCCTGTTGAAACTGCCCACTGGGAGTGTCATTAAAAGGAATGTGATTAAAATGAGTGGGATAATTTAAAAAAAAAAAAAAAAAAAAAAAAAAAAAAAAACGGCCCACTGTTTCCTTTGCCGCTGACCCTGAAGATGTACGTCCTCTCTGCTTACACGAGTAGGGACCAAAGGCCCAATGTTTCTTAGTAATACCAGCCCAATGCTTCCTTTCCCCTGACCCTGAAGATGCAGGTCCTTCCCTCTTAGACAATTGTGGGATCAAAGATAACAGCCCAATGTTTCCTTTCCCCGTGACCCTGAGGATGAAAGTCCCTTCCTCTTACACGAGTAGGGACCAAAACGATTGAGCCCAATGTTTCTTAATAATACCAGCCCAATTCTTCCTATCCCCTGACCCTGAAGACACAAATCCTTTCCTCTTACATAAGAGTTGGATCAAAAACACCAGCCCAATGTTTCCTTTCCCCGTGACCCTGAAGATGGAAGTCCCTTCCTCTTACACGAGTAGGGACCACAAGGACCGAGCCCGATGCTTCTAAACAACACCAGCTCAATGTTTTTCAATTACAATAAGAGGAAATCAGCTCTATGTTTCCTTTCCCCTAACCCTGAAGACACAAGTCCTTTCCTCTTACAGAAGAGCGGGATCGGAATGACCAGACCCATGTGTCCATTCCCATGAAACAGGTTGGGAGCCTCACTTGAAGGAGGGCCAGGTCCCGCAGGATCTGGGGGTTCTCCTTGTCTATCCTTAGCGCTTGCTTGTAGCACTTTATAGCTTCTTCGTAATTCCGGTCAGACCGGTGCAGCAACCTTCCCCGGCCCCCCGCCATCCCTTTGTAAGTACGGACTTGACAAAACTAAGAAGAGGTGTCAAAATCAAGAACATTTGTCAGAACAGAGAAGAGTTGTCAAACGCACGGAGAGTTGTTCAAACTACAAAGAGTTGTCAAAACTAAGAAAAGCTAATAAAACTAAGAAGAGCCGTCAAAACTTAGAAGAGCTGTCAAAACGAAGTAGACTTGTCAAAAGTAAGAAGAGCTGTCAAAACTTAGAAGAGCTGTCAAAACTAAGTAGACTCGTCAGAGTAAGAAGAGCTGTCAAAACTAAGAAGAGCTGTCAAAACTTAGAAGAGCTGTCATAAGTAAGAAGAGTTGTCAACTGAAAGGAGTAGTCAACTAAAAGCGGTTGTCAAACACGGAGCCTTTCCCCAGAACCCACCTCCAATAGGAAGTTGTGAGCTAAGGAGGCCTTCCCCCGGCCCACGAACCTATCATTGTTGTGCAGAAGGACACATCAATCAAACCTAGCTAAAGTGAAAAATGATCCCGTAGGCAGGCAGAGAGTCCAATACAGAGTTGTCAGCTAAGGAGGCCTTCCCCCGCCCCGCAAGGCCCTATCCTCAAAACCGAGCTATCAACTAGGGAGGCCTGCCCGGGCCCCAAAACCCCATCTTGTTTGTGCAGATGTGCATATCAATCCAAACTAGCTAGTGAGAGCCATCAACTAGGGAGGCCTTCCCCCGCCCCAAGACCCCATCGTCAATAAGGAGTTGTCAGCTAAGGCGGCCTTCCCCCGGCCAAAGAACTCATCGTTAATGCAGAGTCGTCAGCTAAGGAGCCCTTCTCCCGCCCCAACAACACATCAGAAATACAGAGTTGTCATATTAGGAGGCCTTCCCCGCCCCACAAACCCATCTTTGATACAGAGTTGTTGGCTGAGGAGGGGAGTCTGACTCATCCTCTAATGCCCCCTAACTCCTTAAGGATCTGCCTACAGAAAATGTCATGTATCACATGGCCACTGTGCGTGCGCGGAAGTGTGCCTCGAGTATGCGTGTGTGTGTGTGTGTGTGTGTGTGTGTGTGTGTGTGTGTGTGTGTGTGTGTGTGTGTGTGTGTGTGTGTGTGTGTGTGTGTGCGTCTGTGTGTGTGTGTGTGTGTGTGTGTGGTGTGTGTGTGCGTGTGTATGTGTCTGTGTGTGTGTGTCCCGTGTGTGTGTGTGTGTGTGTGTGTGTGTGTGTGTGTGTGTGTGTGTGTGTGTGTGTGTGTGTCAGTCACGCCCGCAGGGCAGAGCAGGTTCATAGCCATCCACACTATCATGGGCTGCGGTACACCTGCTTCATGTGTGGCTGCCTTCCCGTGGCTACCTTCCCAGGAATCCACAAAACTTGGCAGTGATATTAATGTGCAATCGAAACGCTATGAGGTGCGGAACACACTTGGGAATTGATAGGATGTCAACTGTAGAACCTGACATGGCAGCGTGAGCAGAGGATAGCAGCTTCCGGCCAGCTGCACAATCAATACTGGCACAGGAAAACACTGTACAGACACTGCCTTGCATGGCAGGGGAGTGATACACTGACAAGACAGATTATTAGGCAGAACCTCAGGTACATCCAGGCTCAGGAGCCAGTCCTTCCTGGACAGGAGCCTCGGGGATGAGTAACAACTACTGTGTAAGAATTCCCTTAATCCTTGGCATGAGAGGCGTACCCATATACATGCCAGCAAACATGGCTTTTGACATCATGTTTAAGTCCCCTTTTGGTAAATTCATAAGCTTCCTCTTTTTTGTCCTGACAGTTCAAGATAAGGCCTTTCATAGCAAGAGTCTCCCCATGATCTGAAAAGCGTTTAAGGATCTGCAAAAACACGCCAGAAACTCATACATTTAGGACTTTCTTAGTCATGTTTTGCAGATTCTCCAGATCGGCCAACGAACTAACTATTAGGCAGCACATCTTAGCTGCGACGAAAAATCCCAATACTTATTCCATTAGAGAAATTTTTAAATGCAAGGATCAATTTGTAGACAAGGGGCCCTATGATAGCTAGCCACGTTTTATGTGGCGGAAGCACGTAACAGACCTGCTCTGCAGCCTTCAGGCCTTTCTTGTACTGTTTGGTCTCATAATGCTTCACGACTTGTCTAAACAAATTCTGCTCCTTACTAGGAAGCGGGTTCCCCATCTTCAAGTAATCGTGAGAGCCTTAACAGCGTCCACACAAGTCAGCCACACTAGTCCACCCTCTTGGAAAAGCTAGGCTGCAACCGACAATATATTGCGACGGCAGTTGCACATAGATTTTCCGAGTTTGTGAATCAACTTATTTCACTTCTCCTGGTGGTTGCATAGCTAACGAGTATTCCCGGAAGACACTCCTTTCTTGCCGAATCGGTTCAACCCAGATGCGCGATCGATCATAGGCGGCTAAGGCGATATGCATCCGTACGGCATTACCACTGGTAATTTACCAGCGTATGCGATGGAAGGAAGGAAGGAACACAAATTATTTCAAATAAAACATCCAGAACTAGCCATTGGGGCGTGAAGGGCGAATGTGCTGTTTCTGGAGATAAAGAATGGACCACACACACACACACACACACACACACACACACACACACACACACACACACACACACACACACACACACACACTCTCACGCGTGCGCGCGCAAGTGAGGAGGAGGAGGAGAGAGAGAGAGAGAGAGAGAGAGAGAGAGAGAGAGAGAGAGAGAGAGAGAGAGAGAGAGAGAGAGAGAGAGAGAGAGAGAGAGATTCTAGAAGGAGCCGATAAGGAGAGCGCGCGCGCATGTGTGTGTATGTGTGTGTGTGTGTGTGTGTGTGTGTGTGTGTGTGTGTGTGTGTGTGTGTGTGTGTGTGTGTGTGTGTGTGTGTGTGTGTGTGCGCGCGCGCGCGGGGGCGCGTGCGATTGTGTGCATTGCATACTGTAAAAGTATCGCTTTCACTTTAAAACTTGCATTTCCCAAGTGTGTTGCAAACCGGAATATGAAGCCCCAAACTTGCCTCGCACCTCCTGGTGGGACATAGGTTGAGTCCAATTGCAGCTGGCATCAATCCCGCTGTGCTGGCAGACCTTGCAAGCTATAGCGGTTCAACTTGAACTTCAAGGCCATTTGAATGGTTTCATCTAGATTTGCCCGTGTGAATTGGATAGATATCTATCATATCATGACATGTGTGTATGAAGCGGTGATTGTTGATACAAAGAGAAGGCCGCTCCTTAAGGAAGCTTCCTTGTTTTACATCAATACTGCTTGGACAACAGCCCCTTCGATGGAGTAGAAAATGCCAGATTTCATCCGGATCTTGTCAAGATCACTCAGCAATATTGAAACAAGTCCGTCATGTATGGGCCCCGCTCCAGCTCAGTGTGGACATAGTGGACTTCCATCATGGCAAACTTTCTCGGAAACTACCTTATCATTGAACACATGCATACATAGCAACACAGCCCCTACTCCCTCGTGTGTTGTTGACCTCCGGACTGACTGCCATTCGGTCATGATGAAAGCGCATCGAACAATCACATGCGGCTGAACAAATGTGACCCTTATTCTTCTTCGTCCCGCAAACTCAAGTCTCACACCCTTTGCACAGTTACCGCATAGGCCAACAATAGTGCAACTTTCAGACGGCTTGCTAACACTCCAACCCCCCCCCCCCCCCTCTGGTCATCATCAGAAACAGCCATCACCTCCGGCCCCACCACAACCCTACCCCCCCCCCAATACCCTAGGCCCTAACCACCCCCCAACCCCCCCCCCCCCCAAAAAAATCATCAGAAACAGCCATCATCTTTGGCCCCACCACTGCACTTATTGTTCCCTCCGCACCACTACATTCAACCCAAGGCCAGCGTACTTCATCCGGACTTGCAGAATTGGCAACATGCAAATATGCCACTTCAATCTCTCCAAGCTCGCTTCATGTGGCAGCAAGCCGGCGAAGGGGTTGCAAAGTTTGTGGTTATCGCTTCAGAGACCTACATGAATGCCTTCAGGGGCATCAAACTCTTATTAGTGGCTCTAGGTTTTAGCCAAGTTCACCGTCATCCGTTCAGCCATAATGGCTGGCTGTGAATGTAGTCCTTCCTTCCTTCCTTCCTTCCAATACCTTGCTGTTCGTATACCATGCGATTGACATAATCTCTATTCAGTGCACCGAAGGCGGAGCGTGGCAACGTTGCAAAACAGGTTATTTTACCAATTGTACCAGCAAGGACACCCTGCTTAATAGGCACAACCGCCATAAGCATAACATCAACTTTCAATTACAACACTTTCACCCCTAACACAAACTCCGAAACAACCCTGAAACGACCCAAATCTGATAGGGGTGAGCCAACAGGTATTACTTAAATGGTACGGCAATCCATTCCAGGTCTTGCAGGTCCCGGAGGTCCAGGTCTTGCAGGTCCTGGGCGTCCCGGTCTTGCACGTCCTGGAAGTCCAGGTCTTGCAGGTCCCCGTCCAGGTCTTGCAGGTCCTGGGCGTCCCGGTCTTGCAGGTCCCGGAGGTCCAGGTCTTGCAGGTCCTGGGCGTCCGGTCTTGCAGGCCCTGGGGGTCCCGGTCTTGCAGGCCCTGGGGGTCCAGGTCTTGCAGGTCCTGGGCGTCCGGTCTTGCAGGCCCTGGGGGTCCCGGTCTTGCAGGCCCTGGGGGTCCAGGTCTTGCAGGTCCTGGGCGTCCGGTCTTGCAGGCCCTGGGGGTCCCGGTCTTGCAGGCCCTGGGGGTCCCGGTCTTGCACGTCCTGGAAGTCCAGGTCTTGCAGGTCCCAGTCCAGGTCTTGCAGGTCCCGGGGGTCCAGGTCCAGGTCCAGGGGAGGGTTCAGCACGGCGCACTTTGCCCGGTCGAAGTCTTGCAGGGCCTCCTGGTACCTGCCCAAGCGCATCCTTGGCTCCCCGCGAGACCGGAGAATGCCCGCATGCTTGGGCTCCAGTTGTCTCCCCTGTCCAGGACTTGCAGGGCCTCCTGGTACATTCCCATGGCTGTCTTTTTCGCCCCGCGCGACCAGAGATTGACGGCATCACAGGGCTCCAAGGTGAATGCCCGGTCGAAGTCTTGCAGGGCCGCCGGGTTCAAGCCCATGGCTCTCTTTGTCACCCCACGCAGCCAGAAAGTGCCAGCATGAAACGGGTCCAGGATAATCTCTTGGTCCAGGTCTTGCAGGGCCTCGCTGTGCATGCCCAAGGTCATCCTTGCCTCCCCGCGCGCACGGCGAGTGCGAAAATCATTGGGCACCAGGTTCTCCCAGGTTGACTGCCCGGTCCAGGTCTTGCAGGGCCTCCTTGTACCTGCCCAAGTGAGACTTTGCCTCTCCACGACAACGGAGAATGCCCGCAAGGTTGCGCTTCACGGTGTCTGCCTAGTCCACGCAGAAAAAGTGTAAATAAAGTGTGCATGACCCAGCACACGCGGAAAACTGTAATTACAGTGTACATGACCCGGGTCCATCTACTATTGAGGGCAACCCTAGGGTTTCGGGCGGAGCCCGCCACCCTTTTGAGGCCCTCAAGGCCACCCTTAAAGAAGCACGCCACCCTTTCAAGGCCCTTAAGGCCAATTGGGGTTGCCACTTTAAGTACCCGCCACCCTCTAAGGCCCTTAAGCCCTTCCTTAACGACTAGCCGCCCTTTTAAGGCTTTTAAGGCCACCCTTATTGACTCGCCACCCTTAAGGCCACCCTTAAGGACAACCACATGCTTGGGGGGAGCCCGCCACCATTGATGTCCTTAAGGTTCAGGACAACACATGTTTGGCAGTTGCCCGCCACCCTTAAGGACAACCACATCTGCACAGGAATCCCCTCTCTCCCACGCCCAGCCATGGCTCCTCCATCGACGAGCCTCTTCGCGAAGGGGATTATCCCATCGGTTCCATCTGGGCCCACACGTGATAACTATGGAAATAGAAGCAAGCCCGCAGCGACGGATACTGGACCGGGCCCAGCTCCCCCAGCTGCGGCACAAGTCCTCCATTCTGAGCGGAGACCGGCTCCGGCATCGCTCCCTCCAGATGACCGTCTGTGTACGGCAGCCTGGACAGATTGGACTCGACTCGAGACGGCTAGACGCACCAGGCCCGCCCCAAGGCGCCATCTGTGTACAGCAGCCTGGACGGGTTGGCTCCCTGGACGGGTTCTTCTGTGTACGTCAGCCTGGACGGATTGTTCTCAACTTGAGGGAAGCCAGACGCAGCAGGCCCCAAGATGCCATTGGTGATCGGCAGACTGGACGGGTTCATATGTGTACGTCACCCTGGACGGGTTCATCTGCGTACAGCAGCCTGGACGGGCACGTTCATAAGTGCACGGCACCCAGGACGCGTTCGTCTGTGAACGAGCACCATGTACGGTTTGCTCTCGACTTGAGGGAGGCCAGGCCTACCAGGCCCCTAGGCGCCATCCAGGAACAGTTTTCCCGGAGCGCTGCCCTGAAGGTGGGGAGAGTCGGACATGCCTGCTCCCTCCAGCACGCCCAGGAGAGGAGGCGACCCAGAGGGGTTGCGGTTGAAGAGAGGGGAGGTCGGCAGGGAGTCATCTTTGCTCGACGATCCCGGGAACAGCAACATGCCCGAGGCATCCGCATCCGCAGGTTGCGGTGGGAGGGTTGGTGAGATGCCACTAGTGTACTGCTCCTCTGCAGCTAGCGCTCCCCCTAGAGCAGTAGGAGTACTGCCCTGCCGCTCCCGCAAGCGTGCTGCCGCTCCTCCAGGAGAACTGCGAAATGACACTAGTGGACTCCCCTGCCGCTCCTCCGAGCGTACTGCCGCCCCTCCAGGAGTACTGCGAAATGACTCTAGTGGACTCCCCTGCCGCTCCTCCAAGAGCAGCGCCCCCGGCAGATCCCGCTCGCTCCTGTTCAGGTGCAACAGCTCAGGAGCTGATGGGCTCGAGCAGAACTGGGGATCCTCCCCGGGGAATAGAACCTCTGGCAGTTTCCTTGCGGGTCCGCAAGCTCCCGCCAGCTCCTCCGCGAACCCATATCCGAGCAGAGCCACCTCGGAGTTCGGCCCCTCAGCCTCCCCTTTAACGGAGCCCGCACCGGTGTCCTCCCCGCCACTGCCCAGCATGACCAAGTCGGTGTAGTAGGCCCCATCATGAGCTTGGGCTACGCCTGGAGCGGAAACTGTCTCTGCTGTTGGAGTTTGAGGCTGCCCAGTTTCCGCCCCGGGGGCAACCCCCTCATGCGACCCGAATGGCGTGCCTCTCCCGCCATACGCAGCAGCGCCTGGAAGCATGGGCACTGTAGGCGTCGGCCCTGTGCCGTTCGCACACGGAACATCGTGAGGAATCTCGTGGGGAACTTCATGGGAAATTTCGTGGGAAAGTTCGTGGGGAACTCCCAGGTGTTGCGAAGGCAGCATGGATTGCAGCGGGTCATGACCAGGCAGTACAAATTCTGACTCCTCAACCGGAGCGGTGCCTTGGAGGGCCTGATCAGGCAGCGGGGGTTGGAGCGCCTTACCAGGCACTGCACCTGGCGATGTCCTCAAGTCAGCCTGATCAGGCATGGCCAGTTGCAGCCCCTGGCCTGGAGTGGTAGCAGGACCAGCCTGCTCGTGCAGAACCCCCAACACCGCCTCGCCAGGCAGTGCGCTGAAGAGAGCCTCATCGGTCAACGCTCCCGCACCAGCCCCACCAGGCAGTGCGCCATCGAGCGGCTGATGCGGCAGCCTCCCCCCGGACGCCGGAGCGAAGCAGTCCTGAGGGAGCAGAAACTGCTGATAGGAATCGCCGCCCATCTGCGCATGGAACATGGGTGTCTGATCACGCGACGCCAACCCACACGGGTCGTCCACGTCGAATCGGGAATCGCCTGGGCCCTCCACAAGCCAGGGGGCCTGTTGCTGCACAGACATGGCGCTGCTCACCATTGCCGAGCCTGGCGCCTGCGCGCGAGGGTGGATATGGGCGCCAGCGAGGGGGTTGATGAGTGCCGGCGAAGCTGAGGAAATGGAAGAAGTTTCTGCGGGAGGCCCCAGGGCGAAGGAGTCGCAAGGCAGCGCAGGCACATGGGCCCTGTGCACACCGCTGGTACCCTGAGGGAGAGTTCCAGGGCCGGCTACCTGGCCAGAGAAGCCGCCTGGGCGTACCGAGGGATCGATTGCGTCTCTGGCCGACGGCACAAGCGCTCGGCCTCTTAAAGCGCAGTGAGAGGGGTCTCCAGGGGATCTGACCTGGACCAGGAGCCCGGGGGGCATTGCGGCCATCGGGTACCCGTGTGGTACTGCCACAGGGAGGCTTTGATAGTTCGGCACATTCATGCCCTGTTGGTGGCAGGCCGGGTTGTTTTGGGGATCGCTAATCATGCTGCCGGAAGCTATGCCAAGGGCGCCAGGATTAGAGCCAGGGTCAGTGGGACTTGGTTGGCCGTGGTAGAATGCGGGGGGGCCTGAAGCCAAGGCAGCGCCATATGCCTGATGAGACCCAGGCATGGGAAGTGGGCCCTCGAGACTGTTTCGCACCAAGCTGGTACCCTGGGGGACTGCAAGGGGAGGATCTGGGCCGTCACTCGTTGACAGCCCCAGTTGATCGACAAACAGGTCATATTCGGATGCAGGAAGGAGGTCGTCCTCGGCAGCTCCGGTTCCCTGGGCGCTGGCACGCAGCTCCTTGACGATGTCTGAGAAGGGCGCACTGGTCAAGTGATCCAGCTCTGCCGCATAGTCCTCCGCCGGAAAATTCGTTTTTGATTGTACTCCCCTGAAAACACAAAGACGTACACAAAGCTTTTCAAGAAGACCCGATCAACATCCCTGCAGAAATTAAGCCTGAGCCTCAAGCATCGGCATGGGACTTCGCAGATCACAATTTCTTTCATGACAACACACGCGAGCACACACACACACACACACACACACACACACACACACACACACACACACACACACACACACACACACACACACACACACACACACACACACACACGTGCGCGCGCGCGCACACACACACACACACTCACACACGCACGCACACATA
>KV908567.1:92500-102500 GCA_002005505.1 Botryococcus braunii
GCACTGTTGATGCCGGCCCTGCCCACACCAAATTCGGGTCGAGAGCCAACAACGGCTGCCCAGCCCGCGATGGAGCCTGGCTGCCCAGGCTTTGCTGCTGGACAGGGAATAACAACGGCTGGCCAGCCATGCAGAACACCGGAGCCGCCTGTGCCGCTCCCCCTGGGGCCTGCCCAGTGGATGTAATCGCACTCGGCACAGCCGGATGGCCCAGGGGAGTGTCTGGGCCCCGCAGCTGCGCGGGAGGGACAGGACTGGTCTGGGGAGTGAGGAGGAGGCCTCCGTCCTTGGGGCGGCTGTGAGGCTGGCTGTCGGGAGTGGACCGCTTCTGGCCGGTCAAGGGGCGCGGCTTCGAGGCGGGCTCAGCTTCATCAATTGCAACTGCGGCTGATGGCGCGGCAGCCGACTCGGGAGGCAGCTGCGCTGCCTTCCTGCCCCTGGCTGTGTTGCCTGCACAGGTCCACACGGCAGACGTGAGGGACAGGGTAGGGCTGGGGACTGGGTAAGGGGGGAGGGGGATAGGGTAGGGTAGGGCGGGGGCAGCGTAGGGGAGGGGGGATAGGGTAAGCGGGGTAGGGGCAGGGTAGGGCGGGGCAAGCGTGGGGCAGGGGGAATTGGGTAAGGGGGGTGGGGGTAGGGTATGGCAGGCGCAGCGTAGGGGAGGGTGGGGGGTTGGGTGTGTGTCTAAAACAGTCCCCCAAAGTTCCTGTCACTCACTGTCGCCCTCGTGGGGTTCTCGATGCCACCTTCAATGATACAACCAATACAGGACAGGCCATCTTAGCGCTGGCTCAACGACCCCCCAGAAATACAGCAGCCCTAAGATGGTGCGCCAAATTGGCACATTCTTTGCACCGCAGCAGTCCGAAGAATGTGACATCTTGGCGCCTGCTGAACAAGCCCCCAGAAACACAGCAGCGCAAAGAAGGTGCGCCAACATGGCACATTCTTTGCGCCGCAGCAGTCCAACGAATGCGAGATCTGGATGCCTGCTCAATGGCCCCTCAAAAAACACAGCAGCCCAAAGAAGGTGCGCCAAGATGACTAATTCTTTGAGCCGCAGCAGTCCGAAGAAGGTGCCATCTTAGTGCCCACATGGCTCAACGGCCCCTCAGAAACACAGCAGCCAAAGAAGGTGTGCCCACATGGCTCATTCTTTGAGCCGCAGCAGTCCGAAGACTGTGCCATCTTGGCGCCTGCTGAATGGCCCCCCAGAAACACAGCAGCCCCGAGAAGGTGCTCCGGCTAGTTCTCAGGATCTTCTTATTTTCTGTGAGGCTTGAGGGGTGGGGGGGGGCTACGATTCAGGCGAGAACTGGGTGTCTGTGTCATCGACAATAGAAGAATTCCTTTTCTTTGGAGCAGCATGCCCCCAACTCTTCCTTCCACCTCACAGTTGGGCTGCAACAGTGCCCTGGGCCATGTACTGGGGCATGTACTGGGCCATGTACTGGGGCATGTACTGGGGCATGTACTGAGGCATGTACTGCAGCATGTACTGGGGCGTGTACCACGACACATCTCAACAGCTGCACCAGGGTCAGCTGGTTGTGGGCCACAACATGGCGCTAACAGTCAGGTTGGAACTACGTAAGATGTAATCAACATGAGAAGCATTGCTTTTGTATGGAAACCATAGCATGTTCCTGAGCAGCGCAGCTGTCCCTGAGCTTGTCCCTAGCTTTGCAAGAGCGTGCAATGGTTTCCAGACAAAAGCAATGCTTCTCATGTTGATTACATCTTCCCTAGTTCCACAGACAAGCTCAGGGAAAACTGCAAAACTAAAGACAAGCTCAGGGACAACAAAACAAAAAGAGAAAAAAGGGGGGTTTGGGGTGGGGAGGTACCTCGAACTACCTCCACTACTTGTGGCAAGGTGAGCTGGTTGAGGGCGGCCAGGTTATACATCGAACTCTGAAAGTTCAGTTTGTTTTGTGCCTCCTCTACTCCCCATCGTTTGATTGCCACAGCATCGTAGGCATGCGCTGCAAGTACCTCCGTATCATGAAGGCCCAGCCTGTAACCAACATGCAACGTGCCCCTCAGACTTCAGACTCGTGAACCTTGATGAGAATTGGTGTGCCTGTCAAGACTGCTGACGAAGTATTTCTCTGGTTGCAAAATCGAGTGTAACCAAAGCTATATCCTTTGCGACAGCTTTTATGCCTTTTCAGAAACTGGTGTCCTGTGCGACAGCCTTTATGCCTTTTCAGAACAATGATTGTCCCAGTATGGGCCCGCAGGAATCCAGGACTGACCGCCCTGCCTCTTGCATCGAAGGACATGCCCCAGACCTGTGAGGGATGCCCACTAACTTCAGTTCCTGTCAGTTCAACAGTAAGCAAGGCTCCAGACTGCAGCAGCAAATGGCAGATTGCAGGAAATTCCCCAATGTCACTTGTGGTCATTTCAACACAAATTATACAAGAACCTCGATCATATGACTTTCCCTGAACGTCCCTCATCCTAAATTTCCCTTCTTCTGTGAGCTCTCCTATCCCTCGTGATGTGGCTTTCGAGCCTGCACCAGCCTGCTTGGCTGCAACCACAAGAGACACTCTTGCAGCAGCTGCTTACATGGGAGACAGTTCCATCAGGTAAACTTTCTCAACGCGCACAAGCGGTTCCCACCTGCAATTTTTCCCATCTATAACGATGGAAGCTTCCCAGCGGCCACCACGTTTTCTCTTGTAAACGCCTCTGTACTGTGATGACTTGGTTGTTACTGGAGGGTGATGTTCCTCAGGCAGGCAATCCACAGGCAGCTGTACTTGTTCCTGATATGCCCCTGGCATTGCACCAACCCCCCGTTTCTGAAGAATCACAATTCTGACAAAGTACAATATCCCACCAGAGACTT
Source organism: Botryococcus braunii (assembly GCA_002005505.1). Taxonomy (NCBI): domain Eukaryota; kingdom Viridiplantae; phylum Chlorophyta; class Trebouxiophyceae; genus Botryococcus; species Botryococcus braunii. The sequence goes on from KV908567.1 coordinate 95,361, forward strand.
CCCCATACATTTACCTATAACGATGGTACAATATTGAGCTCAGCAAGTTGCACTTGATTATCCCAGTTTCTTAAATGAAACTCTCACAAATCATCGGCCTACCTGGTATAAACGTTTGAAGATCAACTGATGGAACTCCCGGAAACACCTGTGGTTGGAACTGCTGTTCTGACAGTGTCCCGTGATTCCATGCAGGCTGCCCGTCACTACGATCAATTGGGATCCCTAGTACACTTTCACCTTCTCTGTCTGGCACATTCAAACTTTCCATTGTTGGTGTGGTATGGACCATACAGGCAATGTAGGATCAACTGTCTTAGTCCAATCACCGTAGAGCCACCCCCTGGCACGTTGCGGTGCAGCAGGTATCTGCATTTAGACTTAAAAGACTTTGACAGATGTATAGACCAAGTGCCAAACAGATATCAGCCGATCTGAAGACCCGGAGGGCAGAACGTGGTAGGTTGGGTTGCACTCCCCCGACCTGGCATTTCCGGGATGTCTAAACAGCGTTCAAGAAATCCCAAATAAAAATTGTTCCAGTTGCAAGTCGTAGAATTCTTGGCAACGCCTTGACTGTGCGACAGTCTCCTGGGGGTCCCAATGTCTGTCGGAGGGAGCCGCAGAGGTAAGCTCATGTACCCGCTGAAGCACGAGCAGAGGAAGGGGAAGGGCTGATGGCGGCGGTTCATTCCGCGGGCAGTACCCCAAACGGGGATGTTGATAACAAGCCCCACGCTATGGTAAGCAGTTGAAGAAAATGTCGTCCCCTTTTTTGCGAACGATTCTACTCAAACTGTTCCTGCACATCTTATGGTGGCTGGCTGAACCTGGGTTAACACACCTGTTGGTGAAGACCACTCCGATCACACCAGCTTTGAGGTTGTCGTTGGTCACCCGCACCATTCAGCAGGGGTGGATGCTGCATGCCACAAAAGATTCGCAGTTCGGGATTCACAGGCAGATGCAAAGCTTTCGAAGGCGAGAGGTAAGTAGCGATCAAAAAACAGTTCCTTATCGGATTTTCTAATTAAAGGGTAGAACTTATGGCAGGTACAGTAACTGTACTACAGTTATGTAGCGATGATTGGGATTTGGGCCTACTATCGACAGCAAGTGAGCAGCTCATCATTTTCTGACACTCCTCAGTGGTCATTCAGCATCGTTTCATGTTTCTCTGCGTTGGTGATGTGCACAAGAGGCTGGGCCTGCAGGAGTACATTGTGGAATCTTTGGTTCTAGTTCAAATGTGGGGCAATTCACAATAGCAGTACGAGCACTTCATGGGTTTTGACACCCCTCAAGGTCATTTGTCACAGTTTCATGTTGTACTGGCGCTTTTTACTAGCGCCTGAGGCAGGCAGGTGCACAGGAGTGCATAATGGTATAATTTATTCGTTTCCGATGCAACTTTTCTCACAAGCATCTCGCCCCCAAATGCTGTTCGTAGGGGTCAACAACCTGAACTTAGTCTAGCCTTTTCCATGAGCTTCCCCCTCCGCAGATCCGACCAAGGGGAATCTGAACCCCGGTTTATGTCGAACGACCTTAAGTATCCAAGCCCTAACTCAAGGCGCAAACATGGACTCATGGAGGCCCCTGCGATCCCACCTGGGGCATGCAGAAGCAGCATTCACATTGTGGACACGGCAATCCAAGGCTGCTCTGGGTGATTTGTGGCATACACAAAGCACAAGCTCTTGATGGGAAATCAATCGTGTTTACTGCCTCAGACATCCTTTCTGCAGCATTTGCCACTTTAGACAAGAGTTCAGAGGTCATTTTGCCCTCATTTTCCCAGGACGCAGGGAGGGAGGCACAAGCCTGGCACAAGTATGTCTGGCAAGTATGTAAGTACTTACAAAGGGGAAAACGGGACGGCGGCCAAGGGTGACACGCCGCAAATATGCATCCCAAACGTTCCTATGGATCTACGGAAGCCTACGGATAAGCTGCCTGCCACAACTAGGAGTAGAAAAATTAATTATACCAACAGAAAACGTATGGCACTTACGACAGAATCAGGTTAGATATACCTAAGTTGTTATCTATACAAGGCATGCCCCCCCCCTCCCAACACACACACACACACACACACACACACACACACACACACACACACACACACACACACACACACACACACACACACACACACACACACACACACACACACATGGATACTCGATATGGTTTCCACGCACATGCAAACCCACCCAGTGACACAAAGCAAACTGGCGGTCAAGAGGAATCCGCTGTATCCGAACACGCTGCTGCGCACGTATGCACTTCCCTGCCACGTCAGGTGCAAGGCACCTCTGGACTTCAAATAAGAAACTGAAGGCAGCAGAACGTGATCACGTCATGACTTGGGCAGGTCTGAGCGGCGTCCAGTCTCGGAAATTTCACGCAAGCCTTCTCCCAGATCTGGGAGAGGGGCTCAGCAAAGAGATCTCCCTTTATCTGTATTCAGAAACAGATATAAGCGTGCGCATCAGCAACGCTTATATCTGTGCGGATCTGGGCGAGCCTTCTCCCAGGTCCCGGAGAGAGGGGCTCAGCAACGAGATCGCCCTTGGGAGATCCCCCCCAGTCCGAGGCGTTTTATCTGTATTTTAGACAGATGGAAGCGTGTGCACCAGCTGCTTCCCAAATCTTTTTAACGTAAATTTCCCTATCTATATTGCCTTGAGCTCACAACGTCGACGAGTTGACGGCCAACCCAGTCCCGTTCAGAGAAAAATTGCCAGCCAAGCCCAGCTGCGCGAGGGTCAGATTCCCAGCACTCAGAGCGGTCAGATTCCCATGGAGCTCGGTGAGGTGCTGCTCGAGGGCGCGCCGCTCCTTGGCGTGCTTGTTCGCGCCCATCCAGCTCAGGATGCAGTGGAAGCCGATCAGGATGAGGGGGTTCCACACCACCATGTATCGCACCGCGTCCAGCATCTGTATCCTGCACCCTCCGCCCATCCACCTCGTAAACCACGATCAGGAAGAGGGCGTTCCAGACCACCATGTACCGCACCGGGGCGTCCAGCATCTGTATCCCGCACCTCCGCCCTTCAACCTCGTGAGCCGCCAGTGCTCCCATAACGGTGCCGTCCATTCGGAAGCTTTGGTCAGGGTTTTCTGGATCGGTCGTGGTCTTTGGCTTTCGGTGCCGTGAACAGCTGTAATGTGTGGAATTTAAAGCAGCTTTTGCAAGCTGGCCAAGAGACCGAGGAAATGTGTTTGGGACTTGTTTGGGAACTTTGGGCGGTTGGCGGTTGGGTACCCGACATATCTGCCCTGTCCTAACAGGTTGCAACAAGGCCTATGTGGGTTAGCTACTCATCCTGAGCTTCTTCGTGGATGTTGGAGCATGTGCTTCAATACCTTGAGTGCAGCACCTTCTTCGTGGAAGATATAGGCCTGATTATGCTCACCTATTCATTGTGAATTCCGCTCGTAGGAATCCTGAAAACCCGAGTCACACATGCAAGCGCAAGCGCACGCGCGCCCGCGAGCGCGCGTGCGCTTACACACACACACACACACACACACACACACACACACACACGCACGCACGCACGCACGCACACACACACACACACACACACACACACACACACACACACACCACACACACACACACACACACACACACCCCCACACCCCCACCTCCGTCTCCAAAGGTGTTTAAGCGCGCCCCCCATTTTCCACCCCCTCTGCCACCCCCCTTCCCGCCAGCAAGCAGAATGTTGAGGGCAACGTAGCAGCTGAGGCCTGGGGTCTCCCAGAAGCAGGAGATTGAGGGTCTCCCAGAAGCAGGGGATCGAGGGTCTCCCAGAAGCAAGAGATCGAGGGTCCCCCAGAAGCAGGAGATTGAGGGTCCCCCAGAAGCAGGGGATCGAGGGTCTCCCAGAAGCAAGAGATCGAGGGTCCCCCAGAAGCAGGAGATTGAGGGTCCCCCAGAAGCAGGAGATTGAGGGTCTCCCAGAAGCAGGGGATTGAGGGTCTCCCAGAACCAGAGATTGAGGGCTCCATACCAGCCGAGGTTTCCGGTTTCTCATGGACGCACAAATTGAGGTTTTGGGTTTCCCAGGGAGACCACTTCAGGTGTTGGGTTCCCAGGGGAGACGGATTCAGGTTTCGGGTTTCCCAGGGACGTACCAAAAAAAAAAAAAAAAAAAAAAAAAAAAAAAAAAAAAAAAAAAAAAGATTTCCCAATGACATACATGCCAGTTCAGGTTTTGGGTTTCCCAGGGACGTACCAGTTGAGGTTTTGGGTTTCCCAGGGACGTACCAGTTTTTTTAAATTTAAAAAAAAAAAAAAAAAAAAAAAAAAAAAAAAAAACAGATTTCCCAATGACATACATACCAGTTCAGGTTTTGGGTTTCCCAGGGACGTACCAGTTGAGGTTTCGGGTTTCCCAGGGACGGTCAACGAACACACTGCGCAAATCCACCTTCTCCTGGCAACAGGGACAGGTGTCCTTCTTGCCCACAATTGTCCAGCCTCGGATGCACAGATTGTGGAACAGATGCTTGCATGCCAGCTGCACCCCCCCCCCCCCCAAACCACATCCAACTGGGAACTCCAACGAGGTCAAAATTATGTGAATCTGTCTTACTTTGCGTGACTATTCATCAAACAGATGCATGCAAGCTGCAGCTGCCGCCTCCCCTCCCCCCCCCCCCCCAAAAAGTGAAAAATCCCACTGGGAACTCCTACAAGGTCAAATTTGTGCAAATTTGTGTGACTGCTCATCAAATCCCACTGGGAACTCCTCCAAGGTCAAATTTGCGCAAATTTGTGTGACTGCTAATCAAACAGATGCATGCAAGCTGCCTCCCCCCCCCCCCCGCCCCCCACTGGGACCTCCGACGAGGTCAAATGTGTTGGTTTCAGCCTACACAGGGCTTAATGGCGCCTGAGACGAGGCAAACCGCAGCAGAACCTAAGGGAAGGTCATGGGTCCCACAAAGGGGTCCGGCGCGGCCAAATCAATGCAGCCGGCCGATGGTTGTGTGGCCCAGGAAAAGAAGTGGTTGGGATCCCCAACTTGGGGAATTGTGAAATTTTCGTCACAAACTTTGCTCCGTTTCCAGTCGAGATAACCCCTTGATCCTGCCAAATCTCGAACTGAAACACGCGCACGCACGCACGCAGGCACACGCACACACACACACGTACACACACGCACGCACGCATGCACCCACCCACCCACACACACACACACACACACACACACACACACACACACACCACACACACACACACACACCACACACACACACACACACACACACACACACACACACACACACACACACACAGACGAGCAACCACCAAACCATCAGAGTGATGACAACACGCAACACAACCCTCAGGTAGCAGATTGAGCTCTGCAAGGCGCACAAACGCTCAGGTACCAAAAATGACCACCACAAGCCACACAGCCCTCAGGAATGAAAAACATATCACCACCAACCACACAGCTCTCAGGAATCAAAACCATATCACCACCAGCCACACAGCCCTGACAGGAATGAAAACCATATCACCACCAGCCACACAGCCCTCACAGGAATGAAAACCATATCACCACCAGCCACCCAGCCCTCACAGGAATGAAAACCATATCACCACCAGCCACACAGCCCTCACAGGAATGAAAACCATATCACCACCAGCCACACAGCCCTCCAGCATCCGACCGATTACCTGGATTCACACAATCGTCAGGGAGCAGAATGTTCACAACAAGCCACAAAGCCCTCAAGTATGTGAAGAATCACAACACGCCACACAGCCCTCGGGTACTAAAGGGATCACTGCCTCGGAAGCCACACAACCCCTCAGCTTTGCGACCACCACAAGCCACACCCTCTTTAGGGATCAGAATAATCACCACAACCCACACAGCTCTCAGGTACCACAATCATCACAGCAAGCCACACAGCCCTCAGGTGCTACAACGATCGCCACAGACCACACACCCTTGGGATATGTGACTAACAACAAGCAGCCACACGCAGCCTCTCGGGTACCAGAACGATCAACACGAGGGGCACAACCCCCAGGTAAGGGAAAGGTAGCAGAGCGCTCCCACCTGCACGCTCTTTTCCTTCTGGGGATTGGCCTCCCCCTGGCTGCCGTAGTCGTGCAGCTCCCCCCCACATATGCCGCAGTCCCGCACCGACACAGCCATCCTCCGCCCCGTGCCAAGATTGGATGCCTGCCCAGCCCCACCACACTGGTTGCACCCCGCCCCTTGCCCAGATTGGATGCCTGCCCAGCCCCACCACACCGCTTGCAACCCGCCCCTTGCCAACATTGGATGCCTGCCCAGCCCCACCACACCGCTTGCAACCCGCCCCTTGCCCAGATTGGATGCCTGCCTGGCCCCACCACATGGTTGCAACCCTTCCCCCCAGCCCATTGACTTCCTCGTGCATAATATTGTTCGGCATAAACATCCTTACCGATAAAGATCCTTCGCACCATGTTCAAACTGGATGCCTGTCCAGCCCCGTCACGTGGGTTGCAAGCCTCCCACCTGCCCATTAACCTTGTCATGCATCAACATCCTCAGGCCCATGCCCTGATTGGATGCCTGCCCGGCCCCACCACATGGTTGTGCCCACTCTCCTCTGGACATGCGTGACCCCTTACGCGTGTCTGACTCTGTGTGTGTGTGTGTGTGTGTGTGTGTGTGTGTGTGTGTGTGTGTGTGTGTGTGTGAGAGAGAGAGAGAGAGAGAGAGAGAGAGAGAGAGAGAGAGAGAGAGAGAGAGAGAGAGAGAGAGAGAGAGAGAGAGAGAGATATAGAGAGAGAGAGAGAGAGAGAGACAGAGAGAGAGAGAGAGAGAGAGAGAGAGAGAGCGAGAGAGAGAAAGAGAGAGAGGGGGAAGAGAGAGACAGAGAAGGGGGGGGGGACTGAGAGCGCAAGCAAGCAAGTACGCGGTCACAGGGCTGCGGCCCCTTCGTCTGTGCATGTAGGCTGTGGCAGAGTGTGGGGGGAGGGGGAAGGGGCGTAAGAGCGCGGAGACGTCACGCAGAGTGGGGGCATCCTGGATCACCTTAAGCGTGCTGCTTACCAAAAAAACAGAAGGTTCCCTGATCCATTGTTCCCATATCAATTGAGATGATGATGGTTTT
>KV908567.1:122500-125000 GCA_002005505.1 Botryococcus braunii
TACCGTTCCCCGCACAACCCGGTCTCCACGTTCCCCTCCCTCTCCCTTGACTTGCTCTCCTCTCTTTCACGAGTGCCATGTGGCATCGTTTGGATCCCGTGTTGCGTGGTGTCGGCTGTTGTTGGCAAATACTCCATCGTATGAACAACTGTGTATGAAGAAATAAGAGGTCTATGGCAGCTTCTTGTCCTGTTGTCAATACAGGAAACCTGCTGTCCAGGCTGAAATTTGCGTTTAATTCCACATGTTGCCAAAATCTGCTTTCCACATACTGAAATTTGAGCTAGACTGCACACCATATTGAAATTTGCTTTCCATACTGAAATTTGGGTCAGACTGCACACCTTGATGAAACTGCTTTCCTGACTGGGATTTGCCGCAATCCGCCGCACACCTTCATGAACATTGCTTTCAGTACAGATACTAGCGGCAATCTGCACGCCTTGTTGCAGCATCTGCTCCTGCTAAATCATTTTGGCATGATCATTTTGGTATGAAAGCAGCCGTTTCCTCTGATGTCCGAGTCCCATGTGGGGCAATTCCATCCCTTTCCCCTCTCCGTGCGCGTTCGCTCTCTCTCTCTCTCTCTCTCTCATACTCTCTCTCTCTCTCTCTCTCTCTCTCTCTCTCTCTCTCTGTCTCTCTCTAGCTCTCTCCTCTCTCTCTCTCTCTCTCCATCTCTCTCTCCCTCTCTCTCTCTCTCTCTCTGTGTCTCTCTCTCTCTCTCTCTCTCTCTCTCTCTCTCTCTCTCTCTCTCTCTCTCTCTCTCTCTCTCTCTCTCTCTTACACACACACACACACACACACACACACACACACACACATGCACACATAGATACGGGCGGGCTGGCGGGCGGGCGGATGTGGGGGCGAGCAGTCAGGCAGGCACGCGTCCACAGGAGGGGGTTGCCTGTTGGGGCTACAGATGCGGCCGGAAGACCCTGGGGTATGGCGGTTCCTGGGGGAAGTACGGGCAAGCCTGGATGAGGCGGGGGCGGCTGTACCGCCATTGCGTCGGGCGGTACAACTGGATCCCCGCTCTGCAAGTTCCGTCTGCCTTCTGGCCCAGGCCGCCATTGCTGCAGGGCAGAAGGGGCTGGCTCTAGGGGCGATTAGTCGTTGGACCGACCTCCGTAATGGGATAGTTGTACCGCCCGTCCCGCTGGACAGCGCACCGCCGGCCGATGAAATTGAAGCCCGATTGCAGGTGGGTCTTGTCCGCATCGCTTTTGCAGCGCAGGTCTGCGTCGCTTTCTTGCATGTGGAGGGAATGTCCATCTGGTGTGATTCTGTCCTCTGCGTCCGTGTACGGGTGTGCATGTGCGTGTGCGTGCATGAACGCAAGCGCGCGCGGTGTGTGTGTGTGTGTGTGTGTGTGTGGTGTGTGCGTGCGTGCGTGTGCGTGGTGTGTGTGTGTGTGTGTGTCTGTGTGTGGTGTGGTGTGTGTGCGTGTGTGTGGGTGTGCGCGTGCGCGTGCGTGCCTGTGCGTGTCTGTGTGTGTGTGGTGTGTGTGTGTGTGTGTGTGTGTGTGTGTGTGTGTGTGTGTGTGTGTGTGTGTGTGTGTTTGTGCGGATGGAAGCTCAGGCACGCGGGACCCAACCACGCTCTCAGAACACGCACGAGCCCGCTCGCAGCCACCAAGAGCACTCACATGGGACCCATGTGGGGCCCACAGGAGCTGGCGACGAGCCATCCGGGGGACACGTCGTCCTGGACGATGCTGGGCCTGCTGCGAACGGCGCGGGGAGACTCATCCGCTGCTGCGGAGGCCCTCATGCAGGCGGTACGGGCGGGACAGGGCCGCGACCACCTGCCCCTGTTGCATCTGGGGCAGGCGTTGCTGCAGGACAAGAAGCCAGATTTGGCCGAGCGCTGCTTCGAGGAGGCGGGGCGGGTCCCCCCTCCCGCGGGCCAGGTTCCCCAGCTCCATAAGGTTTCGGCTTGGGGAGGGCTTGCCCGCTCGCTCGCCGCTCAAGGTGCGCCTCTCGCCCCGCTCCTTTTGATCATTTTGGTCCTGTTTTTGCCGTATTGCCTTAGTCGCGCTCCTGTCCGTTGATTGCCATATGGGTTGTCGCTCTCCTGTCTGAAGTTGCCGTACGGTATTCCTCGCTCTCCTGTCTGGTGTTGCCTTGTGGTCTTCGTCGCGCTCCTTTTGCCCCTGTTGAGATCCGATTCTCCGGAGGTTTCGTCCCTTGCCGCGCTTGCGTTCGCCCCTGTTGAGGTCGCATTTGAAACAGCGTGTGAAGCGTGCATGACCCGGTGCCAGACGCTGAGAAAATGTTCGTATTCAGATTTTAAAAAGTGAAGCATGTCCTAACAGCAACCACATATTGTAATCTCGGTGTCGTCCGAAGGATTTGTCCCTCGTCCCGCTGATTTTTGCGTCTGGCGTTGTCCAAGCGTCCAAAGGTTTTGTCCCTTGTCCGGCTCACTTTTGCTTCTGGTTATCCCACTGGAAACTCCCGCGAGATCGAGGTTGTGGGGAGTTTCAGCGCAAATT
>KV908567.1:130000-162500 GCA_002005505.1 Botryococcus braunii
AAGCATACATCGGTTTCCGACAGCATCTTTTTGATGGGATGTTAAACCCACATGAGCTGCAGACGATATGGTGACATGGTCTTAGATGATCTTGTACCGCATCTGTGTAGACGCCCCTTCTCACAATAGTGGCAAGTTTTGCTTTGCACCAGCGAGATAGCAAATTTTGTAATGAGGGTCAGCTCGCCAGGACTGTTATCCCGCAGGACAATTTCAGGGGAGGACTTTCTCAGAGCAGGACAATCTCAGGGCAGGACAACCTTAGGGAAGGACAGTTTCAGGGCAGCAAAACTTTTAGCGCAGCACGATCCTCAAATGGTAAGGGAGTGGAGGGATCCGCTCACGCTCCTCTGTGATCCACAGACAGTCCCATCAGTTAGAGCTCATGCATGTAGTCATTAACAGGCACACATGTTCATTAACATGTGCACACATGTCTTAGTCGAAGTTTGCTAGCACGCTGAGTCACACACTCTCCCAACCATCCACTTTGATCAAAAATCAAGCTAATCACTATGTATTTAATAATTACTTCTTTTGTTTTGCCATGAACATGCATGAAGTATCGAACATTCATTTACAATTCAGTCCCAACCTGGCCCCTGTCTCCCCCCTGAGAATCCAGGATTGTACTGCCTTCTAGTAGCTTCCCATGAAATCAACTTCTATAGCCAGGGTCCACATCCCTGGGTCCGAATGAGTAAGGTCTTTGCATTCGACTAATGCATCTGTCCAATACATTTAACATTGCATTGCAGTTAACAACTTCTTTTGAAAATCGACTTCTGTAGCCAGGGTTCACATCCCAGTGTCACAGTGGGTAGGCTCCTTGCATAAGAACAGTTGCAGCAATTTGGTTGCATATCAAGCATTTGCATTTAGCAATCTGGTTGCAAATCAAGCTTTTGCATTTGTAATCTGGCTGCAAATCAAGCATTTGCATTTGCAATCTGGCTGCAAATCAAGCATTTACATTTGCAGAATGCAAATCAAGGATCTGTGCTTTGTGGCAGCACAGGTTGCATCAAGTCCAGGGTTACAGCCTTAGTACCGCAGCCTCCCATTATACATCATTTTTTGCTCACGGGATGGTGCGATGTGCAGGAAGCAAGACAAGCGCTACATGACGCCTTCAGGCAAAGGACAGAGCAGTACAGGCAGTACATCACGAGTGACGACCCCTCCAACGCCCTCCTTGAAAACGCAGGAGCACCTGCAATGCTCTATTACGATGGCCTCGCTGCTCCTGGGAGGTCATGGGGCCCCGGAACAGGTGGAGGAAGTGGAGAAGGAACTCGTGGAGGAAGAGCAGTACATGGACGAGATGTGTGTGAAGGCCACGCAGACACACATGCCAACGTCGGTGGAAGACGGGATGGCCGCCTGGCTGCAGACAGAGGAGTACCTGCAGGATGTACAGGCGGCGCTGTCCCTGCCTGTACCGCAACGTTCTGCGGGACCTCCACACCACCTCAACATTCTTGTGGTGATCCTCCACCTTACAAATTCAAATTCAGTTTCTCCCTCTTTTTTACACAAGTTCCCCCACCTTGGGAGTCATCTAAGGTACCGCCGCAGGATTCCTCCTCATGTTTCACGTTCTTCCACCTGACAACTTCATTCTCTCCTTGAGGTTCATGTTTCTCATGGTTCATCTCCTTATGGTTCATCTTACTCATGGTTAATCTCCTTATAGTCAATTTTAATAATTATTTATTCCCTCCACATAAGTAAGTCACATTCCTCCCGCTAATGAGCCAATTTTTGGCTACTCATGATTTACGCTCTACCACATGTGAGTTGATTCTCTTCTCATGATTCACGTTCTTCCACCTTATGAGGTTATTCTCTCCTCTTTATGGTTCATGTTCTTCCACCTGACGAACTACTTTACTTCTCTCCTCCTCATGATTCACGTTGTTCCACATTACGAGTTGATGCTCTCCTGATGATTAACGCTCGCTAACACCTTACGAGTTACTTCCTTCCTCCATATTATTCACATTCCTCCACCTCACGAGCCAAGTTTCTCCTCCTCAGGATGTACGTTCTTCCACCTTACAAGTTTATTCTCCCCTTCTTGATGTTCGTGTTCTTCCACCTTACGAAGTACTGCTCTCCTCCACACGAGCCACGCTTCTCCCGCTTACGAGCCAACTTTCTCCTCCTCAGGATTTATGTTCTTCCACCTTTGTGAGTTGCTTGCCTCCTCCTTATGCTTCATGTGCCTCCACCTTACGAAGTACTTCTCTCCTGCAGATGATTGTCATTGATATGACTCTCACTGATTCTCATTGCTGCTCACGAGTCAATTTTTTTCTCTACATGATGCACGCTCTTCAATCATATAAGTTAATTCTCTCCGTCTCATGGTTCATGTTCTTCCTTCCTACAAATTACTGTTTATCTCCTCCACATTATTCATAATCCTCACGCTTACGAGCCAATTATCTCCTCCTCACGATTCACGTTTCCACCTTACAAGTTGATGCTCCTGAGAACTGGATACAAACATATCAGAAGTTCTTGATACAAACATGTCAGAAGTTCTTGATACAAACATGTCAGAAGTGCATGTACAAAACGCTTCAGAAGTTCTTGATACAAACACATCGGAAGTGCTTGTACAAACCTGCTAAAACCGTATGTAAGAAAATGCCAGTCGTGCTGGGGCGAAAAAATAAAAACAAAACAAAACAAAACAAAAACAAAATGCACTCTGTGATATGTCTGCATGTGACATGTGCTGTGCGCTATGTGCTTGTGCAAACGCGTCAAAGCATGCACATTGGGGAGTGAGGGGGCTTGACAGGCGGGGGAGAGGGGTCTGGGCAAGACGACATTCATCCGCAACCTGGCGGCATGCGCTGTGGAACGAAAAGGAGAGTCTGCCCCGGAACAGCATCTGGAAGTCGAAATGGAAGGGGAGCCGGAACCCACCAGCTGGAGCGTGTTTGAGTCGTGCCCCTCGTCCCTAGAGACAACCTTGTGCCTGGCAACCAACACAAACGGCTCCTTCTTTGTCACCTTCCAGGTGTGTGCGCGTGTGCAGGCACTTTTCTTAGGATGGAAGTCAAAGACTTCCATCTTAAGAGAAGACCGTGTGGCTCAAAGAGATGATGGTGTGCGTTGAAGCAAAGGCTTCAAGCCTTTGCTTCAGTTGAAGAAAATACATTTTTTTCTTTTCTGAGTCAACCCCCATCTCTTTTCTCGTTGGCCTGTGCCTTTAACTTCGTTGTTTTATTTGAGTGTGTGGGTGGGGGGGGGTATAGTGATTTATTCCTAATTCATTACTTTATTTTTGGGGGGGGGGGGGGGAGGAGCTGGACGCATGCAGAGAACAAGAAAAAAGAAGCCTATCCCATTGAATACTGATGTGTCAAGCACGCCATTGTTTTTCACACCAGTAGCAATAGGCTCCTGTGACACATGTTGCCAGCCTGATTTGGCTCCTGTGACACACATTGCCAGCCTGATTTGGCTCCTGTGACACACATTGCCAGCCTGATTTGGCTCTGGTGACACACATTGCCAGCCTGATTTGGCTCCTGTGACACACATTGCCAGCCTGAATTCCCTTGACCAGTACTTTCCCTTACAGCTCTCTTCCCTTAGCTACTTTGCCTTACGGCTCTCTTCCCTTTACTTCATCCCTTTGCATCTCAATGTGCCCGATGGGCTGGACAGACGCAAGTCCTTTCCCTTACAAGAGCGGGATTTAAAGGGACCAGCCCAATATTTTCAAGGACCCAAAACCAATATTTCCAGCTACAAGTCACACCCGGCGAGCAGCCAGGTGGCGACCCACACCGGCAGCCATATGAAACTGACCCGACACACGCATGACAAGATACCCCTCCACATCTTCTTGCGGAATGACGGCCTGGTGCAAAACCCCCTGGACTACCTTCAACAATGCCAGCGCATCAGCATGCAACGCCCCCAATATTGTCAAATGAAAAGGCTTAGAAGGCCGCAGGCGGGAGGTTGTTCACGCGCGGTCCTCTCCTTTCCTTTGTCGATTTTGGGGGCAGTTCGACGCAAGTTCCTTTCCCAAAAGAGTTTTTGTTTTTCCCCTCAAAACAGGTCCTGTCCCTCAAAAAACACGTAGGTACCGTACAGTTTGTTAGTAGCACCTATCGTCCCTTGTGGGGAGCGCAGGACACTCCGGGGCACATGGAGGGGGAGGTGTGCCAGGCGGTACTACGGGAGGTGGAGGCGCGTCGAGCGGTACACTTCCAGATGGAGCAAGACCCTCAGCGCAGCATGCCCCTCCACCTGCTCCCTGATAGGTGTGATCACACCGTGGTGATGCTCCTTCTTCCTGTTCAGGCTACCCAATGTGCTTCTGCCCAACTCATCATGCCCTATGGGCTGGCCAGATGTTATCCCTCTCACCGCTCCTTTAAGACTGTTACTTTGGCAGGTGGACATGCGAGACGGTGTTTGCTTCTGTGTTGAGTGTTTCACCTTCTGCTCATTAGTCTTGCGTGCGCACTCTCTCTCTCTCTCTCTCTCTCTCTCTCTCTCTCTCTCTCTCTCTCTCTCTCTCTCTCTCTCTCTCTCTCTCTCTCTCTCTCTCTCTCTCTCTCTCTCTCTCTCTCCCTCTCCCCCGCTCCCTCTCCCCCCCCTCCTCTTTCAGAGGTTCTGCAATTGTGTGGTCCATCTCAGGCGGAAAAACAGCAACAAAGTGATCAGCTGTTCCACAACTCGACTTGAGTGATAGATCAAAGAAAGGGCCCATCCTCTAATCTCTTTAATCACCAGCAAAAGAAGTGCAAAGGACCCACGTCCATGGGGCATCTGGGACCAGTAGTGGGTGATAGTGTCCCATTGCCACCGGTTGATTTGGGCTGGTAGAGCGCAAGCTTCTGGTTGTGGGAGTACCCTTTGATGTGCTCAGATAGCAGCTGACAGTTCATGAGTGGGCTTCTGACGGTGGCAGTACAATTCACTGCTATCCTCTGATAGTCGCCGTACAGCCCATGGTTTTCAGGGCTTCTGCAACTGATAAGTAAGCCGCAAATAGAGCTGCTGCATGACAGATGTTTGGGGGGGGGGGGTGACTGACGGTCGTTTTTGTTTTTTGGGAATACAGGAGAATCGATCTGGTTTTGTACTTTGTACCGCCGCATGTCCTCCGCCCGATGACCGTCGATTTTATCGCCTGCCTGTCTGAGCTCGCTCCTGTTTTGCCTATCATTGCCAAGGCATGCGCCCTCCCTGGTCACCACCCTCATGACACACCTGGAACAGACAGTTCAGTAGCATCTGCAGTTAGATGCATATGCCTGCCCTACAGGCACTTGGATGCCAACCTCCCCCAACCCCCCCCCCCCCACACACACACATGCACACTTACATACGCAGGCACGCACACACAAAAATGCACGCGCGCGCAGGCCCGCTCGCGCGTGCACACACACACACACACACACACACACACACACACACACTCACAACATGTGAGTCACATATGCGCGCGCGCGCGCACACACACACACACACACACACAGACACACACACACACACACACACACACACATCCGAGCATGCAGCAACCAACACATACAGCTGTGGAGTCCGTGGCGGATGAAACAGAGTGCCGTGAAAAGGGGTCTCAATGAGTCAAATCATTAAAGACCCACCAAGGTTGCCCAAAGAGAACTCAAAGATCGGCATTGAAGGATGTGTCGTCAGAGCTGACGTTATGGTTTGACTGCTTTGGCTTTTGTTTGAATTTGAGACATTTCCTTAGCACAATCAATGTTGAAAAAGTCCAGAAAGCGCAATTTTGCAAAAGGAATACGGAATAGGTAAAGGAATGGTGCCTTGCAGCGTTATTAAACACGTTTTCCTTCTTTGGCGCACTCATCTGTCTGTTACACTTGGCAGGGGTGAGGTAGTAGGCCTGCGAGGTACCTGGTCTGATCCGATTGGTGGTGTTTGGGCACGTGAAACTAGGCAGACTGCATGGATCTCTCAGAAAGGAACAGATTTCGGGCTCAAATTTGGCACAGTCTTTCAACCATGGGCTGCAACCTTCACCAGTTCGATTCCCAGGCTGCTGCTGCAGCAGGTACGCACCTCCTGCCCTTGTTTTTGTACTTGTAATGTTTCTGCTCCATATTCCATGCCCCTTGCACCCGCCCCCTTTGTATCCCCCCTCCCACCACACATCTGAGAGAGAGGGGGGGGGGGAGAGGGAGGGGAGTGGGGATCTACAATAGCATATGCCCATGCCTGTGATCACACGTGTGTGTGTGTGTGTGTGTGTGTGTGTGTGTGTGTGTGTCTGTGTGTGTGTGTCTGTGTGTGTGTGTGTGTCTGTGTGTGTGTGTGTGTGTGTGTGTGTGTGTGTGTGTGTGTGTGTGTGTGTGTGTGTGTGTGTGTGTGTGTGTGTCTGTGTGTGTGTGAAGCCTTTGCTTCTTCGTGCTGGGTCGTACCAGAAACAGCTGTCAGCAAAAAAACCTACTTCCAAACACCGAACAAAACTTTTCAGCTCACAACAGAGACATGTCAGTCTGAGAACTTCCACTAGATTCAGCAATTTTGCAAAGTTTGACCAATTTTCGTCAGTCAATTCACCAACTTTCGTCAGTCATTTCACCAATGTGTGTCAGTCATTTCGCCAATGTGTGTCAGCCATTTCACCAATGTGCGTCAGTCATTTCAGCAATTTGCGTCAGTCATTTCACTAATGTTCGTCAGTCACTTCACTGATTTGCTTCGGTTTACTTATCATTACTAATTGTTCGACTGGGGTGGTGCAGGCTTTCCCCACAAGGAGCATGTCTTCGCAGTTGTGGCCAGCCCCTATGTGGACGTAAGCATGGGCAGGTGGGTACTCATGTGGAACCCATGTGGTACATGTGACTGCAAGCCTGAGGATGGGCATGTTGGAAATCATGTACATATATGTCTTTAATGCCAATTTGTGTTTGTGCGTGTGCGTGTGCGTGTGTGTGTGTGTGTGTGTGTGTGTGTGTGTGTGTGTGTATGTGTGCGGGCGTGCGCGTCCGCGTGCGTGCGTGTGCGTGTGGGTGTGCGTGTGCGTGTGCGTGTGCGTGTGTGTGTTTGTGTCTGTGTGTGTGCGTGTGTGTGTGTGTGTGTGTATGTGTGTGTGTGTGTGAGTGAGTGAGTGTGTGTGTGTGTGTGTGTGTGTGTGTGTGTGTGTGTGTGTGTGTGTGTGTGTGTGTGTGTGTGTGTTTAGTTTCTTTTGGTCTGGATTTAAGCGCCTCATCCGGACATTACGCGGATATTACCATCAAAAGAACTTTTTGGGCAGAAGCGTTTTACTAGGGAAAGAACTACTACTACTATTTTGGCAGCAACGCAATGGAGCATTGCCACAGCAATGTTGAGGCATCTGCAATGTTTAGCTATGTGCTCATTCAGACCTCCATGGGTACTTTTTGGGAAAGCCACATGCATAGTGCACTCAAACCCGCCCATTAGCACCCCAACATTAAGAAGCCACAATTGCATCTGTCTCAGATTGCTGAATTTGAAAATTGGTATCATTATGTAATCACATTCTGAGATGTTGTCTGACAGATGCGTTGGAACTTGGAACAGGTTCTGGCCGGTACGAGAAATGCCGTGGGGGAGGATTGAAACAATGTACCGCGCCCATACAGATGTATCGGCCCTGAAGCAGCTGTTGCTGGGGAGTTCGTACATGACACTGAAGCGCAGTACAGAGGAGCGGTACATGCAGTACCGCCGGACCCTGCTTTTGGGAGAGCCCTCTCCCGACAAGTGGGGCTCCCTTGGTCCCCCAGGAGACCCCTCGGAGACCGATTTCTCTGACTTTGAGGAGGCAGCTAGCACCCCAACGTACCACAGGTGCGACACCCAAGATATGAAGATTCATCATTCCCCCTTCCAAACAAGGTAAAGTAGAAGCTTGCCAGCAAACATCGGTAGAAGAACTCAGCAGCAACATTCAACAAACTGACATGACACAGTCCAGGGACACAGCCTGCAAAACAGGATGTAAGATTCAGTGGTGGCTTCCTAAAAATCATAGGAGAATGCGAATCTCACATTCTCGGAAGAAACCCAAAAAACACAATGTTTAAAAGAGAACAACCCCACCTAAAAGAAAACAGGGCAATTAAGGGGTCTTGATCCAGGGGCCAAGGGGAGCAGGGATCCAGATGGAGCAGGCCCAGGGGTACTGGCCTTAACGAGATCCCGTGGACACCGAGGGAGTGGACGGCCAAGGGAGACGCCACAAAGTGGCCCTGCGGTTGACCCCCCTCCAATTGCTTGCCCCAACGCCCACGTCCTATCCCCCGCGCAAGCAACACATCAAATGTATACAGCATCCGGCATCACATACTTGACCGCACACACCCAGGGATGGGCCCAGTGTGCTGCAGATAGCGGCACACATGTGAAACCCGGTACACAGCGCAACGAGTCTCGTGCAAGGCGCAATAAGGCGAGCATGACTCTTCCCCAGGATGCTTGCGCAAGCTGTACAGCGACCCCTAGCAGTGCGTACTGTACCGCCGGAGACCCGAGCGTGGACGCATACCCCACGCGGGGCTGCAAGAACACTGCCGACCAATCAGGGTCCTCCCACACCAGTGCAGTCAGCACCCCCAGCTCTGCAAAGGGTTGGTGGATGTAAGAGGGGCATCCACGCCTATATGGTTCCAGGATTTTGAGCACGCTGAAGTGTCTGCTGCAAAGAGTGGCCAGTAATCGTTTTTTGAGCACGCTCAAGTTTCTGCTGCTGAGAGTGGCCAGTGTTCGTTTTTGAGCACGCTGAAGTTTCTGCTGCTGAAAGCTGTCAGTGTTCGTTTTAAGTACTGCGAAGACCGCGAGTACTCATTCTGAGCAGAAGTGCGGATGCCCTATTAGGGCTTCGACCCCCACCAACTGCAATGTGGGTGGTAACGCTGTGACAGGCGTCTTAGGGCTGCGGTGTATAGGGTTTCGTGGGGCTGGAAAACTTTAAGCGTCGGCCAATCACCGCTATAGCTTTAGGGAGGCCCGGTCTGCTATAAGGGTAGGGACGGTCCCCTATAAGGGGGGTTAGTAAGCGAAAGGGTATAGATCCAGTTCCTGATTAGGGTATGGAACCCTAATCATGGAACCCTAATCATGGAACCTCAAATGTTTTGGAGCGCGCATTTCGAAAGTACTTCCATCACGAGGGGTTTTTTTGAGGGGGATTTCCACTGTGAGGGATTTCTTACCAGGAATTTTCACTGCAAGGCTTTGTCTTGAATCTGTCGGGCGGGGGGAGGGGGGGGTGGTTTCACGGAAAGCCCCATGTCACAGGTTCCTCGGAGAACGCTGTGACATGTCCTGGTATAACCGGTACGGCTGCATGTTGTCCGAAGATGCTCTATATAGGCATTTCTTTTATAGACGGACGCAATTACAACCGGTCACGACACCACCCGAGGATTACATTTAGTCAATCTGTTTTTAGAATCTGGGATGGGATCACCCTCTCC
The DNA here is from genome assembly GCA_002005505.1 of Botryococcus braunii. Taxonomy (NCBI): domain Eukaryota; kingdom Viridiplantae; phylum Chlorophyta; class Trebouxiophyceae; genus Botryococcus; species Botryococcus braunii. The sequence continues at coordinate 139,477 of KV908567.1, forward strand.
CAGCTTCGGGGGCAAACATGTCCTTCAAGTATATTTTACGTAAAGCCTGGCCACCGTCTATTACATAAATGGTTATAAAGCCTGGCCACCGTCTATTTGTATACAATACTAATATTTATTGTATTACTAGGTGGTGGTACTTGGGTGCAAGGTGCCCTGGTGATTCATTCTGTGGGGTGCTTATGTCAATGGTGGCACGTGATAATGCATGGGGCATGTGATCATATGTGGGGCATGTGATCATGGTGTGGGGCGCGTGATAATACATGGGGCATGTGATCCTATATGGGGCATGTGATCATATATGGGGCATGTGATCATGGTATGGGGCGTGTGATCATACATGGGGCATGTGATCATATATGGGGCACGTGATAATTCACGGGGCATGTGATGATATATGGGGCACGTGATGATGGCATGGGGCGCATTATCATGCACGGAACATGTGATCAGACATGATTATGTAACAGACCCTCGGCTGGCCCATAAAGGCCGAGGGCCCTTTAGTTAAGCGGACTGCAGGTACGTTGTGGCAAGTGATTGAAAAGTCCTAATACTGGAATTAGACCAAGAAGTTATTACTTATTAAGGACCCCCTGAAGTCATTTTAGCAGCATTTCCTGTGCGCAGGCAGAGGGTTTTCAAGCGATCTGGAGTCATTTAGCGGGTGTGTCGTCATGCTCCGCATGTCAGCTCTATACGGTTGCACTCATGCGATTTTTTTTCATAATTTGGCCTTATGGCCTCGTGAGTTTGTACTGTGCAAGGCAATGGCTGGGCACGCACTTCCAAGTTGTACATGGCAACTCCAGCAGTACTGGCAACACCAGCAGTACGGATGTTGGGCATGGGCTTCGCTTTGTACCTGCTAACACTAGCAGTACTGCTGTTGGGGTTGAACCTCCAGGTTGTACCTGCCAACACTAGGAGAACAGCTGTTGGGGATGGACCTCCAATTGGTACTTGCAAGTTGTACCTTCCAAGATGAGCAGTACTGCTGTTGGTGAAGGACCTCCAAGTTGTACCTGCCACAACTACCAGTGGGGATAGACTTCCAAGATGTATCTCTCAACACTAGCAGTAACTGCTATTGCGGATGTACGTCTATACTGTACCTCTCAACACTAGCAGTACAACTCTTGGGGATGGCCCTCCGAGTTGTGCCCTGCCATCTCTAGTGCGGATGGACTTCCAGGATCCCACTGTACAGGATCCCACGTGGCCCTTCCAGCCGTTCGGGGGCTCTTCCAGGAAGGACTGGAGTAGCCGCTACAGGGATTTGGGAACTCCCATGAGGTCGAATTTGTGTGGATTTCCAGCGCAAATTTTTTCCTTTGGAGTCGGGACAGTCCCGATCGTGGCAGATTTCGGGCTGAAATGTGATATCGCGGGAGTTCCAACTCCGGCAGACTACTAATGTTGTGCAGTCTGCTAAGGCTGTGTAGACAACTATTGCTGCGTAGATTGGTAATGCTGTGCAGACTACTACTGCTGGGTAGACTACTAATGCTGGGTAGACTGCTAATGCTGGGTAGGCTATAACGCTGGGTAGACTACTAATGCCGGGTAGACACTAATGCTGTGCAAAATACTAATGTTGGGTAGATTACTAATGTTGGTTAGACTACTAATTCTGGGTAGACTACTAGGCTGGGTAGACTGCTAATGCTGTGTAGACTACTTCTGCTCTATTGACTACTAATGCTCTATTGACTACTAATGCTCTATAGACTACTAATGCTCTATACAATACTAGTGCTGGGGCTGCTCCTGGCCAGCCTTGGGCAACCCCCCAGGAGTTAAAAAGTAGGGAGCATATACAGGCTGTACAGTACAGCTCCTTCCTCTCACCAAGGCATTGCCCTTCAAATGGTGAGGGAAGTCCAGCCTTTTGGAACTTCGTGTTGAGGTTCCTGAATCAAGAGCTGTACAACGCGGCTGTAGCCCACCAGATGGTACGCAAAATTTTGTGCATATGAACGGGAATGCCTGTGGCGACAAGTGTAGGGACCGAGAGGGTGTTTTAGGTTTGTGCCCTATGGAGGTTAAACCCATGAGATTGACCCTATGCATACTCTCCATATGGAGAGTATGCTCCTCGTCTGGGGTGTGTCACGAACGGGGTGACCACCTTGATATATGGCCATGGGGCCTGTAAAGGGCCACGTCTGCCGCCAATGCAGGCTGATGGATGTAGGGTCTCAAGTCCTAGCTAGGGTCAACCGTTTAAGAAAACCTAAACGTTTAAGGCCTTGTCACAGATTCTCGTTTGCCGTAATGCAGGTGAGGCTGAAGCTTGAGGTTCCTAGGGACCACTTATTATCAGGATATAAATTCTAGTTAGATAACCCTAGTATTACCCTATTCTAGTTATATATCCCTAAACTCTAACTATATAGGTTCTAGTTAATTCCAGCCGTATATATTGCTTCGGAACTCGGCCTTATTAGAATCGGTTCTACTTATGATGCGTTGAAGTTTAGTCTTACCGGGACGTCAGCACTCCCAAAACTGTACAGCGAAGTGGCAAGTAACAGCCTTCATATATGGCTATATCGTAGGCTTCACGACAGACGGGATACCAAGTAATATTCACTGCAATATCTTTGGAGCAGTAGTACTACCTGTTTAGGCTCTCACCTAATTTTATCCGCCGGCACCTGTTTAGGCTGTCACCTGCTCTTTTTCCCGTTGGCACTGCAGTCTCACCACTCAAGCCCAACCCCTCCTTCTCCCCCCTTCCTCTCTCTTTCTCTCTCCCCCCCCCCTCCCCCCCCCCCCCTCTCTCTCTCTCTCTCTCTCTCTCTCTCTCTCTCTCTCTCTCTCTCTCTCTCTCTCTCTCTCTCTCTCTCTCTCTCTCTCTCTCTCTCTCTCTCTCCCCCCCCCTCTCTCTCTCTCTCTCTCTGTGTGTGTGTGTGTGTGCGCGCGCGCGCGCGCTGGTGTGCATTTTAGAGCATGAATTTGAGATAGGATAGAGGCGGTCAGAAGAGCCAATTGATCAGGTTCAACCTGGGTTGATGTTTGTGAAGCCCTGACTATGAGAATTTTGTCGCCCATTCATGGCATGTGTGACCATATTGGGCTTTGAGCATTTTGCATGACCTTGCACAGATCTGAGCAGTTTGTCGCAAATGAACCGAGTTCGGTTCACGCACAGTAAAATTCGAATTCACTGGCAGGACCTGCGCCCCCGAGTTACTTGCCATGCATTCTCGGCAGCTTTCAACAATGTCAATGAACTAGTTTAAAGCGTCCCGCTGCGGGACTCAGGCCGGGGAGGAAGTGCCGGCACGGCGCTGTACCTCCTTGTCCTCCTCGTTGACGTCATCACCAACAGAGCGAGCTCGTCGGCCCTCGATGTCGTCGGTCTCCTGGTGTGTGCACAATTAAATGTCACATTCCTTTTCAATGAATAAATCAATTTCAGGCCAATATGCGGTACTGCATGAATGCCGGTGTACTTCGATATCCGGTACCACGTATAAGGCATAAGTGAGAGGAAACCAAAGAGAACACTATTGTCCCAAATTTGACCGAAACGGAATCTCCTGGTCCCGTTCCAGATAGAGCTGCATGTTCCAAATGTGTAGGAAGTTGGCCTTATTTGGTGCTCGAGCTCATTCTCGGCATACTAGGGCAAGGTAGATCCTCTTACTTTGTGCGGAAAATGTTAAAAGAGGTGAGACACCTGGCCCTTCCCCCCTCTTGACATGGACAGGATTTATGGGTCATGGAAGGAAAGGGGCTTGGAAAGCAATCATTATATGTAACCCTTCGAAGCTATGTTCAAGTATAATTATATGTATTTGCCTTTGCTCCTCCCATCTACCCACCTAGAGGCCGCGGTTATGCGTCATGAAGGCGAGTTACTGTGTGTGGATGAGCTCAACCCAACACAATACAGATCTCGTTAGCACAGAATGAGCACGATTTTAAAGTTAAGAGTGAAGCCTATTCTAACCGCAATACCAGGAATCCACGATTTTGCAAATTTTAAGGAGAAATTTGGATCAAGGGTCCAGTGGGTCGACTCGAAAAGGTCACAAACACCAGCTATTGTGGGCAAGATTTATCCATGTTGAAGTGGCCATGTGATTCGGATGCCTGGCGTGTGTACGGGAATCACCATAGGGATCCAACCGCGAGATCCCCTCGGAAACCGATGAGTGTCAGAAAGCTGCCAGTAACGGATAACGCGGTCTCGCAAAACAGGAACTGCGAAGCAGTTTCAGCGCCCGACTGACTGGGTTGCCGTGACAGTCCTTCCTTACCAAAAGAAGCGGCCAGAATTAAGTTAGTCAACGAATCTAATCAAGCTTTGAGTCACCGACGCATAGTTAACTGCGTTGGGCTGTTTACAGAACCGTTGTGGCTGCTTGTTGTTGATGCTGTGAGCGCTTCCCCAGCGGTGTTTCAGAATGAAGGCCTTAATTCTTGTCGGCGGATATGGCACAAGGCTTCGGCCTCTTACTTTAACTGTTCCGAAGCCCATTGTGGACTTTGCGAACAAACCTATGATAATACACCAGATTGAGGTACGCTAGCAACGCCTTGGAAGTCCCCAACCCCCCGGAGATCGATCTCTGGCAAGTTCTGATGTGGCATTGTATCGTCTTTGATATAGTCGAGCAAATAATTTTTGAACCGTTCCATTTTGACGATTTCATCTTCAATGTTATTCTGCCGGAAGTGTTTCGAGGCACCCCTCGTGATAAGCATATTACGTTCTAAAGAGGGTTAGGTCTGCCTTGTTTAGGGCGCTAATTTGAATTTCAGTTCTTAGAAGCGTATAAATTGGCTGCGATCTTGGGTCGTCCGGGTTGGTATAGCGCCGGCAGTTTTGAAACAATCTAGTTCTTATGTGGCATTTTCCGTACGCTTTATTGAGGGCCGGTAGCCCTCCAAATGTTACGAAAACTGCAATGGAGTTGCAAAATTGATGGGTTGTGACTAATGTTGGTTTGGGTTTTTATTGAAATATCTGCCTTTAGCTTGGGCTTGACCTTGGGGGTCTCCCCTAACAAAGCAACAGGCAATAAACAATTGGGTTCTCTCTGACGTCTTGGTTTTGTTCTCCTCAGGCTTTGAAGAATGCGGGTGTTGATGAGGTGGTTTTGGCTATCAACTACCAGCCAAAGGTGTGCCTGCCTGGGGTTGTCCCTTCCTTGGCATCAACTGTTCGTGTCTATCAACTGTTCGTGTCTAAAGTCATCAGATAGAATAAGAATGGAGGTTTAAATCATAGCTTGTTTTGGGGTAGGTGATGATGGACTTCCTGCAAGAGTGGGAGCAGAAGCTGATGATCAAGATCACATGTTCTCAGGTAGATTTTACTTTGGAAGTACAGTTCAAGTGTACTAACTTTGATGGCATGTAAGCAGTTTTTGCTGGTGTGGCATGTCTAGATTATTTGCTGCTGAAAAATGTTCTCTCTTGGAAGTTTGCTCAATTTTCACCACACACACACACACACACACACACACACACACACACACACACACACACACACACACACACACACACACACACACACACACACACACACGCACACAACCACGCACACGCACCAGCAGCGTCAGCTGGTCTAATGCACAAGCATCAGATCAGACAACTCTTGTCAGTCATTCATCCTTGTTATACATGTGTATGGGCAGTCAAGCTGCCGTGCTGATGTTACCCCTGTGGCCATGGCAAGGTTGGATAGAGGAGCAGGCCCTTGTTCTTGCAATCCCCCATCCACTTTGCCCATGTGTCCATTAATGTATCCCTCTCACCCTATGTGGGATGTGTTATGTGTGGACAGGAGAAGGAGCCCATGGGAACAGCAGGCCCTCTGGCGTTGGCAAAGGATATTCTGAATGATGGCACCGGAGACCCTTTCTTTGTGCTAAACAGGTGTTCAACCCTTCTGTACACAAGTCTTGTTAGGGGCAAAGGCGGTGCAACTGCCTGCACCATTGCAACTTCGTGTTGCTGTTTTTCTTGCTTACGCCCAAGCCGTGCTCTGTTCAGCTTTCTCCCAAGATGCCACTGCCTGCTTAAGAAGTACAATAGCGTGTTTAAGACTTTAGAGTTGCTGCTTTGTTCACAATAAGCTATGAGCGTGTGCATTAGCCTGCTTCCTGCATCTTTGAGGCCATGGCGGCACAGCGTGTCCATCTCATGTTATAAGTAGGCCACTGGACCCAGTAGACTCGTGGATTGTGCTGTACTTTTACTGCCAGCGGCCTCCTTCCCCTGCGATCTACCCTTGCTCTCCACTGCTTGATGCTATTCTAATAGCAGCTCATTTGCACCTACACTTTATTTCCAGGCTCTCTGATATTTCGATGGAAAATTTGGCATGGGTTCCGTATGTTGCTATTCCTTGGACATCCCAAATTCCCCTTCCCCAACCAGCCCCATGTGTGTGGTATTTTCGCCCCAAAATTTTAGCACCCTTCAACTTGAACAGCCCAGCCACCATGAACTGTGGTTGTCTGCCCTTCATGAGTCACGGGCGTGCTGGATACCTGCATAGAGTCATGGTCTTGTTCCAGTGTGCCGTAATGTCCCCAGGCTCACCAGTACAAGTCTACAGCTCATGTTCTTTCTCATAGCGATATGATGTCTACCCCTTGTGTCGCTAATGTCACCGGAACTGCCCATTCATTTTAGGAGCACACCGCAGCCTAGAACTGCTATACCTGGAGCAATGGAATCCCGAAGATGGATTTTGTATGCATGGTTTGTTTCTGGATTTACAAGTTATCCATTGTCTTTGCTGTCCACTTGATGTCCTGATTCAAATGTTGCGATATCCTGTATTAACTGAAAAATCGATCCGCCACATCCTGATTGTGTCACCCCGTATCTCCCCCCCCAGGGTAGGGGTGGATGCGAGTGTGTGTGGGGTGTGTGTGTGTGTGTGTGTGTGTGTGTGTGTGTGTGTGTGTGTGTGTGTGTGTGTGCATGGGCGCGCGCGGGCGCGTGCATGTGTGGGTGGGTTACGATGGGTCCAGAAAGATCAAGGGGTGAATAATAAAAGTGGCGGAGAAATGGTGCAATGCGTCAAGTTGTTTTCCGTTCCAGGCTGTTTGCAACATGCCATGATATCTAGTCTTTTAATGCAAGGTCATGGGTATAGCATAACTGACTTTGAGGTGGGTGCGGAATTGCAGTGATGTGATCTGTGATTTCCCCCTAAAGGAGCTGTTGGCCTTCCACAAGGAGAACAGAGCAGAGGGCACAATACTGGTTACCCGTGTAGAGGATCCCTCCAAGTACGGTGTCGTTGTCACTGATGACAAGGGCCAAGTCGAACGCTTCGTTGAGAAGCCTAAGGTTGGTCTCCCTGTTTCCCTCAATATTTTTTCTTCCCTCTGGTTGCAACGCCCCAGACCACCAGGATTGACGTGCGCGCGCGCTATCTCTCTCCCCCCCCCCCCCCTCTCTCTCTCTCTCTCTCTCTCTCTCTCTCTCTCTCTCTCTCTCTCTCTCTCTCTCTCTCTCTCTCTCTCTCTCTCTCTCTCTCTCTCTCTCTCTCTCTTGCGTATTGGGAAGGGAGCTGTTCTCGGGGGCACGTGGCTTGGACGTGTTCTTTCCAGTATCCCATCCCCATCAACTGCTGTAAGACAATACGTTCCAACGCATGTGTACATTTGTCCCTCGCATGAGTTTGTTTCCTTCGGCTATGAATCTGCTGGTGCGGTGGGATCTAAATATTAAGGCAAAGGTTGTTAGATATTGGAAGATACTGGCATGGGGTATGGAAGATGTGGTGAGCAACAAGGAACCCAGAAACATCTTGGGAGACCATTTTCAGCATTTACATTTGGAAGTTTTCGCGGCCAAGAAGGGGTTCTGTGGTCTGGTGTCAAGGAGTCAGCAGCAGATTGAACATATGTCTGACCACCTGTTCTTAAGGCCCCCCCTCCCCCCCCAAGGGGGGGGGGGAAGGATTACATCTGGATGGGATTACATGTGTATGCGTGCGCGCGTGCCTGCATGCCCCCCCCCCCCCGGGGGTCGGGGGGGGTACGAGGGGGAAGCTGCCAGACGGGACCTCCTCGGAGGGGGGACGGCCGTTCTTCCGTTGGTTGGCTATCGATGAAAGGCACAGAACCGCATTAATTCTGATTTGGGTTTGGGGGGGGGGGGTGTATGTGGTGGGCTTAATTTCTTCTGTATTGATTCTTGAAATCATAAGCAGTCGCTGCTTTGGGAGATGGAGTAAGAAAATGTTAAGAAGGCATGGCGACATAGGGGTTTCGATAAAAACTTGGTGAGATGGGGACGGTGGACTATAGAGGGCCGGTGGGGTGGTTATGATGGTACTCGCCAGCGGTGTACTCATGCGGGTGTGCATCAAACTTCATATGAACCCAACTACCTTAACTTGCAATTTGGAAGTGTGCCTGTCAACTGATGTGGCAAGGTGAAGCTGCGGAGGGCAGAGAGGGGACGTTCCCATCCATTCTTTCCAGATGTGCCCTGCAAATACCTGAACACAATGCGTGTTCATCAATACGGGGGATGCGACTGTGCAGACATTTGTGGGAGACAAGATCAATGCTGGTATCTACTGCCTGAGCCCCAGCGTGTTGGATCGTATTGAGATGAGGCCTACCTCCATTGAGAAGGAGACCTTCCCGCTCATCTGCCGCGATGGCGGTTTGTTCGCCTTCACCCTTCCCGGGTACTGGATGGATGTTGGGCAGCCCAAGGACTACCTCACAGGTTTCCCACTTTCCCTGCTCGTGTGTTCTGACAGTCCAAAACTAGGTTGGGGACCCATGGGTCTCAAAACTTGCAGCTGCTTCTGCTGGGCAATGTCCTTGGGATGCTGGACACAGGAATGCCATGGCATGGGTGCCTGGGGCTGGGTTGGGATTGTGGGCATGTGTACACTTGTATTTGTTTTGTATTGTTATTGTTTTGTTGTTCTAAGCACTTCTGTGTTGCATTTGCCTTGTTCATGGTAAGGGCGGGGGGCTTGCATGTACGGCGTGTATCGTGGCAATCGGCCAGGCAGCCCGCGCGGGGGCACGCGCGCGCGCGCACACACACACACACACACACACACACACACACACACACACACACACACACACACACACACACACACACACACACGCGCGCGCGCGCGCGCGCCCGCGCATGCGCACACACAAATGGTGAGGGGAGCACAAAAGGGGGTGGGTATTTGGGGGGAAAAAGAAGAGTGGGGCTGGATGATGAACAATAAAGGTGGTTGCAAGAGAAAAAAAATGGGGTTGGGGGGGGGGGGGAGAAGCGGGGAAAGCTCATGCAGATTGGGGCTAAGAGGGAGAAAGGAAATAAGACTGGTGAACGGGCAGGGAGGAGGTATTGGAAGGGGTGGGGGTGGTCAGTAAGGGGCTAGTTTGCTACCCTGCTTGCCGGGGCTTGATAGAGAAGGGATGAAGCCCGTCATCCCCTATTCTGCTCGAATTCTGTAGCATGCAAATGTGCTTCAATGAAGGTCAAATGGAGCTTGCACCATCTATTCAAGGCCCGAGGAAGCGTGTCTTCGAGTAAGAGAGTTAAAAAAATAAAAGATAAAAAGCACCATTTGTTTGTTTCCCCGGGGGGGGGGGGGGGGCGTTATCGGTTGGATTTAAGATGTGTGTGATTAAGATCTGATTATGCTTGGGGTAGGCCTGGAGCTGCATTTGGGCTCCCTGAGAAAGAGGGACCCCAGCCAACTGGCAGAGGGCGAAACATTTGAGGGCAATGTGATCTTGGATCCAGAGGCCACGATTGGTGCTAATTGCAAGATTGGTCCCAACGTGTCCATCGGCAAGGGCTGTGAGATTGGCGACGGTGTGAGGATCCGCGACTCCGTCTTGCTCCACCGTGTCGTGGTCCGTTGCCCACTGTACTTTCTAGGACACTGAGGTCTTGGGGTAATTGATTAACTGGGCAGTGTTGGGCTGTCCTGTGTGTGTGTGTGTGTGTGTGTGTGTGTGTGTGTGTGTGTGTGTGTGTGTGTGTGTGTGTGTGTGTGTGTGTGTGTGTGTGTGTGTGTGTTGTTGGGGGGGGGGGCTCATGTGTGGGGGTTGTTCCTATTGGTACTGAAGTGGCTTCACGCCTTGTTCTCAGTTGCACAATGTTGAGCAACTGGTGCAGCACTAGCAAGGGCACTGGGATTTTGCATGTTTTGAGTTTGTCCTTGCACATTGCAGCACATTCCACAAAGTGGGAGACGTGTGGGAAGGACCGGGGTCATCGCTTTCTTGTTCAACAATCCTCAAGCGGCGGTTTCTGACTAAATGGACAGGTGCTGTGTGGGTTTGTTTGGGTCCTATAGTTGAATGGAATTTGCCCTGCGAGATTGTGGGCGATGCCTGAAAGGCCTGGAGGATTTTGGTCATTACCTGATATGGCAGTGTTGATGATTTGTCACTATTGGCAAGCCTGGAAGACCACTCCTTGTGATCTAAAGGCCTTACGGGACGTGAGGTACAGTGTTAAGGCCTTGAGAAGGTACAATTGTAGTTTCCTGCAAGACTGAAATGTCTGCGTTCCATGTTTCTTCTTGTGCACGGACTTGCAGTTTGAGTATGCTTTTCATGTATGAGTTCCGGATAACTGCAGGTCAAGAACTATGCCAGAGTTGCAGACAGCATTATTGGCTGGGGGGGCTCTGTGGGAAAGTGGGCCCGCATCGAGAACAAGTCTGTCATTGGTGAAGATGTCCATGTCAAGGTGAGCAGCCTATCCTGCACCCTGCTCTACTTTGATTCAAATTCCCCATGAATTGCTTCTCTTTAGCAATAACGACCTGAAGAATTGCCGTCGTGCATTTGCCATCAGACTTCGTCATGTGGCCAGACATGTTCATTTCTTGAGTATCTTTCTGTGGCGAGGAACACATCGCTGTTTTGTTTTGAATTGTTCCTCCTTCTTCTGCTGCCTGTTGATGCGCTGTTAGTTGAAATCAGAAGTACTAATCGTAAAGAAGACCCTGATAGCCCGGGCTCCAAGGGTTTTGGCAGAGCCTTGGAGCATGGATCTGCCAAGAGTCTATCATCTCTGTTCAAGGAATACACCCTCTTGTTGGTACCGGGTGGGCATGAGAAGTGGTGCTCTTGAGATGCTTCAGTTGTGTTGAGCAAGGTTCAAAAAGCATGTAAATCATCACAACCCTCTTTGACAGGGCACCACCACTCCAAACCACTGTGGCAGTTGTCGCATCTCTGATGACACATCGCTATTGGCTCAACAGGTCAGAAAATGACCAAGTATGATCTTGGCATTTATTTGTCGTGATTGTGTTGCGTGTTTTGGGTAAGCTGCTATTTTTTAGGGATTATCTTGCCTTGCACAGGACGAGATTTTTCTCAATGGGACCATTGTGCTCCCTCACAAGGAGATCAAGGATTCGCAGCTTGAAGCCGGAACCATCATCATGTAGAAGCAAATCAGTTCAGATGCAGATACTGGACATTGTAGGTGCATATGCATTATCAAGAGCAAGTTGCATCGCATTTCTTTGCTGATTTGGCAGAGTTTACCTCCCAAATCAGTTTACTAATTATGTTGTAGTGTCAGAAGCTCCTTTTCTGTAGATGATGTGATGTAGGCGAACACCACTGTGGCAACTAAGAGAACTAGTTGCTTCCACATACCGCATCAGTAGTTCTCCAGGGCACAGAGTCAATAGGTCATACTGAGCATAGCCCATGATTCGGTGCACTGAAGGTTTTGGTTAGTTTCATTCCCATGCATTGTCTACGTCTGACCTATTGATTATACCAGCTTGTTACCGAGCCTTTGGGACAGTCATAATCATTAGGCCATCTGTGTGTTCTCGTATTATAAGCAAAGAACCGCTACAGTAACCTAGCAGGTGCATTCCTCGCAGCGTGATTTTGGTTGTGTCAGCAGTAGTAGTCCATGGAACACGGGTGGAGCGGTTATTCAGCAACTTGATATTACATGGTAGATGCTCCGCTCCAGAGAAAAGTAAGAGAAAGAGTGGGGCACTTCAGAGCTAATGGTACACATTCGCAAGGGAGTAGGGGTTCGCAAGCCTGCAGTCCTTGCTGACATGTGTTCCTAAAACGCCGAAACATTGTTGCGGGGAGAAGCTCATTCCAGTAGGATCTTATACGTTCATGAAATGGTTGAATCAGACAGTTTTCCTGTAGCGTTCAATTTCCCTGTAATTTTTTTGTGCAGTAGCCCTCGCCCATTGGCTTGCACTGACCGTGGTTTTTGGTCACAATAATCAAACCCTCAGGTGAGTTCACAGCAGAAACAGCAACATGCGATAGGCGGTGAAACCCCTCGCGTTTCTACGTGTTGATTGTCCCCACATATCTGGGATTCCCAGGTGGTTAACCAAATGATCTTCCACGTGTGCAGCCTTGCAGAGTTAGCCTGAGCAGTCAGTGATTCCTGTTGCTGTTATCTGGTACGATGCCTCTGCCTCGGCCAGGGTGGGGGCTTGAACAATTTTGACAAGCCGCTGTTCCCCTTTACCCTTTCTCAAAGAAAGCCGGAAGGTTGAAGCATGCGCCATCACATGTCCTCCTACAGGCTTTTTGGGATCGACGACGAACATGGCACCTCCGGAGGGGTCGGACATGACTTGATTGGTTATAACGACAGCCACATTGAATTCCTCTGCGATCTGCGGTGCAGGAGTTCTTTCATTACAGGTGTGGTATTGGAGGCCTGAGCAGGCAGTGTGCCCTTTTCATCCTCAGATCTAACATGCCAGCTGTGCACCACTGTCAGCATGAGAAACAGCTGAAACACGGAAGGACATGAGGCAACTTCTAGGTCATAACAGTGAACAGCCCGTGTCTCCCGAAGTACATAAGTCTGACGCTTCTGGTACCGCAAGGCTTCCAAGCAAAGTAGTATGTACAATATAGGTGATCACCTATGTGTCCTGTTTGTCATGAAGCAGGGATCAGGAATGGGTTGGGTACAAACCTTTCGCAGCTTTGCCATCAACTGTCCAAGTTTCTGTTGACGCTCAGCTAATTCTCCACGCCCTGAATAGTCAATTCGCATATTTGCTGTCACGCTGTCCACAATTAACATCTTGAAAGGTTCCTCAACCATCTTGGCAGCGACCTGTTGGAGAAGATCTGATGCAGGACATTCTCGTGAGTAGGTCGCTCAGCATCAGCAACTCTTAAAGTTTACACCTTCAAATGTAAGACGACAAGCAACAGAAACGTCGTTGCGACCACATGTAGAGCATCTTGATAATAGGTCGGGGTTTGCCTGACTGCTGCTCAAAAGTGTAAGCTCGTGCGTACAGGACCTGCATGAGAAATAAACATGTCAATTACTATTGTAGCAAACGCCCTTGTAACAAGATGGTCGTCCATGGCAAACAGCTTCAGTATCAGTTGCGCTGGGACCATCACATCGGGCAAGGTGATCACTTTGGTTGTGTCCGATTGGTTGAAGGAGATGTAACTTCCTCAAGACACATTCAGAACTTGCCGCAGGGCTAGGTACGAGTTGACTTACATTATCAATAACGGCGTCTCCATCAAGTCCAAAACGCTCAGCAATAGGAATTATTCGACGTGGACGGAAAGTCCCCTCAGTGTCAATGACAGCTACCTGCGAGTTAATGGGAACGTTTACTAAGGAACAAGAGAACAACCTGGCATCAGCCTCGGATCCGCAAACAGTTCAAGTTCCATAATCAAACTGGAACGTTCGCTGGTGTTGATTGCTGACTAAAGAACCGAAAGCTGGTCATGGGTCCAAAGGAAGGAATGGGTCTCCTGAACTCTCAGACTGACAAGTGGATAGAGACGGAATATCACCTTTCCTGCCCCTCCTCCGCTTTCAGGCCCCATTTGGCATGTAACACACAAGGTGTAGCACAATTGGGTCTTCCCAGTCCTACGGCACGGCTATGTCAGCATATTTTGACAGATCGAGACACTACTCACTGGAGCACCGATGAGACTAACCTGTACTCTCCATAGATTTCTGTGATAGCCTTTGTTTCAATCCCTCCTTGAAGGATTTCATCTACAGCTGTTGACCCCGTGGTAATGTGCAGGACCTCCTTCTCCATCTAGCAGAGAAATTTCTAGCCATCAGTTTCTGGTTAATGCTAAACCTCTAGTGCAAGTCAAAGGCGCATGATTGGACTTTAAATGGCTCAATTTCCAAACACATCAGTTTCGATAGCAGATTTGCGTTCCATGATATCATAAGGACTACCTTGGATGCAAATTGAGAAGCACTCTGCCAGCCAAACTGCAAAACTATCTTCTTCGCAGCTTCCACACATTTTTCAACTTTGGCTTCAGAAAGCCCTTTAATCTCGCAGAGAACCTGAACATGTTGCCAGAAATATGAGTTAAAAACCGTTCAGAAGCTTTAATACAACAAAGTAGCACATAAAACTTGTCTTTCCATCCTGGAATGGCTGTCACAGGGAAGCTCCTACTGTGTGCATGATAACATACAGTACTCGTGCAGGAAAGTATACAGTTTACTAATACAATGGAGCTCAATACCTTTTTTGGATACATTAGCAGGGATTGGCAGGTGTGAAATCCTGCCTCTTTGCATTTCTTCAGGTCGCCTGTAGCCCCTCTGATTGCCTCAGTTCAGCTTGCCATACCAGATGAAAACCATAAGGATCAGTCAGAAGAATGACCTGCGTTTATACCAAGTTGTTGAAGTTTGTCTATATGGTCAAACTCTTCAATCTCTTCTTCTTCTCCGGTAGCAGCTTGTACGTTCTGCCTGTGGCACGGGGCCGTGATGGCCGTTAACAGTGATCCGTCGAAACAGCGCTTAAAGCAACTGAATGGATTGAAAGTAGAAACATATACATTTGAATTCGCACTTACTGGAGCTCTGTAGCCATTTGAGTATGATGTTTCCCGTAGCAGATCGCGGTACCGGAAACGAATCAACCGACCAACCAGCCACTCGTGGGAGTCTGTTCGCCTCTCAGCTCCAACTATTTGGCCCATATATCATGTCAGATGAAATGCAACTGCGGTCGAAGAGGTAGGTGTGGTCAGATCTACGCACATGGCTGGGCCGTTCTCCGACTTTTCAAAAATAGGGGCTGCATGGGGATCAAATGGGGTACCCACGGAGGGCTCCTCAAGTTCGCAGGAGAACGAGCAGGGAGACATGGACATCAACGTTACATTCGCGGCACAGGGTCTACATGTCCGACAAACTTTGACTTTTCCTTTAAGGTCCTGGACTTCATTGCCACGATGGCCTATTTGCCAAAGGCCACGATGAGTAATTGGGTTGCTCAATTCCACCGTTCTGTGTTCTTCCACACATCACATTGTTAGGACCTGAGGGTGATACTTTTTATACACCATTTTTTAAATAGAAAATCCTACAATCCTCCACAACAGGAGTCACACTTATCACACACTCAAAGGTAGGCTTGGGAAGTTGCTACAAGCTTCTGCACTCAATTTTGAAGGGGTTGAAGATGGCAAATCCGAGGCCTAAAGCGTCGACCAACAATAGAATCCCTTGGATTGTGTGACACGACTCCAGGTGATGCAGAAACCTGTCCTCTTTGGCAGGATATGGGGCAGCTTAGTTCCTGACAAAGTTGAGGGCCACGGAACGCTTTTTCAACAGAGCTGTACATTGAAAACAGTGTGAGTGCCTATCCCTGGGGTTCCGGGAAAAACACACGTAGCTGTACAAACTCAGTATACTGAGCCGGTATTAACTCGATGTTTGAAGCTTTCGGAGGCAATGTCTTGAATACAAGGCATGGTACAAACAAATGTGTTCGTAAGTTTCACAGATATAAAACTATCCACATATCGATATGTATTAAGTGGAGACTTGCAAGTGAGTATAGCATGTATGCCATACAATACCAATGTTGGTATTGTATGGCATATATGCTCTATATACTGCCAGTCTCACTTGCAAGTCTCCACTTCATACAAGATTAATCTCACTTGAAAGTCTCAATTGACAACGTGCATGGCAGTGCTTCCTACATCAGTGTATATATACCGCCCCTTGACCTTGAAACTCGTGATGCAATGACAGCTAAGTTACGCTAACTACTTTATAAGATTTGTCGGGTACTTGTTTGCATGCAGCCTGATAAGCCTAGGTTAAACATAAGTATTGCTGTCCCAGTCACAGTGCTGGAGGAGGCTTAATTGCAACAACATACAACTACAGTGCTGCAGTTGCAACTACATCTCTTGAAAGCGTCTCCCAATTGGGATTACAGGCGTCTCCCTAAAACTTTTACGATACTTTTAAAAGGTCTCGTGAGAAGCTTCAAACTGTTCCTTATGACAGGACTACCAGCAAACGACATAGCACATATGCTAATACTGTACACATCAATGAACACAGCATGTGCATATATGGTGGTGGTCTTAAAGGAAAGTTTTTTTTTTTTTTTTTTTTTTTTTTTTTTTTTTTCCCTCAAAGGAAAGATTCCTATTGGTGGCGGTCCAATAACGGCATGCCATGCTGGGTTGTAATATTAGACCCCAGCATGATTGTGCCATTATTGGTCCTAGGAGGCCTCACCTGCGGTGATCCCTGTGCTCAGCAACGATGATAAAGACATGAACGTCACAACTATATATGCCATATTGTGACATGCACGTGCCCTTGCAAGATCGGGTTTCGCTTTGCTGCATGAGACAGCCAAGTATCTTTAAAATGTCACTTATTGTCTCTCGAAGCTTCGAACGCACAAACATTCAGACACAGTTGCTCATACAAGATCATGATGTGTTGATTAAGCACTGCATGTTCTTCCGCTAGTTGCAACTCGCTAGTTCCAACCAAATCTGCGCAGACACCGTTTCAGCACTAGGTTCACGTAGACAGAAGGGTGGCATGTGTTCCAAAGGAGGGCCTTCGCCAAAAGCTTAGAAGAGTACCCCCTGATTTCCAAGAAAATTCTCCTAGTTTAAAACAATAGGTAAATTCAAGTGAAGGTGTAGTGGTCGTAGTTGAGCCATGATTTGAGTTTCCGCGACGAAACAGCCGATCCATACACATGTGCCGATTGATATATGCATCATGTGTACATACACATGATGCATCCATCACACTGGGCTGGAGAGCGCTCAGCATGATCTTCAGATTGATGAAATTAAGTCAGAGAGTGGGTCCCTCGTCATCACGACTTTACAGAATGCATGCAAACGTTGCAAACCGACTAGTTGTGTTTGCCAGTTAAGCAACTCATGCGTTTCGTCCACTTCTTTCCTTGTCTCTACACCTGTCCACACCAATTAATTATTGTTGCAATATTGTTGCAACAGCTATTCGATCAATTAGCCCTACGTAGGTATACCAACATGTATCAAAGGTTCTTGTCGGACAATATTGCACTCGGCATTTATGTCAGAATCCGCAACTTCTACCCAGCCACCTTCACGTAGAAAGCTCAGACACAACCGCCCGGCCCTTTCAAAAATGTCAACCACATGTTGTTCCACCTAACAGAAAGCTGGCGTCTCTTTCTTCAGCTTCTCCAGCCCCCGAAGTTTCCAGAATACTTCCAATGCCAGACGCATACGCATAGGTGACATATACGTATGCCCGAAATCAGGGTGCCTGCTATTAAGTCTTGCCCGACAACTCTGGCCTTAACGACGTTCGTCAAGAGTTGTGCGGATAGCTCAAAATTCACTTCGCAACTGCCAGGCTCCTGGCAGTTGCGAGTCCTCCGGAGGACTGAGCAGAGGCAGGCAGACTCTATTACCTTGAGGCCTTAGTAAGCTTAATAGCTTTACTTCTGATCAGAAAAACGACTCATGAGCGTATCCCTCTTCCTTTTGCACGCAGAAAATTCTGAGCATGCCAGCAAAGTCATGCTTGCTCTTGTATATACCCTTGATATGCTCTTAAACTCTTCATGAAAACGACTCGGCACAGCCAGCTGGCGCAATGTAGCTCGACCACGGACTTGAGCCCTTGCACGAAGGAACCAGGCAAACTCTCTCTCAAAGGGATCGGCTCCCGAACAATGCGTCAACTTCCCGTGCAGGTTAAGTTCCCGTACAGGTTTAAGTTCCCGTACAGGTTAAGTTCCCGTATAGGTCAAGTTCCCCCCTATAGGGCTACAGGTTAAAGCTCCCGAAACAAAGAGGGAATATCCTCAAAGGCTTCGGGTACACAGCAGGAGTGAGCCACCGTCCCTCACTCGTCTTGAACCCTGAATCTAAAGCACATGTGCCTGCAACCGGTGCCTCTGGATACCTCTCTGGGTACCTCTGAGTGACTGACTACCCTTGGAAGCCTCAGGCAACATGGGCACGTGTGCACAGGAGGCATAAGCCGCACCCCATTCTCCAAATTTACAGACAGAAACAAAGCAGTACAAGTAGGAGTGTGCAAAAACAACCGGTTTGACTCAGACCTAAAGGGCGACCTGCCGAGAAATGCTATACAGGTTTTGCCTGCTACGATATCATCAGCATAGCATCGATGCATCCCTCTACACGTATCCCAATACTGGAGATAGAGCACCCCTGGAGCTCCGACGTAGGGTATACATATACCTAACTAGGTTATAACTGGATGATAGATGATTTAGGCATAAGCATAAGACATATATGACACAGTCACTTGCACGTATCAGAAATATTTGACTCCCGCACGTGGCTTAAGATCCAAATAAATTTATCTTGTCAGCTCCTCTGGAGGCCCATGTGCACGACATGGCTAAACGTATGCATACATACATTATAAAGTGCCCGCCGGCCCAGAGCCTTGACGTACTTAAGAACACTATGGGCGAATACTCACTAGTGCCGCATCCCATGGCCATAAAGTGCGCTGGATACGTGTCCAGGGACTGTGGGAGCACTAGCGCCACACTCTTGGAATCCTGGCCAGCAAAATTCTGTCATGCATTCAGCGGGCAGCGTCCGGCAGTCCAACCCCCCCCTCCCCCCCCGCACTTGGCATCTCAAACAAATTTGTTCAACTTCAAATTCTGTCAAATGCATGACCACGGTTTGTCGGAATGCGACGCTGGGGGCACCAGGCGCCGGTGCGAGTCCCCATCAGTCTGCCCAGCCTTTTTGGGTCTGGCCATGTTTTTTTGAAAGAGGCGAAGCTAGGCTACGCTAGGCAAGGCTAGGCTAGGCGAGGCTAGGCTCATGCTATGACACCTGCAGCGTGCTAGGGACACCAAAAACCCTAATCCCTCAAAAGCAACCCTCTGCGGCAGCTAGGGTTCCTTTCTGGAGCAGAAACATAGCATAGATTCTGCAGCAATGGCGCCTATGGCACATCACAAAAACACATCCCTTTCCACTCTGAACTGTAAAACAAGTCGGCCCATCCATTTCGCAATGCAAGGCTAGGCTAGGCTAGGCTAGGCTTATGATATGCCTTCTGCGGCCTGCTAGTGACATTTCTCTGCTGCGGGGTGCTAGACTTCCAGTCCCGAGTGCAAGCCCAGTATAGAGTCTGCGGCTTTACAGCTGTGGCATGTCAAAGACACATCCCTTTCCACTCTGAAGTGGAAAAGAAGCATGAATTCTGTTGAGTGTTGGGTTCATATATGATATATGTCCCTATGCACTCCGGCTTGAAATAGAGGCTTGAATTCTATCTTTCCACTCCGGCTTGAAATAGAGGCTTGAATTCTGTGGCAAGCTGAGAACATGTCCCTTCCCACATCTGGAGCGGTGAGTGAGTGGAGTGGGAGTGGTTTCCAATCCGGAGAGGTATGAAAACTACAGCATATCAGGGACATTACCCCTTTCCAATCTGAAGTGGAAAAAGGATATGACATCTGTGGCGTGTTGATAGGACACATCCCTTTCGAATCTGAGGTGGAAAAGGGGTGTGCACACTCTGTGGCATTCTCAGAAACACATCCCTTTCCAATCTGAACCGGAACAGGGGCATCATGCAAACGATGTTGCATGTCGGAAACATACTATCCCCATATCCAATCTGAAGTGGTACAGGGGCACCTGAAGTGCAAGTCGCTGGCACGTTGGGGACATGTCCTTTCTCAGTCAGAAACACAACATTCTTCTACCCAATCTGAGAAGGAGACAAAGGAGAAGGTACAGCTGTTAAGCCACTAAGGCATAATGAGATGTCCACAACACATTGGCTGAGGTGGTAAAGGGGTATCACTAGGCGAGCACGCGCTACCTGATGGGCAGAGCATTTCACACGCCCGGGTTTGGGGAGGTGCGTCGCCGACTAACAAGGAAGCCGGCTGACAGACCTTGAGAGGCCGAGCCCCGCCTCTTATGCCCGGTGAGCGTCCTGTCCTGGATTGGCCCTTGGGATTGGGAATCAGAAGCGAAGCCCTTCGAGGCAGGGGGAGCGACAGCCTCCTCGCCCTTCGGTTCCCGATCCCGAGGGTCACCGTGGCTGCGGGAGGCCTCGGGGTGACCTGCCCGGGACGCAGGAGTGCAATCTGCATCCCCGTTGCGGTCGTCTCTGCCGGTACCCCAGGAGGGAGCCCCCGCTTTGGGGACCTCTTGCCAAGTAAGAGGCATGGGATTGGTTGCCTCCCGCGCCTCCAGGTCCCCATTGGCCCACGGGCTGGTGTCTGCGGTGCCGGAGTCAGGGTCCCACGATGGGGAGGCCCCCCGGGAGGCGAGCAGGCTCCCCTCTTGCCACTGGCTCCCCCGTGCGGGACTGGGGACGCCGCAATTTGCAGAACCTGCAGAATGCCTGAGGGAGTCGTGATTCTCGTCTGCAGTGATCTCGGAATGTGGAGGAGTCGTCCACGGCCGGGAAACGAAGGATCCCGCGTGGGGATCGTCCGGAGAGTGTCCGGGAGACCCCAGGGGGTACCCCACGGGACCATTGGCGCTCCTCGGCCTCGCAGGGCCGCACTGAGCTGCGGGACCCCCGCTGCTGCTGTTCCAAGGCCCCAGCATTCCAGAGGGCCCCCTGGACTGGCCGGGGGCCTCCCAAAGCATCAGGGGTACCGACCGCGACGAGCCCGCCAGCTCCGGGCTTGCGGCCTGGGCTTCCGGGGACTCCCCGGATGCCATCCAGCGGGTCCCGCTCAACTCCGGGGAACCCCTGCCTGAAGAGGATGGGCTGGCTTGGTGCAAGGGCGTGCGCACGAGTTCGCCGGGGCTCCAGCTGCCAAGCAACTCCCTCCCGGAGTTGCCTTCGTCTCCCTGTCCACCCAAGCCCCTCCTCCTTTCTTTGATTTGCAACTCCATTTTTCATTGTATTTGGGTCAGTAAAGATTGAACATACACGAGATTCTTAAACCAACGGCAGGGCCCCCCTGTCAATGTTAAGGGTCCCGTCTGGGGTCCCGGTCCCTTGCCAAGGATTCCACCTGGGGCCCGGGTCCCTTGGCTCAGGGTTCCGTCTGGGGCCCTGGCCCCTCGCTCAGGGGTTCCGGACTCCCGGGTGTCTCAGGCTGCTGAAGCTTGAAGAAGGCAAGGAGGGTTACGTCCAAACTCTCGGCTGCTGTAAACTGTGAGAGAATTCCGAGGCGATGCAGTCAAAATTCTCAAGTGCTCAAGCTGAGAGAAGAAATCTCTCAACTGCTAAAACCGAGAGAAGAAAATCTCTCAACTGCTCAAGCCAAGAGAAGAAAAACTCCTAACCCCTCAAGCCGAGAGGAGAAAATCTCCCAACTGCTCAAGCCGAGAGAGAGGAGAACTCTCAATTGCTCAAGCCGAGAAGAGAAAACCTCTCAACTGCTCAAGCCAACATAAAGACAACCCCCAATTGCTCAAGCCGAGACGAGAAAACCTCTCAACTGCTCAAGCCGACAGAGGAAAGGCAGGCCGGGAAGAAAGCAGGATAGGGCCACCCACCTCCGTGAAGGAGGTAGGAAGCTGCAGGAAGGAGCCTGACTGCGTGGAGTGGTAGAACCGTGAGGTGCTGCCATCCTGGACCATGTGCTCCAGGGCCGCAGGGGAGGTCATAATCCTGTGGAGCATGCTTGCTGGCGCGTTGGGCTCCGGGTCCCACGCCTCCGTGCTCCTGCATGCCACCTCCAGCCCCCTTGCTTGTCTCTGCCCCACACTGTACCGGCGGAAATGGGGAGGGGCCGCACGCACGCATGCATGTACAAGCGCACAAGCCACATACACACACACACACACACACACACACACACACACACACACTCTCTCTCTCTCTCTCTCTCTCTCTCTCTCTCTCTCTCTCTCTCTCTCTCTCTCTCTCTCTCTCTCTCTCTCTCTCTCTCTCTCACACACACACACACACACACACACACACACACACACACACACACACACACACACACACACACACACACACAGCATGAGAAGGGGCACGAACCCAGACTCGTCTTCTCCGCAACAGTACAACCCGAGCAATGGACATAGCATGAGAAGGGGAACGCACGCAGTGCTCAGCTTCTCCGCGGCAGAAGCGTCGCGGTTGGCCTTGGCGGCAAACTCGTGCACCCCGCGGTACGCTTCACACAGGGAAGCCAGCGTACCTCGCGGTTCGTCTCGCAGGTAGAACAGCATGTATGCATTGCGCTCTAACACTGTGTTCTTGGTTACTTGCCCCACCTGCACACGCCTCTGCTCCCTCAGCTTGGACACCACTGCAGCACCGATTTTGATGCGAACACTGTATACTCAAGAACCTTGATGCAATGCGATATGCCCCTCAATCTTCCTTTTCCTCCTATATCCTTGTAAACTTGTTAACTAGTGCATTCAACGCAGGGGGGGGGGGTCACGAAATGAGATGTATCCCTGACAGCCAGGAGGCTCAACACAGGCGAGGCATCCAGAACCCCCATTGTGGGCTGCTCAATGGTGAAGGTTTTAAATGCAGAGGCCATATGTTTCCCTGTTGACTGCGGTCAACACAGGCTGGGCATCCAGAACCCGAGTTGTGGGCTGGACTTGCTCAAGATTTTAAAGGTTTTCAACCGATAAACGATAATGTATCCCACTTAACTAGGCTCAACGCAAGCGAGGCATCCAGAACCCGAGTTGTGGGCTGCAGTCAACCGTTTTGAAGTAATTATCATAGAAACGAGATGTATCCCTGTCAACGAAGCTTGACACAGGCGA
>KV908567.1:167500-180000 GCA_002005505.1 Botryococcus braunii
CACACCCACACGCACGTCCACATGTCACACACACGTCCACATGTGTGACACGACTCCACAAATCCGCACGCCTCGCACACGTCCGCACGGCCCCGCACACGTCCGCACGGCCACGCACACGTCCGCACGGCCACGCACACGTCCGCACGGCCCCGCACACGTCCGCACGGCCACGCACACGTCGCGGGGGCGCACCGGGTCGAACATCTCGGCGGCGAGGTCCTCCAGCGCGCACAGCGCGCACCAGCTGTTCTGCGGCGCGATGCAGCCCGCCTTGTGCCTGCGCAGGTGCAGGTACGTGGCCAGCGGCGGCGTGGCCAGCAGACACTGCAGGACCGCGTTTGCGTAACAGCTGCGACCAGACCCCCCCGCTCTCAGCACGTGACTTCCCAGCGGGTTGGGAGGGGGAGGGGGAGGGGAGAGGGGGCCGGTTGGAGGGTGGGGAGGGGGAGGGAGTGAGGGAGGGAGGGAGGGAGGGAGGGAGGGAGGGAGGGAGGGAGGGAGGGAGGGAGGGAGGGAGAGGAGGGAGGGAGGGAGGGAGGGAGGGAGGGAGGGAGGGAGGGAGGTGGGGGGGGAGGGAGGGAGGGAGGGAGGGAGGGAGGGAGGGAGGGAGGGAGGTGGGGGAGGGAGGGAGGGAGGAGGAGCATAGATAGAGGGGCGACGAGTGAGATGTGGGTACAGTGACTCAGGTTTTTTCACTGCGTTCAGAGTTCATGCCCCACAGACCCCTTGCGTATAAGGGACTGCGAGAAATAAGCTCTCAATGGATCGGTGCTGAAAGGCACTGCATCTACATGCCTGTGTGTCTTTCGAGCAACCGATGCTCATCGTGACATTGCCCATGCATGGGTGTGCTCGCGCTCGTTCTCTCTCTCTCTCTCTCTCTCTCTCTCTCTCTCTCTCTCTCTCTCTCTCTCTCTCTCTCTCTCTCTCTCTCTCTCTCTCTCTATCTCTCTCTCTCTCTCTCTCTATCTCTCTCTCTCTCTCCTCTCTCTCTCTCCTCTCTCTCTCTCCTCTCTCTCTCTCTCTCTCCTCTCTCTCTCTCTCTCTCTCTCTCTCTCTCTATCTCCCCCCCCCCCACACCACCCATTCGCACACACACACACACACACACACACACACACACACACACACACACACACACACACACACACACACAACCAACCAACCACAACACCAACTTAAACAACCACAACCGCACACCGCACAACCACAAACAAACAGAGACACAACCTCCCCGCGTATGCCCGCACGCACACACACATACACACAGCGGCATGCGCCCCAGGGAATGGGCACGCCTGTTTCCGCAGTTGTCCAGGCCGACAGGCTGGCGGCGGGCGAGGCTGCGGTCAGCCAGGAGCGCCAAGAAGTCCTCGTACGGGAAAATGGAGTGTAGCGGGGGCCGGATGCCGTGCACGTGCGGCTCTTCGGCTGCCTGCCGTGCTTTGCGAAGCTCCAGACACTCGCTCTTGTGCCCTCTCTTCCAGTGCTCCTTCTGGCATGCCGTCGAACTGCGGTGCCCAGCCAAAGGAGAAAGTTCTTGAGATATTCAAAGCTTTCACTGATGTAAACCTCGAACAGATGACGATGATGATGATGATGATGGCAATGGTGATGATGATGATGGTAGTGGTGGTGGCGGTGACATATGATGAGTGAATACAAAGGGAATCAACAGAGAAAGCCGGAGAAGCTGGCTTTGTAAATGTATGATGATGACAGAGACGATGATGATGTCAGATTATGATGTTCCTTGGCCCAGGCTTTGTCCATGGTCACTTCTCAGCCTCCTCCACAACCGGCATTAGGGCCCCGAATGGCTTTGGTGGGATTTGAAGGAACGGTTGACGTGCACCCGCTTGGTGGGATTTGCTGAAGGTATGGGCATTCGGCACCCTATCGGGCCCTCACCTAGTACTACTACCCTTGGTTTAATGGGGTAAAATTATTTGGCGGGCTTTGCTGAAGCTATGGGCACTCCTGCGCAACTGCTGGCCATCACCTATATAGCCCTTGGTTTGATATCCGGTAATATGCTTCGGGGGGCTTCGCCGCAGCTGCGCGGACTGCTACACCATCACTGACCTTGGCCCATATGCCCTTCTTTAATGGGGCAAAATTCTTTGGCGGGTTTCAAAACCTCTCCCCCCCCCCCCCCTTTCTTCGAACCCGAGATTCTCCGTATGGCGCTCTTGTACATGTGCCTCGAAGCTGAAACCCGAAGCTGAAAAACTCCCCCCCGCTCCATCCCCAACCCCTAGCTTTACCAATGTGCAAGGGGGCCTCCATCAGGATTAGATGGAAGAGACCCAAAAGGGTTGAGCCCTTGATTTCCCAATGCCTCACCTCTCCGTGCAAGCAAAGAAGTAAACCATTGAGTCTCCCCTCAGCGATCCTCAGGAGCCCTGGTAAACATTTGGGGGGGGGGGGGGGATGCACAGTATCTCAACCCATCGCAAAGAGCACTTGTGAGGCGCACCAGTATGTTGCAGACTGGCAGCGTTCACAGGGCTGCATGGCCTCCCGATGACACAAGCTGCAAAGCGTGACTGTCTGGCCTGCTGGGGATGGACGATCCCACCAGCTTTCTGTGTCGTCAGCCCACCAGTCTTGCACGGCTTGGATGAGGTCCGGGTCCGAGCAGATAGTTACCCTGCAAAGAAATTTCCCCCCAAGGGTGTCAAGCTGGAGCATGGGCGGCTCATTTTGCAATTCATTAGAGGGTATCTCTGGGCCGGCAGGTGTCTCTTTCTAAACCCCTCATATCCATCGTGTTGCTGCCTAGTTAACATGCCAAAAATCTAGTCCAGAAAAATAAACGAAAATTGGCTGAAAGCTTTTTGGCAGTGAGTGGTGGCTATGCTTTCTTTATATTCACGCTCATTGCATGCCAATCCATGAATTACTGTCAAGGACACCTTTGCTACCATCGTTTTGTTTGAAAGGATTGCGCGATGAGGACGTTTGACCTCTCAAAGTCCGCCTGTAAAGGCGGATCTCTTCTACTGTACAGCAGGCGCGGCGAGCACTCAATTCCAAGATTTTCGAATGACTATGACGACTACATCAACAGGAAAATGAAAAAGTGCACTGCACAGTGACATCAAAGACCCTCATTGCCGTGATACCCCGACACGAACAACCACCGCGGTTTAGCCCTTTCAAACTCTCTGGGTATTCAATGCAGAAAGGTCTTATCAGACTTACATTTTCCATAACAATATGATCATGATTGCGGCAAATATCCATTGAAAGACAGGAGCCATGCCCCCTGGGCTTCGTCATCTGTGACGGAGACACAGGGGGGCACTAGATAGCCTGAGCAAATCTCTCTGGATGCTCGACGGTATTTGATAGACTTTCGACATAGCGCACCCAGTATCCATTGAAAAGGCAGCCAGCAACTAGTACGAAATGAAGGTTTGCGGACCAAGCTTTGGGACCTGATCTGGAGGCCGGGACGAGGGGAACAATCAATCCATCGACTAGTCTGGAAACCTGTACGTGTCGTCGTACGAGGTAGCCTCAGGAAAGTGTTATGCTATTTACTTGGAACTTCTTCGTTAAAGAAGTGCACTGTCTATTCAGCATACCATGTGGCAAACTGCCTCATCATAAAGGAGATACAGTTTGCTTCCTCCGGTGAGGGCGGCGGGGAAGTAGAGTGTTCACATAGACGTGTCTGCTGAATCAGTGGTAGGCCATCGAACCCCGCTAGTTGGCGGTAGCGATACGCAGGTTATTTTCATTTTAATGATGTGTGCTGCACAAGGTAGTCAACCTTACGTGTATGAGACCCCGCAAGAAGAAAACATTTTGCGGTGGTCACTTGGTGCAATCGGGAGATAGGTCCAACTTGTGTTCAAGAAAAGTGGATCGTGAATAGTTTAGTCGAGGTCGTATGTTACTGCAGGAGAAACATGGTTGCATCGGATGAGCACTCCTGTGGAATGACGCACGATATCAAAGTTTAAACACATTACTACTAGCAGCCCTCATAGATGGAGGGGCTTGCAACCTGTACTGCAGTGTATCCTTCGGTTTATTCACCCGTTATGCAACTTTGTGGAGTGACCAATGACTGCCATGTCATGGCTGTTTCGACTGCTCCCATTGGGGAGCATCTTTTGTTTCATCTCTCACTTTTCTCGCAAAACAAGGTTGAAGCCAGATGTATTGTTGACCAGGATATGGGTGCATGGGTAGCGACTTCCTTTATTCGATCCCGCAGAGGGATGCAGTGACCTCTCAAACTGACACTGGTACACTGCAACGGATGCCCCCGAAATGAGAGGGTGTGTACTTGCTGTTTTCTGGGGTGGTGAGAGATGAGGTTCGTTTCTGGTTCATTTGTGCATTCATAGCCCGTA
This sequence comes from Botryococcus braunii, assembly GCA_002005505.1. NCBI lineage: Eukaryota > Viridiplantae > Chlorophyta > Trebouxiophyceae > Botryococcus > Botryococcus braunii. The sequence continues at coordinate 171,874 of KV908567.1, forward strand.
TCGCAGTTCAAGCACCTTTCCCACCCGCAAGGTCGGTTCGTTTAATGTTTCATGTGGCAGCGAGAGAGTAAAGGGGGTGCTCTGTTTCTGGTGACAGCGTTGATGGTTACCTTGAAGGCATCGGGGTCATCCACCTTTTAGTCGTGACTCTGCTGCTATTGGGCATTTCTATTGCCATCCCCTTAAGCCATGATCGATGGACTGCATGGAAGAACGTTTCCTGCAAGCTTGGCCCAGTGTTCTCATCGATGTAGGAACACTGCTTTGCCAGAAACGTGATAAACTTGGAACAAACGAAGTCAATTTTCGCCGGCACGTACTGTCAATGGCCCCTGGATTCCGCGGACCCACATGTAGGATGCACGGTGTGCTGTTAGGATATGCTCCACTTATGTAGAGTGTGAACGAGGTGCACATGGAGCCCCGCGCTTTTACACATGGACACGCACAGGGATTGGAATCAAGGCGCACATGGGAGCTTCATTTAGCTACTTGGGTTTGGGACGAAGGCGCACATGGGACCTTTATTTAGCTACTCGGGATTGGAATCAAGGCGCACATGGGAGCTTTATTCAGCTACTTGGGATTGGGATCAAAGCGCACATGGGAGCTTTGTTTAGCTAAGGGGATGGGAATCAAAGCGCACATGGGAGCTTTATTTAGCTACTGGGATGGGAATCAACGCCACATGGGAGCTTTATTTAGCTACTTGGGATTGGAATCAACGCCACATGGGAGCTTTGCTTAACTAGGGGTTGGAATCAAAGCGCACATGGGAGCTATATTTAGCTACTTGGGATTGGAATCAAAGCGCACATGGGAGCTTTATTTAGCTACCTGGGATGAAAATCAAGGCCCACATGGGAGCTTTATTTAGCTACTTGTGATCGGAATCAAGGCGCACATGGGAGCTTTATTTAGCTACTTGGGATTGGAATCAGGGCGCATATGGGTGCCTGATTTAGCTACTTGGGATTGGAATCAAGGCGCACATGGGAGCTTTCTATAGAATAAAGCTCCCATGTGCGCCTTGATTCCAATCCCAAGTACACACTCTATATAAGCGCGCGTGCCGTACACCCATTCACACCTATTTTCTCCTGCCTCCAAAGACACACTCGCACCGCCACACCACCTTGTCGCCAATACGATCTGCCTTCCATTGGATTTGTAATACTTACATAATATTTTTCCCGTCTGTGCCGGGTTATGCACACTTTTTTCTAATACCAACTGCTTTTCCTGGCTTTGCGGTGATCATGCCACCATGGTCATAGAGGGTGGCCACCCTGTACATGATATGCAAAGTGACATGAGGGTCGCGACTCGCGACCTTACGGAAGGTTACTGACTTTAAGGAAGCCTCACATTGACATCGTTGGCTCGTCACCGCTCACTGCCTCAATCTGCAGCACTTCGTGTCAGATGGGGCTGCCACACGCGCCGCCAAAGACAAGAAGACCCGCTGTGTGTCTTGCTGGCGTGTCGAGAACAGCCCATGGCCTTCCAAGCCTTTTCATTTGAAGCATTTCGGGGGTTGCATGCTGATGCGCTGGGCCTAGTTCAGAAGCCCCTTTTGAACTAGGCCGTCATTGCTCAAGAAGATGTGGAGGGACATTTTCTTATGCGTCGGGTCCGTTTCACTCTTCCGCCCGCTGTGGGACGCCAACCGGCTGCTCGCCGGGTGTGACATGTACTTTGAAACATTTGGGTTTGGGTCTTTGCAACCTTAGATTGGTCTTGTCAATTCCACTATTGTAAAGTTGCATATGTCCAGTCCATAGGGCATGATCCACAAGTACGCTGGCTAACCTAAGCAAACGACATAAGGGCCACGCTAGGTGGCCGAATGAAAGTGAAGGAAATAAGGTGACCCAGGCAAAATTCGAGACCGGGGTGCGCGAGTTCGAACTTCGGAGTCCGGGCTTCGGTAATTCCTTCCCTTTACAAGAGTGGAGTAAAAAAGACCAGCCCAATGTTCAGGGACCCAAACCCCAATGTTTCAAGCTATGAGTCACACCCGGCGAGCGGCCAGCTGGCGACCCACAGCCGCCGCAATGATGAAACTGACCCGACGAATGACAAAATATCCCTCCACATCTTCTTGAGCAATGATGGCTTGGTTCAAAAGCCCCTGGAGCCTCTGCAACAAGGCCAGCGCATCAGCATGCAACCCTCCAAATGTTTCAAAAGCGAAGGCTTGGAAAGCCACAGGCGGCTGCTGACGCGACAACAAGACAGCATAGCGGGTCTGCTTGTCTTGGGCAGCGCGCGCGGCGGCCCCACCCGGCACGAAGTGCAGCAAGTTGGCAACTGTGAGTGGGGAAGAGCCAACGATGTCGATATAAAGGTCACGCCCCTCCTCCCACGCATGGAGGCGGAGGTCTGCGCGACGGCGCTCCTGGCCAGGGACAGGGGTGGGAAAGGCGGGTTCCCGGGTGACCCGCTGACGAGCTGAGGTAAGGACAGCGTCCAGGCCGTTACGAACGGAGTAATGTCGGCCGACAATGGCAACATCCCCCCCTGAGGTGCAGTGGACCGCGTGGTCGCCCCAGACATCCAACTCCCTCAAGCAGCACGGGCATTGGGAGCCAGGGTGGAAAATGGGGATCAAGAGCTGGTATTGAAGGCGGCAGCGGAACGACTCTGGGGGCATGGTTTGCTGCAAATGGGGAACTGGGAGAGCCAGCAGCCAATCAGACGCTCCCGGCTGTGTAAGAGATTGGAGCACAGCACGGTCGCGATCCGAGCGAGCAGGGTCATCAAGAACCTCCTGGTATGCGCGGTGAGACAAGGGTTTGGACAGCCGGGCTTGCACTTTGCTGCGGACAAAATCCGGATCCTCGAAGAGCGCCGCATCGAAATCAGGAACAAGGGCGCAGTAGTCAGCCTTGGCAGCTAGGGCAGCGGGGACAAGAGGGGCAGTGGATGTCCCCAGAAGGCGGTCCTGGAGGGGGGCTGTCTGCGTGACGGAGGCGAGATAGGCACAAGGCAGAAGGGAAGTGGCCTTAGTGACCCCTAGACCCCCCTGGGCAATAGGCAAGCCAGCCAAGGTTTGCTGCAAAGGGCCAAAACCACCACCACCAGCTGTGACAATGGATTGGAGGACCTGGGTTTGGAGCATATCAAAGGTCACCAAAGCTTGCGCAGCTGCAGCTGGCGGCATGGTCCGGGCTGTGAAAACCACCTTGCAGGTCCCAAGGCAACTACGAAGCAAGAGAAGCTCGGCTTGGGGGTGGCGGAGAATCGGCAAACGCTGGAGCGAGGCTGCCACGGCATCAACGTGCGCCTGGGCTACGGAAGCCGCGTACGCGACTGACACGGTGACCGCTGCCCCCAACACTATCAAACCAGCACGAGTTTCATTGACGAAGCCCAGAGGGAACCCATCCAAATGCTGAGGGTTCGGGCGCGGCGACCACACACAGCACTTGTGAGGGTTGAGGCTCAAGCCATATGCGGGGGCCCGGTCAACAACCAACTGGACTGCCTGCTGCGCTGCGGGCACGGGACCAACAAACGTGCCGTCATCCAGATACCACCCTTGGTGTACGTCGGGACACTCCCGATGAAGGTCAAGGAGGAGTGGCTGGACAGTGAGCGCAAAAAGCAGCGGAGAGAGGGGGTCCCCTTGCTGGACCCCTGTTGTGGAGTCCACGACATGGGGCCCAACATACTGATGGGCCGCGCAGCCGTACGTCGTCGCCACATACTGCCAGATGCTGGGGCAATGGAGGGCGACTTCCCCAAGCATGCGGTTGCGGTCGACCGTATTGAAAGCATTTTGGAAGTCCAAGCTGACAACGACGAGGTCGGGGGAATCTTGCTGGTGTGCCACCAAGCGGTTGAGGGCATGGACGAGGCCTTCTGCACCCCCTCGGACTCCAACCCCAACTTGGTGTGGCTGCAAATACTCACTGACAGCGGGCAAGACGGCTGCAACAGCTATCTTGGAAACCAGACGGCGCAGGGTGAGCCCCACTGCAATGGGCCGGATACCCCCATTGGGCTTCAAGAGAGGGGTGATGGGAGCGCTGGCCCAATAAGATCGCAAGGGAGGGGGAACATCCCCAGCTAAGGCCCGATTGACCACGCCAAGGAGGCTGTCCAATAAGAGGTCTGAGCCACCTACAGAGAAGGCATGTTTTATATGTAATGGGGTCAAGCCGTCCCGCCCGCCAGCGGTACCAGGTGGGAAGGTTTTGAGGGCAGCCAAGACTTCCTCCACTTGGGCACGGTAAGGGGCCTGCGCAGGCGGGGCGCCAACGGGAAGCGGTCGGATAGGATGAAGCGCTGCCAGTGCAGCACATGTGTCAGGCGTGGCTGGGGCGATGGTGGCAGGCTCCAACATCCGAACAGCCGCTGATAAATGGCCATCTGCAACCTTGCGCAAGACGCGAGCGGCAAGCGCCGCATCGTCTAATGGGCGGGGTGGGGCAGTGGCTGCAGGCGCGGTGGCCAAGAGTTCATCAATTAGGCCATCAATATCCCCATCCAACCATGCGCGGGCCCGACGGCGGACGTGCTGCGCAACTCCCTCACCCCGAGGCCTGCGACGAGCTGACAGGACGCACATCGGAAGGATCAACAGCTCAACCCAGGCAGCCTCGGAGCCCGAGTCCGCAACAGCCTTGAGAGCGGACCGCAATGCTGCAGCCCAAGGTATCCATGCTGACCTAGGGACCCTGCGGTACGAATGGTGACCAAGGGTGAAAACGTGATGGACAAGGGCAGGGGTCAGGGGATGGCGGCGGACACGGGCCGGGGGAGCAGAGGGCGGAGGATCAGCAACGGCGGCGGATGCACGCGGTCGTCCTCGGGGTTGCGAATGGAGGCGGCCCTGGGGCTCTGAAGTATCCTGCGGCGGCGGTGCAGGGCGGGGAAGGCCAGGAAGAAGGTTAACATCAGGGGGAACCAGGCCATCCTCCAGATTCCACAAGCGCTGGCAGGTGTCTGGGTTGGTTGCGCACGAAAGAACTCCCAGGGAATGGGTTTTGAAGCAAGTGGTGCACAACCAGCTGGAGGTAGCTCGCAAGATGGTTTCAAGCTTCCTGTACTCTGCTGGGGATCTGAGTTGCGACACCCAGTCATCCCGCCCAGCATCGCCGAGCTTGTGGAACCTCTGCAAGTGACGTAGGAGCCCAGCACCCGTAGTGATCTTACGAGACTTGCATGATGCCTTCCAAGGGCAGGTGGGGTCAAAGAGAGGAACGCTGGCCATGGCATCACCAGCTGGGCAACCCAACCCCAAGACCGTTCTGGATGCTGGAAAGTGGTGAAGCCCCCAGTCCCTCTGAAAAACTGGCTGGGCTGAGGCGAAGCGGAGAAGAAAAGGGAAAACCAAGATGATGTGTGAAGAAACACAGGAGTAAGTGTTGTAAAACACTGGAATCTTCGTAAGTGCTGGATGCTGGGGAGGGGTGAAGCTGTGAGTCCCTGTGAACGACGGGCAGGCGGAGGCAAATCTGAGGGGCCAAAAAAGAAAAAGAAAAAACCAATACTGTGTGAAAAGAAACACAGGAAGTGGGGAAGAACACGGGAAATTCCGCAGATGCCAGACGCCAGAAAGTTACGAAGCCGCCAGTCCTGCGGAAAGACTGGCCGAGCTGGTGCAAATCTGAGGAAGAAAACAGGAAAACCAATACGATGTGGTATCAAACTGAGAATGAAGTGTTGAAAAACACTGGAAATTCCGCAAAGGCTGGACGCTGAAAGTGGCGAAGCTGCCAGCCCCGCTTAAAGACTGGCCAGGCGAAGGCAAATCTGAGAAAAAAAGATAAAATCAATACTATGGGTGACGAAACAGATGTTCTTTCTTTCTTTCTTTCTTTCTTCTGCTTTTGCAAGAGTGGAGTAAAAAAGCTGGTATTGAAGGCGGCAGCGGAACGACTCTGGGGGCATGGTTTGCTGCAAATGGGGAACTGGGAGAGCCAGCAGCCAATCAGACGCTCCCGGCTGTGTAAGAGATTCACTTCTTCTTTGTTACAAAAGTGCAGTAAAAATTCCTTCCTTCCTTCCTTCCTTCCTTCCTTCGGCTTTGACCCGGTCATTAACCGGCGGTCAACCGTTGTGCGGCTGCACAATGCTTGGTCATGCACTTCGCACCTCGCGATGTCGTAGTGTACTGCGAATGATGAGAGCACCAGCCGTGACGTTTGCATTCTAGACTCAAGTGCACCACACATAAAGTGCATACAGTTCAACGCTTTGAATAGAAGAGATCCGAACAGAAAGTCGCATTTTCTAAAACTTCAGGGTTGACTAAAGCACCGGTTTCCCGAGGGGACCGCAGATCATCGCTTACGGACTGCGATGTTGGTGTGACATGGCAAAGATCAATGTAACTTTACTTCCTCGCCTTTTCATCATTATAACCCAATACACGAATCTCTTCAGATCGCCTGTGGTCCTTAACTCCAGGCTGCAACGGTAGCGACCGACTGAGGTCGCAAAGGCCTCCGATTGAAGGGGCTCAGGAGGATGACGGGTTTTGATTAAGCTCTTTCTTCTAGTAAGAATCTCGCGATTTCGGGTTTGCCAAAGCTTCGCTGAGCAGTCCGTTGCCTAGACGACTAGCCGCAAGAACTAGCGTTGGCCTTCGAATGCCCCATGCATCATCGATTGCCACAATGTGGCATGCTAAACTGAGCAACATAAGAAGGTCTACAGGAAGATACCTGAAGAAACTGAGTAGGGTTCGGGCTCTGCCGGAGCTTCTCAGCGGACAACCTTGGGCAATCCGCGTTGCAGGCTATGCTTGTTTGGGGCTTCTGGGTCTGATCCTGGGAGTAATATTTCTGGTGGGCCCATGCATACGATGCATTTTCTTGTCCAGCCTAGTTTGTGATGTGCCTTTCATTAGCCTTTGGATCCAGGCAATGCATTTTCCTCAGAAGGAGTATAGTCATATGGAGGGTCTCAAAATGCATGTGCAGATGATGCATGGCCCCAATACCCTGCATTTTTTTCAGTACGCCTTGCTAATAGTGCTTGCAAAATACCCATACCCAGCATGCATGCATGGGGGGGGGGGGGGACGCACACACCCACGCGCGCACACACACACACACACACACACACACACACACACACACACACACACACACACACACACACATACACACCCACATACACAAACGCGAGCATGTGCTCGCGCGTGCGGGTGTACACACACACACAGACGCGCACACACACACACACACACACACACACACACACACACACACACACACACACACACACACACACACACACACGTCTGTGCGCCCCCTCACACATGCAGGGCCACATTTATGCATGCAGAGGACAACATACAGAGGGAGGCGGAGGGAGGGCCACAGCGAGCGTGCGCTAGTGATAGGGAGGGAGGGGGAGGGTTAGGGAGGGAGGGAGAGGGGGAGGGGGGAGGGTTAGGGAGGGAGGGAGAGGGGAGGGGGAGAGGGAGGGGAGAGGGAGAGGGAGAGGGAGAGGGAGAGGGAGGGGGGGGGGGGGGGGGGGAGAGAGAGAGAGAGAGAGAGAGAGAGGAGAGAGAGAGAGAGAGAGAGAGAGAGAGGAGAGAGAGAGAGGAGAGAGAGAGAGAGAGAGAGAGAGAGAGAGAGAGAGAGAGAGAGAGAGAGGAGAGAGAGAGAGAGAGAGAGAGAGAGAGAGAGAGAGAGAGAATGGGAAGGGGGGCCAGAATGACAATCACCACAGTTTGCCATGTAGGGAGCATTGAAGAGGTAGGGGATGCAGGCGGCTGGAATTTACGTGACGGCCCACATTGGACGCCTCTTATCCAAAGTATGCCACGCTCTTATACATTGTCTCAAGTGTCATGCCATGAGTTCTCTAGAGAGTGTCATGCCTTCCCAGCTGGCTGTGCCCTTCAAAAGTTGCATGCAATCAAAGTGTCTCGTATCTTTCTTGACATCAGGGAATGGTCGCTTCCAAGGTTTGAGATTACCCATGGGTGTTTGGAAAGTCATGAGTGGGAAAAGGGGGGGTGGTCAAAACAAAAGTCTGAGCATGCTGGCACTTGTGGGGGCTTGAACCGAGGACCGTGGTTGATGGCCCCGTCGTTGGGATGGCGCAGACCTTGGAGCATGCAGAGGGCGCGACGTTTCAGAGAGTCATGCGGCAGCGGTATAT
>KV908567.1:187500-197500 GCA_002005505.1 Botryococcus braunii
TGTGTCATTGTGCGATTCGTGCTTGCATGTGCATGTGCAAACAAGCAACACCAGAGTTAAGAAAGCTGCTTACGAGAAGTTTCTGGTCACTTGGAAGACTGTTTGGCTTGGTCGTGCATACAAGTCAACTGACCGTTTGCAAACCGTTTTCAACTGACCGGAAGCTTCTTATCAGCTGGACAGTGTCAGTGATATCAAAATACCACAAGTTTCTAAAATATTCTAAGGATGGAGCGCCACAAGCGTATCCGGTAGTGGGTCGAGGAAACATATAACTTTTTCCTTGTGTTCTTATAAGTAATTACTTCCCATCCGTAAGTGTTACATTGAAACCCCGTTCCGATTGTCACACTTGTCACATGTAGTCTGTGTCCTGTCGTCACAGAAAGATATCCACAGAGCATTCTCTACGAATATATAGTGTAATATGCACAGGATGCGACGCTCACACATATACAAGATGTAAAATGATGACCGGAACGGCTGTTTGAAGCACATGATATGATAAATTTTGCGGGCGTGCGTGCGTGCGCGCGTGCATGCGCGCGTGCGTGCGTGTGTGCGTGCGTGTATGCGTGCGTGCGTGCGTGCGTGCGTGTGTGTGTGTGTGTGTGTGTGTGTGTGTGTGTGTGTGTGTGTGTGTGTGTGTGTGTGCGTGTGTTCGTGCGTGCGTGCGTGCGTGCGTGCGTGCGTGCGTGCGTGCGTGCGTGCGTGTGTGCGTGTGTGTGTGTGTGTGTGTGTGTGTGTGTGTGTGTGTGTGTGTGTGTGTGTGTGAGTGTGAGTGTGTGTGTGTGTGTGTGTGTGTGCGTGCGTGTGTGTGTGTGTGTGGTGTGCGTGTGGGCGAACAAACGTTTCTGTTGGTCTGAAATGATTTCTTGCAAAATGCACTTGACCATGAGCCGCACAAGGACACTGTAGATTAGCAATGAACTTAGCTTACAGCGAGCCTCAGGGAGGTGAGAGTCTCCGCTGATTTCACACTCTTTTGGCCGAGTACGGGCAGGAGCTGCCGGGTCAGGGGAAGGTACTGTGCCTCCGTTGAAGGTACGGTAGGGCAGTACTGACGGTGTATGCAAGCACAATTCGTCACAATTTGCTGATTTTGATCTTCAAAACCGTGATCATTTGCATGGAAATGCAGTATAGTTCTTCCTGAAAGTTGTACCTGCATCAACGAGAGACGTAGAGCAAGCAAAGTGCGAGCCTGAGGGCCACTGAAAGTATCCTGCCAAGCGAGAAAGGTCGACCTGATTCGGCTAGAGCCTAGGAACCTGTTGTTTCGTCACCTTTCTTTGTTCCAGCGCGATCAAATGGAGAATATCCATCGCTAGTCAGTTCATAAGGCTCGTCTCTGTCGACACTCAGATCGGCTCGTTGCACTGTTCCAACCGACGCCCGACCGTTCCCCATGGGGATTTTCACCAGCAAACACAAAGGCCGAAGGTTGTCATCCATTGGGCCTTCTGCTCATTGCGTCTATATTTGTCATGCCATCCGAGTATAAGAATATGTGTGTGACGTTGCAGGAATGTGCGGAGCGGTTTGGAGATTACCGAAACAGATAGGGCTATTGCTGATCTCAAGGCTACGAAGTTGAAGCTCGGAAAAGAAATAGAAAGGGTATGTATTATGGACGACCTGTTTCTGCCGTTGAACCTTCTCGGTCTTCATCCGCTAAACATAGGATCTTGGGGCCTGCAGCTAGAGAAAGCAAGAGACAAGGATTCAGCAGTCGCACGTGAGTTAGTATCAGCAAAACGGAAGGACAGAGCATTGCTGGTCCTGAAGATGAAAAAGTTAAGAGAGCAGCAGCTAGACAGTGCGCAGAAGTACTTCCTCAACGTGCTCCAGGTGGGAAGAGGTCGCATACGGAATGCTAAACCGTTTTAATGCCATCTCCAATCCTGGTGGTTTCCTCAAGATGGGAAAGGAATCGATGCATGGAATTTCAAAGACTTGTTGAGACCTAAGGCCCTCTGGGTCCTGTGTGTTTGATAGCTTGGACCCTGGCCCACCCTTGTCCTGGAGTCTGCTGTTCCTCCCTTCCTCCCTTTTCAGTCTTCATGCATGTTTCAGAAGACTCAGATACATAAGTGAGGACCAAGCTGGATCCATTGGATGCTGTCTCCCATGTACTGATGTGTCTCCAATGTGAAGATGTCCCGCTTCGGCATACTGTTGTGTCCCACATAATCATCTATCTCCCATGTGCTGACGTGTCTTCCGTTCAAAGATGTTTCTGCCTTGTGAGGACGTGTCTCCCATAGAGTGGGGAACCCAAGACCGACAACACTGCGCGCGCGCGCGCGCGCGCACGCGCGCGCGCGTGTGTGTGTGTGTGTGTGTGTGTGTGTGTGTGTGTGTGTGTGTGTGTGTGTGTGTGTGTGCGCGCGCGCGCGCGCGTCTGTCTGCCTGTCTGTCTGTCGCTTTGCCAAGAGTGACATAGTTACACCAGCAAGCGCATGCGCGCAGGTGCTGCAAAACATCGAATCCGCCCAGATGACCAACACCTTGTACACCGTGCTCAAAGAGGGCAAGGATGCGGTGGCGTCTCTCCAAAAGGTCGTAACATTGGACGACGTCGAGCAGCTGATGAGTGACACAGCCACGGCAAAGGACTACCAGGAGCAGATGCAGCAGGCTCTGAGTGCCGGCCTGACCACAGAGGAGGATGAGGATGCCCTGCAAGAGCTGGACAAACTGGAGCAGGAAGTCCTGCAGGAGGACATGGCCGAGCTTCCAGCTCCTCCAGAAGTTGTTTCGGTGTGCCTCTTTCGCTGTAGAGGCACACTGCCCTGTGAAATCCTGTGTGTGTTGTTGGAACAGCCTCCACCCCATTTTGGTGGTTGTGAGGTAACCTTCAGCCTCGTAAAAATGTGCCATAGAAAAAGGGTAAAGTATGGATGACCCGGCACACGCGGAGAAGAGATGATGTAAGCACCACTTGTTAATCATGGCCATGTGGACAGCATGGGCAGAACTTACTTTTATGGACCGCCCATTTTTTTTATTTCTTGCATTCATTTTCTCTCATGATCACATGGGTATCTCATTGACAGGGGCTTGAACTTGCAGTGCTCGGTCGGTGTGCCCGTGGGTCGTGTTATAGAAATGAATGGTAAGGTCGTGGTGAACAGTTCACGCATGCCACGTTTTACGCATGCAACATGAGGGTGTGATGTGGGGATGGGTCTGGGAAATGAAGATTTGTACAGGCATGTAGTGTAAGGCGCAATTTGTACAGGCACATAGTGTACATTTGTACAGGCACAAATTTGTACAGGCACATAGTGTAAGGCGCAATTTGATAGGCCATTTAATTTGTCCTGGGGCATGTGCCCGCCCGCCATCCTTTGCGTCCTCCCACCTTACCAAGTCAGGAAAAGCAAGCCTGGGGCCCCAACTGGAACAGGAACCCTGGGGTGACTAAACACGTTTGTGTAGATTGATGTACCCATGGTGTATGAAAAGGTGGAGTGGAAGAATCATGGGGTGGAATGCAAGGAGCAGGGGGATTATGATGATCCCCCCCCGGGGGGGGGGGGGATATAATGAGAATGGGGCGAATGTAAGGATCATGAGGCAAAATATAAGGATCTTGGAAGAATATAAGGAATAAAAGGTGGAGTGGAAGAATCATGGGGTGGAATGCAAGGAGCAGGGGGATTATGATGATCCTGGGGCGGGATATAATGGGGCGAATGCAAGGACCATGAGGCAAAATATAAGGATCTTGGGGCGGAACGTACGGATCGTGGAGGCAGAGTATAAGGTTCATGGCGCAGAGTATAAGGTCATGGAGCTGGATGCGCAGGCCAATGTGTGTGTGTGTGTGTGTGTGTGTGTGTGTGTGTGTGGGGGGGGGGGGTGTACATATTATGGAGTGGATTGTGAGGATCATGGAGCGGCCTTTAAGGATCATGGGGCGGGGCATGAGGATCATGGGGGCGGGACGTAAGGATCATGAGGCGGAACATAAGGATCATGGGGCAGATTATAGGGATCCTCATGGGGCGAATTATGAGGGACATGGGGCAAAGTATAAGGATCACGGGGGCAGAGTATAAGGGTTATGGGGCAGAGTATAAGGGTCACGGGGGCAGAGTATAAGGGTCATGGGGCAAAATATAAGAATCATGGGGGCAGAGTATAAGGGTCATGGGGGCGGGATGCGCAGGCCAAGGTGGGGGAGGCCGAGCTTCCGGAGGTGCCCACTCACGCAGTGGAACGACCGCCCGAAGCAGCGCCCCAGGCGGAGAAGCGGCAGGAGGCACCTCTGCTGGCCGCTTGAATCTTCGGCGCTGCCACTCGCTTCTCCATACGGCTGTCTCATTGGCTGTGCGTGCGCTTGCAGCCACACGGTGTTCCAATCCTGGCTGCAGGCGTATGGCCAGTCGGTGTCACGTCCCTGGCTCCAAGCGGTTTTGGTCTGTTGGCTGCACGCTGGGACCTCGGCGGTTCTTTCAATCCAGATCCCAGGCCTGTGGCCCACTGTGTCTCGTCCTTGAGGGAGGCTTGCCATGCAGTGTTTGTGGCTTGGCTGCAGGCAGGGGACCTTGCGGGGGTCTCATTTCAGATCGCAGGCTTGCCTGGCTGTGCGGTGTCTCGTCTGCGGGTGCGGTCTTACTCATTGCAGCGGCTTGGCAGGCAGTGTTTGTCTTTTGGCTGCAGGCTGGGGACCACACGACAGTGCTGCTGCTGCTGCTGCTGTTTCGGTTGCCGTTGATTTACGAGGATGATGATGATGGTGATGGTGGTGGTGGTGATGATCATAATGATGGTGGTAGCGGTGATGGTGGTGGTGGTAGTCGTGGTGGTGATGGTGGTGGTAGTCGTGGTGGTGATGGTGATGGTAAGGTATTAGTAGCTGCAGTGATGGTGGTGGCAGGGGTGCTGATCAACAATGTGTACGGCCTTTCTCAACAATGCTTGAGATGCGAAAGCTTCAGTTTCAGAGGGTCGAGAAGCGGACTAAAGCAACCAAACTTGATGCGGGAGGCTGCAATCCACTGCTGTTAATTGATGTTGGTCGTGAAGGATGCACTACAGACGGGGTGACATGATGAGCAGATCATACAAAACCATGAAAAAATCACCTTGTACAAGCACGTGTGCTTTTCAACTGTCGGCGTGTTTGGCACGATTGGGTGCACAGCTGAGTGATCTAACACACAGCAAATCATCGTATCAGCTATGCGCAGAAGAAATGTATCAGTAATGGTGACCTGTACATTAGTATCCTGGTAATTGGTACATTATATAAAGGAACTGTTATACCATGGCCTCTTTTGGGATCCCTCCTGGTTCGACAGCTTATCTTGACAGCTGTGGCCGCCCTTCCAATACCGATACTGATATATGAACGATGCGCAGAAGAAATGCATCAGGAGCATAATTTTTGTTTAAGAACGTTCTGATTTGTATTTTTATCAAAGCTTTTCCATAACATCTCACCGATTAATAAATTGAATCTCTTCTCCTGAGCAAGGAGGATTGAGTGAACCCCATGGTAACCTGTACATAGTGCCCTGGTAAAGTAACTGTGTTACATTGGCTTGTTTTAGGATCTCTCCTGTTTAGACAGCCACCTTGACATCTGCTTAGATAGCTATCTTGTCATCTGCTATCTTGACAGCTATCCTGCCCCCCGCCCCCCCCCCCCCCCAGGGGCAAAAAAGGGCGGGTATATTATAAAATATGATTGAACTTTGAGACCTCTTATCAGATGTTGATGAAGGCTGCGATAGGAAACACCATCAATGGCTGTTCTGGGAGGTGCAGAATATTAACCGGAATTTTTATTAATACCCGGCATTTATACTAAATTGGCGAATTTGAAGCATATCTCTGGCAATTGAAAATTTGGGTAATGATGTTGTACATCCGCAATGTGTCGCCCTTCCGACTCCCAGGCCTAAGCACTGTCTGTGAAAGGACGGATAGGCACTCTCGTCGCTCGTGAAAAGAGATGCACATATCTGTCAACGACACATTCACACACACACACACACACACACACACACACACACACACACACACACACACACACACACACACACACACACACACACACACACATGCACGCACGCACACACGCACACACGCATGCACGCACGCACGCACACGCACACACGCACACACACACACACACACACACACACACACACACACACACACACACACACACACACACACACACACACACACATACACACACGCGCGCGCGCGCGCACACACGCATGCATGCATGCACAGTGAGCTGCCTGTAGGAAAATCAGAGAGCAGCCAGCTGGCAAAGCATAGCTGGTAGCTGTCAAAGCATATATGCATGTATACACACCATTTATTGCTGACAAACCCTATGGTTTGTCAGCAATAGAGCTGTAAGCAACATGTGATCAGCACTACTGTCATGATGTCAAATCTATTGACGATGTGTATGTCCCACCCCCCCCCCCCAGATTTGCCTGTACATCACTAGTGCTAGCCTGCTCTCCTGTACAGCAATAGTGCTAGCCTTCTGTCCTGTACAGCGCTACTGCGACCCTTCTCTCCTATACAGCACTAGTGCTAGCCTTCTCTCCTGTACAGCACTAGTGCTAGCCTGATCGACATGGCACACTTGATAGTGGGAGAATTGCTGCAGGGGATCTCACCTTGACCACGGCTTACTCGAAGAGGCTCAAATGAAGGATCCTGGAAACTACTGGCTCGGGGTGTTAAATGGCTGGCATGTAGGACACGTGGTTCTACAATTCGTGGTTCATAAAGGTTATTGCACACGTGGTGCGGTTTGAATATGCTTCACTTCTAAGTCTAAATGGCTCAGTTGAAGGGTCTTGTAAAACCACAGGCTCCTGGTGTCTAACTTGCCGCTGCGGGAAGGGATGGCTGAAAGGACAAGAAGGAAGGAAAGGAAAGCAAAGGAAATAACAAGATTGAGAAGTTACAGCAATGGAGCGGGACGGAGATCCTGAAGATGCTGTGCCACGGTCCCCTTTCAGTACACTTCTGGGCCCTGAACGCACTAAAACTGGTCCTGTCCGTGTACCTGCGGGTGCCCGAAATGTACGTGCGTGCCTGAGGATAGAGCACGAACATGACCTTCCACCGCAAAGCGAAGACGTCCACCGTCGGTAAATGGCACTCGTTTCATGAGCAACACCCAATCTGCTGATGTTACGAGACATGAGTGCTGTCCAGGCTGGGCTGCGTCCCGCCGGAGTGACTCCCCACGGTTCGTCCAATGGACAACGGCGCTTGGATGGGCGGTGATTGGCGCCACAGTGGTATTGGTCCCTCTATGGGGGACTTAAAAGTTGACATGAGGTTTAAGAGGGTCTCAATCGGGAGGTATCTCGAATGTACGTAGGTCACGAGTTCACACTTTTCGGATCACATAGGGCTCGGAACTCGTGCTGCTTGCTTTGCAGGCTGTCTGCTGCATCTTTTCGCATCCTTTGTTTTCTTTGAATAGGTTTCGTGACGAGCAAAAGAACATGGAATATACTTGTAGAATTCAGTATCCTTGTACGGTTAGGTCTTGTCCGGGGCTGGGCTGTGACGGTCCGTCGAAGGAATGCCCCATCAGATATACAATTGATGTCAAATCAAGTTCTATCTAAGATTTTATGCCTCCTCTGTCGCCTTGCTGCAAGTTCTGGGTTCCCTCAATGTGACATGCACCAAGCCCCTAACTTGACTCTCCTTAGAAGGTGTACGTTTCATGTATATTGGGCGCACGTCTGCGTGACAAAGATGAGGAATAAAGTAAGGTCAAGTTTTCTTGCTAATTAAATCTGACTAGGTCTTACCTGCGGCAGGCCCTCACCGTGGTAGGGTTCCAAACCAGCAGGCCTTGCCAGGTGAAGTCCCCTCTCTTACAAAGCTTTTTCTAGGCTGTAGTTCAAGTTGTAACCCGTAACCTAATTTCATCCTCTTGCTGCCCCTTGCTCTCCCCTCCCCCCCCCTCAACTCTCTCCGCCCCCTCCCTGGCTCTGTCTCTCTCTCACAATCTCTCTCTCCTCCCCCACTTCCTACCCTTATGGCTATCCCTGTGCTTCTCTGATTGTCGGTGCACCCGCACGTGTATGTGTGTGTGTGTGTGTGTGTGTGTGTGTGTGTGTGTGTGTGTGTGTGTGTGTGTGTGTGTGTGTGCGTATGTGTGTGGCGTGTGTGTGTGTGTGTGTGTGTGTGTGTGTGGCGTGTGTGTGTGTGTGTGTGTGTGTGTGTGTGTGTATGTGTGTGTGTGTGTGTGTGTGTGTGGGGGGGGGGCAGGGGGGGAGGAGAGAGAGAGAGAGAGAGAGAGAGAGAGAGAGAGAGAGAGAGAGAGAGAGAGAGAGAGAGAGAGAGAGAGAGAGAGAGAGAGAGAGAGAGAGAGAGAGAGAGAGAGAGAGAGAGAGAGAGAGAGAGAGAGAGAGACAGAGAGAGAGAGAGAGAGAGGGGGGGGGGGGGGAGAGGGGGGGAAGGGAGGGAGGGAGGGAGGGAGAGCGCGCGCCTGTGCACGGGAGCATGAGCAAGCGAGCGCATGTGTGCAATGGGAGCGGGGGGGGGGGGGGTGTTATGTATGTGCTTGCATGTTTGACCCCATGCATGTTGCACAACAGAGTGTGTGCATTTACAGCTGTACACATTGCTCTCTTGTTTGTTAGTTGTCCCCAGCTCACAAGCTGTTATTTCCAATCCCGCAGACGCTTTAGTTGGGGGCGTGCTGCTTTGGACCCAGGCACAGGGTAGTGTGGCGTTTAAAACTGCCATGTGGAAATAGTTGTGCGCATATGGACTCTAATTTCGTATTGTTTTTGCAGCCAAACGTCGAACAGTGTAGGTCAGGCAATGCGGATGGACCCGCATGTATGCAGTACGATTTGGTTGCGAAGGGCAATTTCAGTGCTACTTATGGGCCGGTGGACAAGCGGGGGGGAGGTTGCGACAGGGAACTCAAATGGTTGTGTAGTGGACAAGCGCAGAGAGATTGCGAGGGGGAAGTTTAGGACTTGCGGGGCAGTGGACAAGCGCAGGGAGACAGCGAAGGGAAATTCTAATACTTGTGGGGAGGTGGGGACAAGCGCAGGAGATCGCGTCAGTGAATTTCAATGCTTTGTTTTTTTTGGGGGGGGGGGGGAGACAAGCACGGTGGGGTGGGGGACGAGCGCAGAATTGATGTTATGTTTTTCTGAAACAAAATACAAAATTAAAATTCTAAATGATAATATGAATTTTATTTGGTCAACCCACGTACTCAAAAAATTTGTTTAAATATCAGGGAGAAGGGAGCGGCTCAGTGGTGGTGCAGCAAGCAGTCAGGAGCTGGAGATCGGAAACCAGGCTGCCGCTCATTTTGCCGGGTCCCAAACATGGCACTAAAAGAGTTCCGACAGCCCAGCTCTCGCTGAACGCCTCCCGCCTGAAAGAGCTGCAGAGCTTGCAGGTGTGCCCAGAGTGTGGCCCCCCACATGTGATTGGTCCGCCTGGGGAATTAATCATTGTGCCCTAGCAGCTAATCAGAATGGCCTAGGACCTCACCAGGTGGGCCCCAGGCTGTGATTGGTCCGCTTGGGAAATTAATCTTCATGCCCTAGCAGCTAACCAGCATGGCCTAAGAGTTCACCAGTGCCCCCCCCCCCCGCCCCCCCCGGGGGGGGGAAACTAATCACGGTGCCCTAGGAACTGATCAGATTGGACGCTTGAAATTAATCTATTGTGGCCTAGCAACTAATCAGGAGCTCAGTAGTGTGCCTTTGAAACTGATGTATTGTAGCCTAGCAACGAATCAGAATGGCCCAGCAGCCCACCTAGTCTGCCCCAAAAACCCATTTTTGTGCCCCAGCAAACGAATCAGAATGGCCCAGGAACTCACCAGTGTGCTCCCCAAATTAATAACTATACAACACAATGAATATTATATACTGCTGATGCTGTATAATAATTTGTTAATGACAAAAGATATTTTTATCTTGTTTATCTGACCCTTTAGTGAAGAAATTGGTTGTGTCTAGCC
>KV908567.1:200000-215000 GCA_002005505.1 Botryococcus braunii
CCTGTGGAATTGGAGGTGTGCAGCCATCGTGCACCACTCCTTCCTGCACCGCTGGAGGGAGCGCAGCCTGAAGGCCTTCGAGTTCTCGTCATGGGACTTCAACTATGCGGCGTTCGACCGCTGGTCCATCAACTTCTTCATTTTCAACAGCAGCGACATTCCGGCTCCACCACTGCCCACAGACGATGAGGTCTGTCGAGATCGCCCCACCTTCAATTTGATTATCTGAGAGAGGGTTCTCGTGTACTATCATATATCTATCCCCTTACGCACCTTCCCTGTGGCGAGTCGCCGTGTTTGTGTGACTGAGTTGAAGTGCGGTCCTGTCTTGTGATGTCGCTCCTTTACGCGGTACTGGTGGGTGAGGGTGCCCCATAAGCGGTACTGCTAGTTGTCCTCCATAGCGGTACTGATAGGTGATGGTGCTCCTTAGGCGTCACAGCTAGTGGTGCTCCTCAGCGGTACGAATAGGTGATGGTGCCCCTTCGGCGGTACTGCCTGTGGTGATCCATAGCTGTATTGATAGGTGATGGCGCTCCAGAAGCTCTAGAAGCGGTGTTGCCAAGTGATTTTACAGGTGGTGTTCCTCCTTAGGGGGTACTTCTAGTTGTGCTTCGTAGCGGTTCCTTTAGGTGATGGTGCTCCTAAAGCGGTATTGCTAGGTGATGTTGCTCTTTAAGCGGTTCTGCTAGGTGACGTGGCTCTTTAAGCCGTACTGGTAGATGATGTTTCTCCTAACGCGATATTGGTAAGCGGTACTTCTCCTTACGCGGCTCTGGTAGGCGATGTTGCTCCTTAAGCGGTCCTGGTAGGCGATGCTGCAGGTGTTTCTGGGGCAGCAGCTACCGGAGAAGCTGCAACGGCATTGCGGTGCAGCAGGGCAGGCAACCTTGGTGGTACACTTTGGCTACTATCCCCAGACAGAGGGGCTGCTGCGGTACACAGATGTCCTGTCCCGCTATGAGGAGGTGGCCCGCAGCATAAGCAGGGGCAGAGACCGCTGTGGGCTGCTGATTCCCCGGCCCTACCCAGGATGAGGGGAGGGGGAGTCCCCCAGAACCCCGCCGCTAGCGCAAGGTGGGGCCGGGACGGTTGCACATCTTGAAAGAGCCTGCCATCTCTTGGAGACAAGGGAACCCCCCGAGGAGGTCAGCGTGAGAAAATACGTAGCAATATCCATGGAAATTTCTGTGGAGGGCGGGCGAGCGGACGAGCCACACACACACACACAGAGAGACAGAGACAGAGACAGACAGACAGACAGACAGACACACACACACACACACACACACACACACACACACACACACACACACAAGAGAGAGAGAAGAGAGAGAGAGAGAGAGAGAGAGAGAGAGAGAGAGAGAGAGAGAGAGAGAGAGAGAGAGAGAGAGAGAGAGGGGGGGGGGGCGGAGAGGGAGAGGGGGAGGGGGGAGGGATAGAGAGGGAGAGTGGGAGGCGTGATGGGGTAGGTGGGGTGCGGGTGCGTGTGCTTGCGCGCCCGCGTGCATCCGAGCTCAAGCAAGCGTGACCTTCATGCGTTGCGAGCTTGAGTGGGTGGGTGCACGGTTCTTTAAACGACTCGACGGATGGGTTGTCAGAGCGTGTCAGGTACCACACACAAGTCTGCTTGGAAGTCGCGTGTCACCTGTCTGTCCCAACGAGGCATATGCAGGCGAGATGCAACTTCCAAGCAGACTTGTTTATGTGCATATGGACACATACGACTCATGTAGTATACGTATGCGTATGCATATGTACTCATATATAGTGTACGTCTGCGTATGCATATGCAATGTATGTTTCCGCGGCATTGTGAAGGTGGGACATGGTCTGGCTCTGGTTGGTTAGCACGTTACATTACCGAGAACGTCAAACAGTCGGTGTTGGGTTCCCTTAGGAAACCCAATTGTAGCGTGTTCTATGAAGAAGAAATTTCTCTAAAGAACGACGTTACGAAGCGAAATACTCTTTTGTTTGTCGATATCAACATAGCACTTCAGTGGCTAGGCCCTAAGATCGTCGCCCGGGCCTGATCGAGAACTGTCTCCGCCCCATGGGGGCAGGACGTAGCTCGGGGCGTGCCTAGGTTTAGGGTGCGAATGGAAGCATCTCGGTCTCAAATGGGACTTCCGTATTGATGCGTGAACAATTTTGATGAAAGTTTGATGACGTGGATAATTCCCTGAGTTACATCTGGGAACTTTGAATCGTGATTTGGGTGGACTGATGTTGATGTTAATGAGCCGGTTGTCATGATCAGAGATCGCATCATTACAACTATGTAGGACTGCTGGTGTAGCTGAAAGGGTACAGTTACAGCACATGCTCCATATAAAGGGTTGTCTGTGACACTTCTTGCTGTTTTGAGTGGCCAATGTGGAAAGAGTGACCGAGAGTGAGGGTGCGCCCGTGCATGTATGGGTCTGTGCGCGTGTGCATGCTTCTCTCTCTCTCTCTCTCTCTCTCTCTCTCTCTCTCTCTCTCTCTCTCTCTCTCTCTCTCTCTCTCTCTCTCTCTCTCTCTCTCTCTCTCTCTCTCTCTCTCCCCCCCCTCTCTCTCTCTCTCTCTCTCTCTCTCTCTCTCTCTCTCTCTCTCTCTCTCTCTCTCTCTCTCTCTCTCTCTCTCTCTCTGGTGTGTGTGTGTGTGTGCGCGCGCGCGTGCGTAGATGCGCGCGTGCGCATGCGTGTACGTGCGTGGAAGCACGCGTGCCAACGTGGGTTGTGGCTTGTATTGCTGGCGCTATGCTGGGGTTGCAACAATTGATGGTTGTAATGCTGGCGCTATGCTGGGATTGTGAGTTGGTCTCCGCCTACAAAGGACGGCTGGGCGGTCTTGTCATTAGGAGTACATGCTGTACAGCGTCATGATTTTGTACTATCATCGTATGCTTATACCTTTTGTCGGACCTTGATCTTGCAATACCTGCTCCAGATTAAATGGCAAGAGAATGTTAAAATTCGGCAAAACTAGTGTCACAAAAACCCAGAATGTTAAATGTGGCGGGTGATTTGTCTTGTGATGTGAAGTCTGACAGGCGACCTGTCTCGTCTTGCGACTTGTGATGGGTCACTTGTGTCGTCGTGCGACGAGAGACATGATCTTCTCCTTCTCAGGACGGGCTGCTGACTGCTGGTCAAGCCACCCCAGGAATATGGATTGCAGAGGCATCCAGAAAAATCAAGCTGGAATGCAAATAATTGTAAAAGCTAGACCTGGGCAGCAGGTCGAGTGCGTACGGAATGTCCCATATGTCATTGCAGGGTTGTACATACTTGTTCTCATTAACGATATGCATTCGGTGTATCGGATCGATCCCATCATCGGTGCAAGGCCAGGATTGCATCAACTCCTACACCGCAATGGCTTGCACCCTTATCCTACATCCTTCCCTATGCTTGCTTCGTCCAACCATCATTGAGGGCGTACCTTGCGGGTCAAGTCGAGGAGCGCTTTACTTACAAGGTAGAGGCGCCACGCCAGCCTCCAGCTGGCCAGTCATTTTGAAAGCTTTCAATCATCAGGCTCTGATGTGGGACAACGCAACTGCGCATTCAGGGTTGTGTGAATTCGTGATCATGTATGGGTTTCTCTCTCGATGTGTGTGCGGACGCACGCGCATGTGACTATATGTGCACCCGTCCTGTAAAGAGTGCATGCATGCAAATTTGCATGCGTCTGCGCCCGTGTAGGTGGGTGTGTCTGCACCCACGTGTATGTGCGCTAGGTGGTGCACGCGAGTGGGTGGTTGCAAGGGGTGAAACTAGCTTCAATCTTGCTGCATGGCAAAAAAATCGATACTCAATTACACCAATCCAGAACGGTGGCCAACCGTGAACCTGGCCCCAGCAAGAACAACAAGGCTGGATTGAAGCATCGGATAAGACTTGGCTGCAAATACCTGGTCTATTACCGTCAACCAATAATAGCTGTAAGTGCTGGATTGAACTCTCTGATCCAAGAAACTGAAATGCTGATCTCAATGCAAAAGCAAAGTGTGGCCAACCCTGAGCCTGGCCGAAGCAACAGCAACGAGGCTGGATTTATGAATCAGTAAATAACTGGTGCGAACACCTGTTCTGTTGTCCTCAAACCCAACACAACTTTGGTGCGGGACTGATTTCTCCATCCACAGGAATTTTACTGCCACTCACAGAAATCGCGATTTTCTGAATCACTGCCATCCCTTGACACTAAACAAATCCCTTCTATGCTTCAGTGAATCAGACAGAACGCAAGTAGGATTCGTACACCATTTATGATTTCTGTCAGCCTGCCTAGACCTACCATGCCTTTGGCAGTCATCTGGGATGGGCTGGCAATGGCTCAGCACTCTGTCCGCAAACAGCCAAGACCGGCTACTGCTAGCGGCCAGCAACAGCAGTTCATGAATATATCACGCTGCTGCCACTTCAAAGCCGCCTCTGGTTTATCACAAGACACATTTCGTTTACACAACACAGTCACAGGTGCTGTGTCACAAGTTTGATGTGATTTCCCAGTGACATACGAAAGATCATGAGTCACCAACCTTGCCTCTGATGTCTGCTAGAGGAGATCGCCCAGGCATTTGGTCGCATGCCTGTGACTCATCAAGCATAACAAGTGCTCTGTCGCACACGTCGCACGTCACTTATGGGTACTGCACACCTTGATGGACCTAAAGCCAACAAACCTCTCAAACGAAATCGCTCGGGAGATTTGTTCGCCTTATCTGACAGATTGACAGTAGAGCCTCGTGAACGAATTTGCTTACGGATTTGCTTACGGGGGCAGATGCTGAGCAACTATCCTCTTTCTGTCAATCTCCTCCTTGATACCCCTGACATCACGCTTCAATTTGTCAATTCTATAAATTTGTTCTTGTTCTTTAGTGACACTGTCCAGCTTCGCAAACTCCGTCTCAAACAGATGCAAACGACGTTCTAGATCTTCAGGGATATTTGGATTCTGCATGGCTTCTTCCCGGAGGAAGGCTGAAAGAACTTCTGCTCCGCTGATTGCCAAATCAATTTCCAGCGGTTTGAGGGAAATGGCTGCAGAAAATAGAACGTCAAATGCATTAGGCGCTAATCCTGTGAAGTACCCTCGGTATGATCCTTCCTTTGCAAGTCGTACCAGCATCTTCACAACCGTGGCTCTGTCCATGCTGTCTGGGGCATGTCTGCTGGGATCGCCAGACAACAAGTCCCAGAGTGGTCCGAAACATTCACCGTCCTCCATCATCCTGAAGAACCTTGAATATTTCGAGTCCTTGAACGCCTCTTTGAGGTCCTTCCAGTCCACCTGCGCGTGCATGGCCACACATACCACACACATCAGTGACTGTACCTTGCTACCTAGTGTTCGAACTGTGGACAGCCTGCGGCAGACCACTGGCAGGTCTTGAGCCTGAGTCTGTACTGTGTCAGTGCGTGAAGTACCCAACCATTCCATCCAGAACAGTGGACACAACCTCCATGCTCAAAAAGAGAATTCTAGCCCACTCTCTTGCATTAGGTAGCTCTCTCCAACCATTCGAATGGATCACCGTGACATGAAGCCAGTAGAGCAACTAGTGAGGCAGCCCTCCACTGCCCCATATAGGGTATCATGCACTACAACAGTTCCGGGGAAAATAGGGGAGGACGAATTAAGGAGATCGACACTCACACAATCTATGTTGAGACTCGGGAGCACCTGGGCAGAGCTGGACGTGGACTGGCCCTCTAAAGGTAACAGGGGCATGCCGGCTTCAGTATTGGGCTCACTCATGTACTCCTGTACGATTTCCCTTAAAGTTCGATCTCCTTTGAAAGCTTTCCAGACCATTGGTTCGAAGCTTGGCTGAGGTGCAAAAGAATAGGGACTAGCATTCGTGGGTACAAATTCACGTAGCCTCTTATTAAGTTGATGGACACGGGGCAGCACGGCCTTCACCTTAGCATGAACATGTATATATTTACCTTTGGTCAACACCTCCCACCACATGTCCTCTTTCAAATGCGTTTCTACTTCTAAATTTTTAACTATGGTAAGGTACGTTTCCCTAACACTTGCCACAGCACTTGCAGGACAGGCCGGCTCTTGCAGAATCTCTAAGCATTCGGTCACTTTCTGTTCCAGATCACAAAAGTAAAGAAAAGAAGCTCGGCCCACCCAATCATCACCCGTCCTTCTCACCAGGTCCGGCGATTTCAACAGTGTCACGTAAGGATCAGGGGTTGACTGGACAAACTCCAGCCTCTTGTTGGGCTTGTTTTCTGCTTCGTCAGCATATAAAATGAGCCATTCGAGGACCTTGCCTCTGTCCATTTTCTCAGGAAGGGGTTCGCCTTTCAGAAGCCTCCACAGGTGCCGTAGTAGCTTTTTCTGGTTTACCTGCAGAAACACATCGCGGGAAGTTGCGGTCCCTCCCAGCTCATTCCACACATCCTTCATATTGCCTTCATCCTGGCTGCGTTCCTACAGGCCACGCATAACTTTTTCAGCCAGAGACATTGAACCGACCGAAAATATCTTTTGTGAAGGGTTGGGATGTTTTTTCTATTCCTCCAAGAGTTTTCACGTTCTCCTCACTAGGGATAGGCTCAGAAACTATTATCCCTTTGCTATAACTCGAGTTAGCGGACCCTCCACAGATGGGAGGACCTCCAAGGCTTTGGGAAGCCCAGTCGGAAAGTGCCGAGGTTAGATGTGCACTGCAAACGGGAGCCACCTCACTGGTGCGGGGCTAGAAGCCTGGCGTGTCCACCAAGCAGACAAAGGCTGTTCAGTAAATCAAGAGTCTCCAAGCACTCCCCTAGACACATGCCCTACATTAAAAACGACTGTGGCCCATGGCATGGAGCAAGAGCGGGATGGATGACACGCGACAAGCCCTCAAGATTGGACAAGGAGGCCCGTCTACTGGCCATGACCTCTGGATCAAACATTTTCAGAGGGATTTTCTGGCAAACACAGCCCTACTTTTACGCACCTGTGGGGAAGGCTCAATGGATTGGTCTGTGTCCTCTTCTGCTGATGCTCCTGTGGGGGCCTGCAAGTGGATTCAAGTGAGAAACAATGGGTTTGCAAGATTGGAAAGCATTCTTTGCGGGGGCAACACTGTCTAGGGGTAACTGCAAGGGGGTTCCAAACACAGAGACTGTGTGTGCCAGCTGTGTCGAGGCCGTCTATGTTGGGGCAGAGACCACATTGAAAGAAATGAGATATGCTCCACTTGAAAAGACAGAAGTCTATGAACAACATCTAAGTGAACAAGGAATCAAGGGAGTATCTCGTCATCCAGAACTGCAATGGTCAACCGTGATGCCCGTCAGGCGGAATATTTCGGGAAGTCAAGGGTCAATGTCGATTTCGTCAAGCAGGGGGCAGGAGCACAGCGGGAATTACCATTCTTGGCGCTGACAAGGACCCACGGTCATAACCATGCTTGTTCAAATAGGGAAAAATCCTTGGAGGTTCCCGTGCCCCGACTACAAACATACGCAGCATTTCTTCAAGCTTTTCTTTGGAGATGCCTTCAGGAAGGTCCATTTGGTCTTTATCCAAAAGACCCCACAAGGGAATGGTCATCTCGGTATCTATGACGGCCTGGAGGAAAACTATTGGAGCAGCTTGGTTCTCAAACGCCGCCAGTAACTTCTGCCATTTACCTAGTTCCGGCTCCCTGAGTTTTTCCTTATCCTTATATTTCCATGGCATACCCGGAAAAAACTTGGCCCTGGTGCGAGCGTAGTAAAGCTTTGTTAGAAGTATTTTCCTAGCTTCCTTAATAATTCCATCTTCATTGGAACGGCTAGCTAGGTCCAGTTCAGGACGATACTCCTGGAGATGATCAATTAGCTCATTAACGTCCTTAAGGATGTCTGCAGGATGAGATGGACTGACATCATTAGTTAGCTTTAGAAATTTGTGGAGGTGCAAGTTGATGCTAGCTAAGAAGACCTTGGCTGCAAGGAATGTTACATCCGGGACATTGAGAGGAATGGATTTTCTCAGCAAGATACCCTTCGGATGTGACTCTTTGGAGGTGAGTCTCTGGAAGAAGATTTGGCTGGACGCCGTCGGGTCCTGAGCCAATGATAGCAGCATTTTGATGACATCCTCAAAAGTCAGGCATTTGGGAAGGGTATCATGACTGCTTGTTAGCATCCTCCACAATGTCGTGCCCTTGGTGTTGCCTGCCTCTCTCAGAGATTGGCAACCGGATTCATCGAAGTCATTTTTAAGCCTGCCCCAGTCGATAGCCATGCTGAGAGCCACGAATCCACCCTGCAGTTGACAAGTACAGCGCACGTGAGTTCGCCTGGCATCTACCTAAAATAGTACAAATTCTACAGACACCAACTGCCTGGCTAATGTCAGGTTTTCACAGGTTGCCACCACTGGATGTATCCCTCCCTAAGCCTTCGCTCTGCAATAGTTCACCTCGTCATGCAGGAGCAGAGCACCGGCAGTGATGTACTTGCTGGTAAGGATGTGAGGTCACCCAAAAAAAAACACAGAGCGCAAGAGCTCATGGGCACCACTCTGCAGCGAACAACTTAGATATCTCCTGGGAAGCCATGGCACGCTACACTTTAAAGAACATCCTGGCATCCCCTTGTGGGACCAGGTTTGTCAACAGTGATAAAAGAGGGTGACACCAGCAGTCTGTCTGAAATTAAGTCCCCTCATGCTTCTGCAACTCCAACTAAGTTGTCTTGGGTAGGAACATCTCCCTTGGCACATTCATGGCAGCGATACGTCAGCCATCTAAGAACTAAGCCACACATCCACGCAAACTTTGTAAATCTGGGGACAGGATGAAGAGGGAAAAATAGAACAGGAGCAGGCACCTTCCCTGACAATTTAACATCGGCAGGCTACAAGGCGGTGCTCACCTGCCAAAGCGCACTAGGGAACTTTTGGCTTTGCTGATAGATTTACCAGGTTTCTGCTCGAAGCGCGTGCCCAAGTCTGAGCTGAGGAGACACCTGGGGCACAGAACGAAAGCGTTGGATTACAGCATGGTTTATAGCAGGTAGGTGGTCAAATTAGGAATCTCTTGCAACCTTGGCAGCACTACTATCAACCTCTCCCCGACTCTTTTGAAGGGTTTCCCTAAATGGCTTGAGCGAGACACACTGCACTTGAGGTGAGCGCGCATTGTCTGTCCCTAGCTTGGATTTGAGAAGAACTTAAAAGGTTGAAATCGAAAAAGGAGGCGAAAGCGAATGATTCAGGCTATGTCAAACCAAAGCTACGGTTGGGGGAAAAGTCAACCTCAGACCTGAAACCGTGTTACTAACACGTACTCAAAGATGGACACTTGCACTGGGATTGTAGTCCAAAACGCTCACTGCAGGGAAGAAACAGGTCAAACATCCATGCCACGTCTGCCAAGTCCTAACTTTTCCGCAAACCCGTATGCCAACTGCGAGCCTTAATACAGTCCTCCGAAAACACAATTAAACGTTACTATCCTTTGAAGTTTCATTGACGAACAAGATGTTCAAAGTGACAGATGGTCGGGACGCAGGGGGGACCCTATGACAGATCAAGGACGCCTACGACAGTCCCAGCCAGCCAGATACCCATCCAGGTACTCGACTCTCGAGACGTGCTGTGCTGCACTTCAGGCTTGAGCAAAGAGTCTGACGACGCAACCTAGATGGCATTAGCTATCGATGCTACGTCCTCGGGTGCGCTCAGTGGTCCGGGACTGACCCAGACAACCTAAAGATAACACGAAGAACATATATGCATAACAAGGGATAAAACCACCTCTAGAGAAACTCTTGCATCCTCGAAAATGTGCTGCGAAAGTATAGTTTATTTACAGAAGTCTCCGTCAGTTTACGCAGAATGCTCACCCGCTCAACAGGACCAAGGCTTCTATACTTTCACAATGACCCTCTGCAATTGCTCAATTCCATGGTCCCAAACAAGTTGAAGCCAAAAAACCATTCACAACAGCCTGGCCTCCACATCCACTCCAGATCAAGTTACCGGTCTTGACCGTGAGAAGCACATCATTCGTAGATACCTAGGTATGACACTGTAACCAGCATTTTATCAGAAAGCAGGAGCTTCCTCCACTAATAGCAAAGTGGTGGTCCAGAATGACGTCTAACAGGCACTATGTATGGTCGTACCAACAGCCCACGGATGTGGATTTTGCGGAACTTACCGTGAGCCGTATGTACATCCTTTACGATATACTACTTGACAGCAAGCCTTGAGTCGGCCTTATTCTGTGAGCGTCTTCTTTGCAAGTACTTAGTCTGACTAAGAAATCTTGGTGTTTAGTAGTCAACTGCCCGACATGCCCTAAACTTGATTCGTGAAGCGCGAATCGTGACGAATCGTGACCGTGTCACAGTGTGACCGTCACACTCCCGTGCCGACTCGCGCGCCGCAAGTTGCGCCGCAGATTTTGACCATGCCCCCAGAGTCGTTCCGCTGCCGCCTTCAATACCAGCTCTTGATCCCCATTTTCCACCCTGGCTCCCAATGCCCGTGCTGCTTGAGGGAGTTGGATGTCTGGGGCGACCACGCGGTCCACTGCACCTCAGGGGGGGATGTTGCCATTGTCGGCCGACATTACTCCGTTCGTAACGGCCTGGACGCTGTCCTTACCTCAGCTCGTCAGCGGGTCACCCGGGAACCCGCCTTTCCCACCCCTGTCCCTGGCCAGGAGCGCCGTCGCGCAGACCTCCGCCTCCATGCGTGGGAGGAGGGGCGTGACCTTTACATCGACATTGTTGGCTCTTCCCCACTCACAGTTGCCAACTTGCTGCACTTCGTGCCGGGTGGGGCCGCCGCGCGCGCTGCCCAAGACAAGCAGACCCGCTATGCTGTCTTGTTGTCGCGTCAGCAGCCGCCTGTGGCTTTCCAAGCCTTCGCTTTTGAAACATTGGGAGGGTTGCATGCTGATGCGCTGGCCTTGTTGCAGAGGCTCCAGGGGCTTTTGAACCAAGCCATCATTGCTCAAGAAGATGTGGAGGGATATTTTGTCATTCGTCGGGTCAGTTTCATCATTGCGGCGGCTGTGGGTCGCCAGCTGGCCGCTCGCCGGGTGTGACTCATAGCTTGACACATTGGGGGTTTGGGTCCCTGAACATTGGGCTGGTCTTTTTTACTCCACTCTTGTAAAAGAAGAAGAAGAAGCCATTGCAGTGGGGCTCACCCTGCGCCGTCTGGTTTCCAAGATAGCTGTTGCAGCCGTCTTGCCCGCTGTCAGTGAGTATTTGCAGCCACACCAAGTTGGGGTTGGAGTCCGAGGGGGTGCAGAAGGCCTCGTCCATGCCCTCAACCGCTTGGTGGCACACCAGCAAGATTCCCCCGACCTCGTCGTTGTCAGCTTGGACTTCCAAAATGCTTTCAATACGGTCGACCGCAACCGCATGCTTGGGGAAGTCGCCCTCCATTGCCCCAGCATCTGGCAGTATGTGGCGACGACGTACGGCTGCGCGGCCCATCAGTATGTTGGGCCCCATGTCGTGGACTCCACAACAGGGGTCCAGCAAGGGGACCCCCTCTCTCCGCTGCTTTTTGCGCTCACTGTCCAGCCACTCCTCGTTGACCTTCATCGGGAGTGTCCCGACGTACACCAAGGGTGGTATCTGGATGACGGCACGTTTGTTGGTCCCGTGCCCGCAGCGCAGCAGGCAGTCCAGTTGGTTGTTGACCGGGCCCCCGCATATGGCTTGAGCCTCAACCCTCACAAGTGCTGTGTGTGGTCGCCGCGCCCGAACCCTCAGCATTTGGATGGGTTCCCTCTGGGCTTCGTCAATGAAACTCGTGCTGGTTTGATAGTGTTGGGGGCAGCGGTCACCGTGTCAGTCGAGTACGCGGCTTCCGTAGCCCAGGCGCACGTTGATGCCGTGGCAGCCTCGCTCCAGCGTTTGCCGATTCTCCGCCACCCCCAAGCCGAGCTTCTCTTGCTTCGCAGTTGCCTTGGGACCTGCAAGGTGGTTTTCACAGCCCGGACCATGCCGCCAGCTGCAGCTGCGCAAGCTTTGGTGACCTTTGATATGCTCCAAACCCAGGTCCTCCAATCCATTGTCACAGCTGGTGGTGGTGGTTTTGGCCCTTTGCAGCAAACCTTGGCTGGCTTGCCTATTGCCCAGGGGGGTCTAGGGGTCACTAAGGCCACTTCCCTTCTGCCTTGTGCCTATCTCGCCTCCGTCACGCAGACAGCCCCCCTCCAGGACCGCCTTCTGGGGACATCCCCTGCCCCTCTTGTCCCCGCTGCCCTAGCTGCCAAGGCTGACTACTGCGCCCTTGTTCCTGATTTCGATGCGGCGCTCTTTGAGGATCCGGATTTTGTCCGCAGCAAAGTGCAAGCCCGGCTGTCCAAACCCTTGTCTCACCGCGCATACCAGGAGGTTCTTGATGACCCTGCTCGCTCGGATCGCGACCGTGCTGTGCTCCAATCTCTTACACAGCCGGGAGCGTCTGATTGGCTGCTGGCTCTCCCAGTTCCCCATTTGCAGCAAACCATGCCCCCAGAGTCGTTCCGCTGCCGCCTTCAATACCAGCTCTTGATCCCCATTTTCCACCCTGGCTCCCAATGCCCGTGCTGCTTGAGGGAGTTGGATGTCTGGGGCGACCACGCGGTCCACTGCACCTCAGGGGGGGATGTTGCCATTGTCGGCCGACATTACTCCGTTCGTAACGGCCTGGACGCTGTCCTTACCTCAGCTCGTCAGCGGGTCACCCGGGAACCCGCCTTTCCCACCCCTGTCCCTGGCCAGGAGCGCCGTCGCGCAGACCTCCGCCTCCATGCGTGGGAGGAGGGGCGTGACCTTTATATCGACATCGTTGGCTCTTCCCCACTCACAGTTGCCAACTTGCTGCACTTCGTGCCGGGTGGGGCCGCCGCGCGCGCTGCCCAAGACAAGCAGACCCGCTATGCTGTCTTGTTGTCGCGTCAGCAGCCGCCTGTGGCTTTCCAAGCCTTCGCTTTTGAAACATTGGGAGGGTTGCATGCTGATGCGCTGGCCTTGTTGCAGAGGCTCCAGGGGCTTTTGAACCAAGCCATCATTGCTCAAGAAGATGTGGAGGGATATTTTGTCATTCGTCGGGTCAGTTTCATCATTGCGGCGGCTGTGGGTCGCCAGCTGGCCGCTCGCCGGGTGTGACTCATAGCTTGACACCTTGGGGGTTTGGGTCCCTGAACATTGGGCTGGTCTTTTTTACTCCACTCTTGTAAAGAAGAAGAAGTTACATCTGTCCAGCCCCGAGGGCATGATGAGATGTCCACAACACACACACAAGCCAAAACTAGGAAGAACTGACCACAAGAAGTGGCCAAGCGAAGAGCGAAGGCATAACTGAGCAAACGAAAAGGGCAAGGAAGGGGGGATAGGGGGGGGGGGGGGGCAGCCACAGACGTGGCTGCGGCCAAGTCACCGTAGCCGGCGTAAATCAGCACGAGCCTGGAATGCATCCGAGATAAAGGAGACGACCGCACGCAAGTCAGCGTGCCAAATGAACTGCCGAAGAGATCTAGAAGGACCCACAAACAAGTGGGGATAACGGTCCCGCACCGCAGTAAGAGCGGGACAGTGAAAGACAAAGTGGTGTTCATCACCCACAGAGGAGCCACACATATCACACAGGCGCTGAAGGCGCGGAAGACGTTGTCTGCGGCCCATGTCAATGGGGAGGCCATGAACACCAAGACGAAACCTGAGAAAGAGCCGGACCTTGGCAACATCAAGAGACAGATAAAGGAGGCGGGAGCGCTGAGCCTTAGTGGGGCGCGCAAACCACCGCACATAAGTACATAGCTGGGGATCAGCAGGGGCTAACCGAGGGGAGACATGGAGAGAGGCCACAGGGAGGGTATTGGCCTGCCTAATGAGAGCTAAAAAGCTATCCATATCAACGGGCTGCGGGCGCTGACAATCAGCCGCATAGGGGTAACCTAAGCGGCGAAGGGCAGCGATAAAAGAACCCGCCCAGGACGGGGAACGAGGCGTTACGCCATAGTAGCATGAGTCCCTATGAATACGTGCATACAAGTGGTCGGGTGGGAGATCCACCAGAGAGTTCCAAAAGGTGACCACACGCTTGAACCAGATATGATGAAGGGGCCAAGCCGCACCGATGTGATCAGCAAGGAGCACATCGGTGCGGACCGTTTGACGAACCCCAAGGATCATCCGTAACGTAGTAAGAAAATCCTTTTCTAAATCCTTAGCGGAGGGCCGAGTGGAAGATGGGGAAAACACCCGTAGACCCCAAACCTCACACCCATATGAGCAGGCAGGCACCACACATGCTAAGAAGAGACGCAAGAGAATACCGATCGAGGTGGCACATTTGAGGTTAACATAACGCGTGCTAATAGTAGACCAGGCCCCCACATCTTGCCACGTAAATGGCCAAAGGTGGCCCCAATGCCTGAAGCCGTAGAAAGCATGACACCTAAATGACGAGCCTGGGTCACCTGAGGCAGGGGTTGACCCTCATACAGCACGGGAGGGGGGGCCTCCTTCGAGGGGGGGAAGACCATGGCATGGCACTTAGGAACACGCACCCGCATACGTGCGGACTGGCACCACTCTGAAGCAGCGGGGAGAAGGTGAGCCTGCAACTCCTCCAGGGACTTGGCCTGGAGTGTATAATCATCAGCATAACCTTGAATAGGGACACAACGACCATCCCGGGTGGCGGGTCCCACACCCGGACACCGAGCTTCAATATAACGAATCAGACCATCCGAATAAAGACCAAACAGAGTAGGACTTATAGGGTACCCTTGGAGGATACCGACCTGAGGCTTCAGGAGCTCCCCAGAGGAGCTCCTGAAGCCCTTTGGAGTCGAACTCTCGACGACTTCGACGGTCGAATGACTGAGTCTGCGGCGCCGACATACTGTTCGAAAACAGTGTCCGAGGAAAACACTGTTCAACGTTCGATGAAAAAATGGAAAATTCAACTAATTACTTCATTTCGTCAATTTTCGATAGCTTGTGGATACATCGTGCCCTATCAAGTGGCAGGGCAAGCTTCTCGTACGCT
>KV908567.1:220000-223992 GCA_002005505.1 Botryococcus braunii
GGAAGAGTAGCGGTCAGTACAGTCGCTGACGATGTTTTGAAGCATACTTCTGGCTCGTGGTGTTTGGTTTAGATTACTGACGGATACTTAGGATGCAGGGGACGTTGTGGTATGGGTACGTGATGAATTACCTGTTTGTGCTGTATTGGGCTAAGGGTGCCTATGGGGTACAGCAGGTGTGTGCCCTTGCATAAGTATCCGTACAGTCGTGTATTTGTGTTGAGCTTTGACTAGAAATATTGAATTGAAGTTGACGAACACTCGTAACGGAACGCAGGAAGATCTAGTTGTGAAGGGCGCTGCACAATAAGATCTTGTATAAAGAAGTGAGTGTTCTGGTCATCAGGTGAATGTTTTTAATGTATGTAACAGACTTCAGAGGCGGAAATACTCATCTTGGGGCTCCAAGCTCGTGTATATTCAACCAATGTTCTTTGAGTATGTGAAGCATGCACTGTGGAGTAAGAACATTGGCGAGAGACTTGCTTCTAGCGTACACACTCGATGGAGTCTCTAACTTGATGCTCACTTGCAACTGTCCAAGACTTGTACTGACGTGATGACTGTCCCAGTACACCTTCATCACTGTCCCTGAAAAGCTTATGCAGGCCTTTCCTTGTGCCTTGTACTTTACAGTTTGTCCATGTTTATATCATGTGACGTGTCTAAAACTATACTTGTAAACACGAGCCTTTAGTACGTACCCAAACGTACACACGTGCCTTACGGCTCATCAGTTTACACAACACCTGACAAAGAATGGCGGTTCAAGGCAATTTGAATAGTTTCTTTGGCCCATTTCGAAGACAGATGATGACATGTGTATATGAAGATTTTGTAATTGTTGATAGAAAGAGATCACCTCAAGTTCAGTTTTTACATCAATATGACTTGGATAACAGCCCACCACGTTGGAGTAGAATATGCCAAATTCAGCTGGATCTTGTCAAAATTACTCAGCATAATTGAAAGAATGTCCATCATCGATAGGCCCAGCTCCAGCCTAGTGTGGATATTGTGGACTTCCATCATGGCAAACGATCTTGGAAACTACAATGAGGTAGGTATGGTAAGGTAGCTACCTCACCCTAGGGCCTTAACTGCACCAAAGGCCTTGAACTGTACCAAATCCGAAATAACTACTGTAGCCAACTGCTCATGGTATTACTTCATTTGATACAGCAACAACTTGAACGATTGCCAGCACTCTGAGAATTCGGATTTAGGAAGCTTTCATACTCCGAACACGGTATGCGCACTCCCGTTGCGATAACTCCCATCCTGAACAGGCTTTGATGAAGATGTCTTGTATGGGATGTACCACAAATTTGCCAAGCGGCAAGACATTGCAACATAGGCCCTATAGCTAGTCCCTCGTGTGTTGTTGACCCCCCTGCAGTTCTATCATGACCGGACTGCAGTTCGGTCATGATCATGATACAAGCTCTTCAAACAACCGCATGCGGCTAAACACAAGTGACCTTTACTCTTCTTTTTGCTCTTGAAGGAATTCTTCTAGAAGATCTCCTGGGAGGCCTCCTTATCCTGGATCTTTAAAGATATTAAATTTCATATATATATATATATATATATATATATATATATATATATATATATATATATATATATATATATATATATATATATATATATATATATATATATATATATATATATATATATATATATTCCTTGAAGGTGAATTAACACATCGCTTGACAGGTTTTGGAATTTGCCGCCATGACTTCTAGGACACTTGCAAGCAAGCACGTTTTCTAAGACCCTCATACATGACTTCTACAGATCCTCACCAACTTTCCCGACGTGGTGCACGCAGCTCTTCAGGCTCCAGCACTACTAATGGGGAGACCAGCAACGCATCCCCAGCATCTTACATATGTATGCATGCATGCGCAGTGCTTTTCTTATGCTGCCAACCTCTCGCAGTCAAAGCATCCTCGGGCCTTCTTCCCTGTCCAAGGCCCTCTTGGTCTCCGGAGACCCTGGTGGATCAACCAGGGACAAAATTGGAAAGATAAAGCGTTAGCAAGCATGCACCAAGGTGATGCCCGATCCAGGTCTTGTTGGGCCTCCTCGTGCATGCCCAAGGCTCTCTTCGTCTCCCCGCGCGAAAGGAGAGTGAGAGGATTATTGGGCTCCAAGGTGTCTGCCCGGTCCAGGTCTTGCAGAGCCTCCTTGTAGATGGCCATGGCTGTCTTTGTCAACCCGCGCGACCAAAGAGTGACAGCATCATTGGGCTTCAGGGTGTCTGCCCGGTCCAGGTCTTGTAGAGCCTCCCCGTACAAGCCCAGCAAGGTCTTTACCTCCCCGCGCGAACGGAGAATGACAGCATTATTGGGCTCCAGGGTGACTGCCCGGTCAATCTCTTGCAGGGCGTCCTTGTGCATGCCCAAGACAATCTTTGTCTTACCACGCCAAAGTAGAGTAAAAGCATCATTGGGCGTCAGGTTGTCTGCCGGGTCCGGGTCTGTCAGAGCCTCCCGAATCCTGCAGGGTCGAGAATTACCGGGCGGCTTGCAGAGGACGTTGCAATGTGAAGTCGTCGACGTGCCCCGTTGGAGGGGTTGCAGGTCCGCCGTGGCTGCTCGAACGGTGAAACGTTCGCCCAGTACCAGGGATGGAATAAAACGGATTATCAAAAAGGGTCATGTGTGCCTCGAGCTGTGGCAGGTCATGGGCTATATACGTATGGTGATGCGGCTCGGCGGCATCCCGGGCCCGTTCATAACTGAGTGAGCGTTCGCTGCTGCTATTTGCAATTCGGTCATCGTTGTCTATTGCAGGTCCCTGGCAGCGTTGTTCGTGTATCTCCAGTGCACGTGGTCGTGGGGGTCCATGATGTTGCCCGTCGTGTGGATGTGCATGCTTTTGAACGGCATATCGCTGGTCTCGTGGATCCGGATGTCCATGTTCGAGTTGGCCTAGCGCTTGCTGTTGAACAGCAGATTGCTCGTCTCTTGGGTACCCAACCTCTTGTAGGGCAAGTGGCTGGTCTCCTAGATGTCCATCAAGCCTGAAAAGGGTCTGTGGCTCTCGTGGCTGCTCTTGGGGCTGGTACCGCGGAAGCTCACTTTCATGCGATTGCAAGAGCTGTCCTCGCAGTTGATCATACGGCCGGTTTCCTGGCTGCTCCCCTTGCTGCACACGTGGCTGTTCATACGGGTGGTACCCAGCCTGGTCCCAATGCTGCCGAAATGGTTTCTCATGCGACTGACGACACGGCTGTTTGCGGTGGCTGAAGCCCTGTTTGTTCATATTGTAGGGGCTGTTCATCTCGCTGGTACTCCGGTTGCTGGCGTGACTCAGCAGCTGTATCTTCCAAGGCAACTTCCCGGAAGTTTAAATTCCTTGATCTGCAGCATCAACCAACAACCATAAGTACTTGTGACCATAACAGTTTGCAATCATTTCCTATTACTATAAAGAATAGGGGCAGATAGTGAAAAGAGAAACAGAGAATTGTCGATCTGATGACTTCTCATGCC
Organism: Botryococcus braunii; assembly: GCA_002005505.1. Lineage (NCBI taxonomy): Eukaryota > Viridiplantae > Chlorophyta > Trebouxiophyceae > Botryococcus > Botryococcus braunii. The sequence goes on from KV908567.1 coordinate 223,507, forward strand.
CTGCTCCCTCCTCCCACCTCCCGTCATGCCTCCCTCCATGTCTCGCCCTTGCCTCTCGAGATCTCCTACTCCCCTTTCTCTCTCTCTCTCTCTCTCCCTCTCTCTCTCTCTCTCTCTCCTCTCTCTCTCTCTCTCTCTCTCTCTCTCCTCTCTCTCTCTCTCTCTCTCTCTCCTCTCTCTCTCTCTCTCTCCTCTCTCTCTCCTCTCTCTCTCTCTCTCTCTCTCTCTCTCTCTCTCTCTCCTCTCTCTCCTCTCTCTCTCTCTCCTCTCTCTCTCCTCTCTCTCTCTCTCTCTCTCTCTCCTCTCTCTCTCTCTTCTCTCTCTCTCTCTCCCTCTCCTCTCTCTCCTCCTCCTCTCTCTCTCTCTCTCTCTCCTCTCTCTCTCTCTCCTCTCCCCCCTCTCCCCGTGCCCTATCTCTCTCGCCCCCCCCCCCCCCCCCTTCCCGGGACAATCTCTCTCGGTCTCCTCCCCCCCCCCCCCCCCACC
>KV908567.1:225785-238285 GCA_002005505.1 Botryococcus braunii
CTCTCTCTCTCCTCTCTCTCCTCTCCTCCTCTCTCTCTCTCCTCTCCTCTCTCTCTTCGCCTCTCTCCTCTCTCTTCTCTCTTCTCCTCTCTCTCTCTTCTCTCTCTCTCTCTCCCTTTCTTTCTCTTTTCTTCCAATCCTTTCAACTTTACACACATGTCCAAGCACTACTAGTTATCTACGAACCTGGATTCAGTTTCGGCTCTCTGGCATACATATACACTGAACTACAGCCTTACAAAAGTTCTCAATTATCGTTACGCTGTACGACTGTTCAGTGAAATCTCTCTTTCTGTTTGTGGATATTCTTCCCCCATCCTCTTTCTCTCTCTCTCTCTCTCTCTCTCTCTCTCTCTCTCTCTCTCTCTCTCTCTCTCTCTCTCTCTCTCTCTCTCTCTCTCTCTCTCTCTCTCCTCTCTCTCTCTCTCCTCTCTCTCTCTCTCCTCCCTCCCTCCCCTCCCTCCCTCCCTCCCTCCCTCCCTCCGTCCCTCCCTCCCTCCCTCTCCCCCCCCCTCTCTCTCTCTCTCTCTCCCTCCCCCCTCCCTCTCTCTCTCTCTCTCTCTCTCTCTCTCTCTCTCTCTCTCTCTCTCTCTCTCTCTCTCTCTCTCTCTCTCTCTCTCTCTCTCTCTCTCTCTCTCTCTCTCTCTAAATCAGGACTTCACTGCTTCCCCCTGGGATTCCAAACTTCAAACTTTACACACCTGTTAAGAGTTCTATTGTACGAACATCAATTCCATTTTCACACTCTAGCATACATATACACTAAAGTCCAGCCTTACAAAGTTATGAATCATCGTTACGCTTTACGACCGGTTAGTGAATTCACTGCTTCCTCCTGGGATTCCGAGCTATAACCTTAGAAACCTGTTCATAGTACTATTGTACAAACCTGATTCCATTTCAACACTCTAGCATACATAGACGCTAAAAAACAGCCCACAAAGACTATCGTTTACCGTTAAGCTTTAGAAGTGTTTGGTGAATTCTCTCTTTCTCTCTCCCCTCCCCCCTCTCCCCCCCCCCCCCCTCTCTCTCTCTCTCTCTCTCTCTCTCTCTCTCTCTCTCTCTCTCTCTCTCTCTCTCTCTCTCTCTCTCCTCTCTCTCTCTCTCTCTCTCTCTCTCTCTCTCTCTCTCTCTCTCTCTCTCTCTCCCCCTCCCTCCTTCCCTCCCTCCCTCCCTCCCGCCCTCCCTCCCTCCCTCCCTCCCTCCCTCCCTCTCCCTCGCATTATCACCTTGAATATTTGGCCCCTAGATTCCGCGTCCCTGCATGATGGATTTATGGCATGCGGTAAGAATAGGCTTCACTCTTTAATTAAAATACGTATTAATAGATTAACACCCCCGAAAGGCTGCGTAGTCTATTAAGAGCATCGTATGCTTGCCCATCGGCAAAGATAGGTCGTTGAAGGTCGATTACCTCGCGATCCATTGAAAGGCCTTGAACCCGGAAACTGGCTTCGTTCCATCATATGCTTTGCACTTGAAGTGCGAAATCTCGCAGCGAATTCACAGCGTAGTATAGCTGATTGTGCTGCTGTTCGTCATTCGTGTTGCCGGGATGCCAAACTTCTGGGTGACATTTAGACGGAAACCGTCGGAGGTTCCATGGGTATAACGGGTCGCAACACGTTAAGTAAGAACAATGTTCTGAAAGATTATTCAAGGTGATTTGAGGTTAATCGTCATATTGCGAAAGGTAGGGGCGCTGGTTCGAATACCATTGACAACCCATCGGGTCTACCGGATATGGTGCGAGGATGCAATACGGTATTGATTATGCAGTGTTGAAAGCAGTGTTTTGTAGATTTGTTCCAAGCAGTGTTTTGGAATGGTGTTCTGGATGTCCATGAGAGTACAGAAAGGAAAGGAAAGGAAAGATTACATCCAAAGACCAGCCACTAGGGCTGAAGAGGACGGCAGTACAATGAATGACCCATATCTAGCCAACTAAGGTCGCACAGCACCTGGGAGAGTGAGGTAGCTCTCCAGTGCTCTAGTCACAAATTTGGCAACCCCTTCAAGGTCTTCTTGCCACATAAACGTCTGTACAGATCGACTCCTTTGTTGAAAGAGATGCATAAATTGTTGCCGTACATGTTGTACAGGGACAAGTGAACAACAGATGATGTTCATCACCAACGAGCTCTAAGGAGCACCTCGTGCAAAGCCTCTCGTCTCGAGGGATGCCTTGTTGTCTACCTTTATCAATATGAAGGTCATGACACCCTAATCTAAATCGCATAAAGGTCCGCAATGTACCGTTAGGAAGGTGGAGTTTGAGCGCACTCTTACGCCGTGGCACATGAGGCGGACGTGCGAACCACCTTTGGTATCTGCAGAATAAGGCTCTTGGGGATGCCCAAGTGCGAGGGGAGATGTCTAGGTCATCCCATATCATGTCACTTTTACGGTCTAACAGATCCTTTACCTGTGAAATGTCAATCTGCAAGGCTCTATCAAACCGCACATGGTCAGCTATATAGTATCCTAGTTTCTTAAGTTGTTGCATAAGAGTACCCGAAAACGTTTCTCGGCCTTCTAGAATAGTAGATATCTACTATTGCCAACCTAATGTCATGCATGAGGACCTTGTAGTGTAATGAATCAGGTCTCATGGCCGCTATGTTGTTCCAAAACCTGACCATACCTAAGATCCAAGTTGACCACAAAGGGAATATGTTTAATTCACATTTGATTATTTCCTCAGGGATTGTCCGACGCACCCCCAAAATCTGAGCTAGGACCCGCTTGTGCGCATCCAATAGGGGTATACTACTAGGTTTTCCCGAAGACAATATTCTGCCTTGAAAGCATCTAAATGCCCAGACTTCACATCCACAGGAGATGAGGGGTGTAACGCGCGGAATGCGTCCCCGGCTCGATCGGTTAATATCCGAGAGAATTACCCTCTCCTTACCCGAACACGTGGTTGCTCCTTTTGGGTAAAGAGCACAATCCCACGCCGGGCGACAGTCCCGGGTTCGAATTCCGCTGAGCGCCACATTTGGTATCGGCGAGTGGTTTCTCTCCTCTACCTCCTCTGGGGCTGCGGGTCCATCTCCTATGTGTGCTTAGGGATCTGTTGGCCAAGTCCCTCTCTCTATTCTTACTTGGAATGTCCGTGGATTATCCGAGTCTAAATATGAGCTCCATGACTATGATCGTTTCTTTCCTGCGTTCGATGTCGTGCTGTTGCAAGAGACACAACAGAAATACATTGACCCCAACCTTTTCAGGGGCTATCAGCTTTTTTGTTCTCCACCTGAGGTTTCTCATGAAAAGAAAGGCTATGGTTTGCTTATTGCAGTTAAGGTTAGTTCATTATATAGTGCTCAGCTGTGGGCACACACGTCCTCCTCACTCTGGGTATCTTTACGGTTCATGCATGGCACCCATCCCCCCGTCTACTTGGGCAATGTCTATATCCCCCCCTCTGGGTCTCCGTTACTTCAGCCTGTCCCTGTCGCCGCTCGTTACAATGAGCTCTATGGGGTTTTGTCATCCCTGGACGGTTGTGTCTTTGTGGGGGGTGACTTCAATGGACACATTGCATCTGTTTCCACATCTTCTTCGGCCGAATTAGGCCGCTTCTGTGGTCAAGATACTAGTGGCCGCCAACTTGTCAAATTGGCTGATCAGACTGCGTTAGTTATTTGTACAGGCTGTGTCTCAGGTGACTTGCATGCTCCTCCCACCTATAGGGCCACCGCCCGTACCTCTGCGACTAGGCCAGACCATATTTTGGTTTCCTCGTCTCTCCATGCCTGTATCCAGTCTGTTACGGTCGCCACTGAGTTGAAGGGTTCTGACCATTATAGTATCACCACCTCCTTTGCCTTACCCATGCGTTGTGCTGCTGTTTCTGACAGTTCGCATTTTGGGTTGCCCCTGCGACAAGTCCATTGGAAAGGGGGTTGTCGTGTAGATTATGTGCGTCACTTGGAGCTTGCTGCTCCCGCCTTGGGTCGTTGTGCTGACTTAGCGTTGGCTGGGCATGTGGAGCCAGCGCTACATGCCTTATCCGGGGTTTTAGGCGATGCTGCTCACGCTGCAGACATGCGGCTGCATACTGTTCGGTTAGGTTCTCAGGCTAGGACTCGCCCCCATCAGCCGTTTTATGACCGGGAATGTGTTAGACTCAAGCGGGACTGGCGGCGGGCTGGTCGCCTCCACGGGTTTTCTGCCCCCTTGGTACGTGGACTCGAGCGGCACTACCACTCTTATGTGCGATCCCGTAAACGGGCGTGGCTCATGTCCCAGTTAGAAGAGTGTGTTGCTCTCTTTCATACTTGCCCTCGTCAGTTTTGGCGGACCTTCCGTGGCCATCCCCCTTCTTTGCCCTTGCCCTTACATGACCATGAGGTTTGGAACACTTTCATGTCTGAGTTCACTCGGGGGGATATTGACACCCCGGACGAACCCCTTATGCCCTTGTCGGAAGTGGCATATCCGACCACCCTCGTACCCGACGTATCGCTTAACCAACCCTTCACCTTACAGGAAATGGAGGATGCTCTTAGTGCCTTGCACACAGGGAGGAGTGTTGGGTTTCAGGGTTTTCCCTCTGAATTTCTTCGATTTGCCCAACGCCCCCCGGACCCCCAAACTGGCCGACAGGACCCCCATATCCTGGCACCGATTCTGTTAACCATTGTCAATGCTATGTTTCAGGCGGGGACAATTCCCCCTCATTTCAATGTGTCCCGGGTGGTCCCCGTGTTCAAACCAGGGGGAAAGGACGCTCTGGATCCGGCGAATTACCGCCCTCTTGCTGTCCCTGAACCCTTCATGCGGCTGTACGCCACCCTGTTGAACACTGGGCTTATTCGGCACGTGGAATCCAAGGGGTTGCGCTGTCAGGCCCAAACGGGGTTCCGCCCGGGCTTCTCCACATTGCATCAGCTTTTTGCGATCCAACACTTCATTGACCTTGCTACCAAAGATCACCCCTTATTCTTATGCTCTTTAGATTTAAGTAAAGCCTATGATCGGGTTCCTCGCCCCCTTCTTTGGGAGGCCTTAACTCGGGTGGGGGTACCGGACCAATTCTTGGCTGCTGTTAAATCTTTATATGAAGATGCCCAAGTCACTTTATGTGTAGGGGGCACCTCTGGGGAGCTCCTGAAGCCTCAGGTCGGTATCCTCCAAGGGTCCCCTATAAGTCCTACTCTGTTTGGTCTTTATTCCGATGGTCTGATTCGTTATATTGAAGCTCGGTGTCCGGGTATGGGACCCGCCACCCGGGATGGTCGTTGTGTCCCTATTCAAGGTTATGCTGATGACTATACACTCCAGGCCAAGTCCCTGGAGGAGTTGCAGGCTCACCTTCTCCCCGCTGCTTCAGAGTGGTGCCAGTCCGCACGTATGCGGGTGCGTGTTCCTAAGTGCCATGCCATGGTCTTCCCCCCCTCGAAGGAGGCCCCCCCTCCCGTGCTGTATGAGGGTCAACCCCTGCCTCAGGTGACCCAGGCTCGTCATTTAGGTGTCATGCTTTCTACGGCTTCAGGCATTGGGGCCACCTTTGGCCATTTACGTGGCAAGATGTGGGGGGCCTGGTCTACTATTAGCACGCGTTATGGTAACCTCAAATGTGCCACCTCGATCGGTATTCTCTTGCGTCTCTTCTTAGCATGTGTGGTGCCTGCCTGCTCATATGGGTGTGAGGTTTGGGGTCTACGGGTGTTTTCCCCATCTTCCACTCGGCCCTCCGCTAAGGATTTAGAAAAGGATTTTCTTACTACGTTACGGATGATCCTTGGGGTTCGTCAAACGGTCCGCACCGATGTGCTCCTTGCTGATCACATCGGTGCGGCTTGGCCCCTTCATCATATCTGGTTCAAGCGTGTGGTCACCTTTTGGAACTCTCTGGTAGATCTCCCACCCGACCACTTGTATGCACGTATTCATAGGGACTCATGCTACTATGGCGTAACGCCTCGTTCCCCGTCCTGGGCGGGTTCTTTTATCGCTGCCCTTCGCCGCTTAGGTTACCCCTATGCGGCTGATTGTCAGCGCCCGCAGCCCGTTGATATGGATACCTTTTTAGCTCTCATTAGGCAGGCCAATACCCTCCCTGTGGCCTCTCTCCATGTCTCCCCTCGGTTGGCCCCTGCTGATCCCCAGCTATGTACTTATGTGCGGTGGTTTGCGCGCCCCACTAAGGCTCAGCGCTCCCGCCTCCTTTATCTGTCTCTTGATGTTGCCAAGGTCCGGCTCTTTCTCAGGTTTCGTCTTTGTGTTCATGGCCTCCCCATTGACATGGGCCGCAGACAACGTCTTCCGCGCCTTCAGCGCCTGTGTGATATGTGTGGCTCCTCTGTGGGTGATGAACACCACTTTGTCTTTCACTGTCCCGCTCTTACTGCGGTGCGGGACCGTTATCCCCACTTGTTTGTGGGTCCTTCTAGATCTCTTCGGCAGTTCATTTGGCACGCTGACTTGCGTGCGGTCGTCTCCTTTATCTCGGATGCATTCCAGGCTCGTGCTGATTTACGCCGGCTACTGTGACTTGGCCGCAGCCACGTCTGTGGCTGCCCCCCCCCCCCTATCCCCCCTTCCTTCCCCTTTTCGTTTGCTCAGTTATGCCTTCGCTCTTCGCTTGGCCACTTCTTGTGGTCAGTTCTTCCTAGTTTTGGCTTGTGTGTGTGTTGTGGACATCTCATCATGCCCTCGCGGCTGGACAGATGTAACTTCTTCTTCTTTTACAAGAGTGGAGTAAAAAAGACCAGCCCAATGTTCAGGGACCCAAACCCCCAATGTGTCAAGCTATGAGTCACACCCGGCGAGCGGCCAGCTGGCGACCCACAGCCGCCGCAATGATGAAACTGACCCGACGAATGACAAAATATCCCTCCACATCTTCTTGAGCAATGATGGCTTGGTTCAAAAGCCCCTGGAGCCTCTGCAACAAGGCCAGCGCATCAGCATGCAACCCTCCCAATGTTTCAAAAGCGAAGGCTTGGAAAGCCACAGGCGGCTGCTGACGCGACAACAAGACAGCATAGCGGGTCTGCTTGTCTTGGGCAGCGCGCGCGGCGGCCCCACCCGGCACGAAGTGCAGCAAGTTGGCAACTGTGAGTGGGGAAGAGCCAACGATGTCGATATAAAGGTCACGCCCCTCCTCCCACGCATGGAGGCGGAGGTCTGCGCGACGGCGCTCCTGGCCAGGGACAGGGGTGGGAAAGGCGGGTTCCCGGGTGACCCGCTGACGAGCTGAGGTAAGGACAGCGTCCAGGCCGTTACGCTTCTTCTTCTTCTTCTCCTCCCGATCGGGTGGGGCGTCTCTTTCTCCCAATCGGGTAGAGGCCAGAAGAGCCGAGCTCCTGTGGATCGCAGAGTCGACACAGAGCCTATCTAATCCGAGGTGCCCAACTCCTAAGCGGGGGGTTTCCTCTTAAGGGGGGGGAGATGTAACGCGCGGAATGCGTCCCCGGCTCGATCGGTTAATATCCGAGAGAATTACCCTCTCCTTACCCGAACACGTGGTTGCTCCTTTTGGGTAGAGAGCACAATCCCACGCCGGGCGACAGTCCCGGGTTCGAATTCCGCTGAGCGCCACAAGCGGTGGTAGGCAAGCTAAGTACAGTTCTGTCATGAGCATCATTGACATGTTGCAACCGAGATTGTTATAAGCTCTAGTAAGGTCTTCCCATGCTATCCAGAACCTCTGCTCGAGGTTCTTAATGCCGGCTTGAAGGCCATTCTTGGCATGAATCTGTAATCCAAGGTATTTAACCTCCTGTACCGGACCAATTCTAACCCCTGCAACCTCTAGAGAGGTAGAGAGTGTCCGAGGGTCTGGATTTACTGAAAGGTACTGCGTCTTGGCCCCATTTAGGCGCATGTCCATACTCTTACACCATTCTTGAGTAGCATTCACCTGTAGGTCCTCAACTGTAGGCGCGACGAGAACAAAATCGTCGGCAAAACCTAGCATTTGGATACGTATTATATTTAAACGTGTGCCATCAGGTAGCTGAATGCCAGCCGTGGGACAATGGTGTGCAAGATATCGGGGGAGTCCATCCGACATAATTCCAAATAGTGTAGGGCTAATGGGGCACCCTTGAGGAACACTAGTGTACATGATTCAAGCAACCCCCCATTTTGCCCTCAATCTTGATCGCCAAAACTGTACTGTCTATTACAGCTTGAGTAGCATAAAGAAAATCCCCTTGGATTCCCAACTGCTCCAAAATATGCCCTAACTTAAGATGCGATACCCTGTCATAAGCTTTCTAATTAGAGAGGTCCAGGAATGCAAAATGGAGTGGAGTGATGCCCATTGCCCAATCTATGAGGTGTTGTATAACAAACAGTTGATGGGTCCAGACAAACAGGTCCAGACAAACAGCTGAGAGCGCAGTCCTGTATGACTCCCCTGCGAATTTGTTCTACTGCTGAGCTCTCAGCGCTCGAAAGTCCAGAGCTCTCAGCGATTGCACTGTGCGCTCTCAGCGCGCGGATTTCCTGCGCTCTCAGCGATTGTACTGCTGCGCTCTCAGCGATTGGGGGTCATCCTATATAGCCCGGCGAAGCCGGGGCAAAAAGGAAAAGTTCAGCACGGGGTTCCAGTCCCATGGCTTGGACTGCGAATTCCCCGGACCCCGAACACATGGGTTCTCTTCTAGCCACCTGGTTTTGCGGTCAGTTTGACCTCTAATCCAGCTGCCACTACCTGCACGCTTGATTGAGGACCGATTCGCATCGAGAGAGCCCGGCGACATTGGCTACAAGGTGGCGCCGCGACACCCTGTAGACATACTCGGAACGGCAGTTCCAGATCTACTTCTCGAGGACTAATCAGAGCGTCAGCATTCCGGTTGTGAGTGAAAGGGTGGAGGAGTGATCCAACAACGGTGGTAACACGAGTGGAACCATATGTCGACACAGAAACTTCAATTTGCATGGTCTTCGAAGGACGCCACTTTACCTGCCCAGGTAGCTGTTTGGGTCCAAATTTGCCCAGGTAGCTGTTTGGGTCCAAATTTAAATTGGGGTTGTGTTTGCCAGCCCAGTTTACATACATGCGGATTCATACAGAGTTCCAGGTGACATGAATCTCCTGAAAGGGTTGGTGAGATGAGAGTCGGGGACGGGTGCAAGCAACAACTGAGAGTGTCTATATGTCTATATACATATATGTGATGAAAAACCATGTGACACGGTCGAGGATTAGCGCCATTCAGTGTTATGGAAGCTTATCAAACATAGCATGCGGCTCAACACATGCATGCAACACATATGTAAGCCTCATTCTTCATTTCTTCTCCTCTTCCTCCCGAAACTTTCGTTTCCAGACTAAACAAAGTGAACAAACATATCGTTTAACATGTTTTGCAATTAGGTGTCATGACTTCTAGGATACGTGCAAGTGAGCAAGTTTCTAAAACCCTCATACGTGACAGTCTTTAGATCCGCGCAAAACGTCACCCATTACTTCAAACGTGGTCCACCGGGCTCCCAAGGCTCCAGCATCATGATATCAGGGAAGGGGAAACCAGCAACGCATTCCCAGCATCTTCCCCATATAGGCGCAGAGTTCTATCCTTGTACTAACAATCTCCCCCACGGGAGTCAAAATAGCCTCGATGTCTTTGGTGGCAGTGCCTCCATACCCGCCAAAATCCCTCTTGGTCTCTCGGGAGCCCCTATAGGGGCCCCTTGTAACAGTGACTAGGATCCGTGTTATCATGGTCCTTCTGGATAAGGTCTCGTAGAAAGTGCAGTACGGCAAGTGTGCCGGGTAGTACCGTAGCTCAAGGGACGTGTCCCTGGTCGGCGCAACAAGGATACATATTGTAAGGGATTCCGTGCAAGCTGCATGTAATGTCTCCGTCTCACTTCCTAAACCCTCTAATTGCACCATTCTTACACCCCTAGCTAGGGACACTAATGGAAAGTGGAAGCACTAGAATGCAAGCACTAAGGCTTCTGCTCGATTCAGGTCTTGCATGGCCTCCTTGTACATGCCCAAGACCATCTTTGTCTTCCCACGCCAACGGAGAGTGAGAGCATCATTAGGCATCATGGTGTCTGCTCGGTCCAGGTCTTGCAGCGCCTCCCCGTACATGCCCAAGAAGGTCTTTGACTCGGCGCGCGAACGGAGAATGACGGCATCATTGGGCTCCAGGGTGACTGCTCTGTTCAGGTCTTGCAGGGCCTCCTCGTACATGCCCAAAACTATCTTTGTCTGCCCACGCCAACGGAGAGTAAAAGCATCATCAGGCGCCAGGGTGTCTGCCCGGTCCAGGTCTTGCAGGGCCTCTGCGAACATGCCCAAGAAGGTCTTCGCCACCCCACGGGAACGGAGAATGACCGCATCATTCGGCGCTAGGATGACTGCCCGGTTCAGGTCCTGCAGGGCCTCCTCGTACATGCCCAAGAAATACTTTGTCTCCCCACGCCAATGGAGAGTAAAAGCATAATCAGGCGCCAGGGTGTCTGCCCGGTCCAGGTCTTGCAGGGCCTCTGCGAACATGCCCAAGAAGGTCTTCGCCACCCCGCGCGAACGGAGAATGACCGCATCATTAGGCTCCAGGGTGACTGCCCGGTTCAAGTCTTCCACGACCTGCCGAAGTGGTTTTTCATGCAACTGACAACGCGGCTGTTCGCGTGGCTGAATGCGTGTGTGTTCACCTTGTCGGGGCTGTTCATCTCGCTGGTACTCTGCACGACGTGACTGAGCACGTGAATCTTCCGAAGCAACTTCCGGGAATTTTAATTTCCCCGATCTGCAGCATCAGAAAACAAGTATAAGTGCTTGCAACCATAATGATTTGCAATCATTTCGTACTACAATTTAAGAGGTTTAAAGGGTTAGGTCTTCTATTATGACATCAAGTTTTCGAAAGAGGAAACAAAGAGCGGTCGATCTAACTCGTGACTATTCCTGCCCCATGTGAGATTTCCCTTCCCCATCCATCCTCTCCCACCCTTTCCTTTCTGCCTCGCTCCCTTTAAAGGGAAATTTCTTGCCCTTCCCCATTCCCTTTGCCCCCCTCTCTCTCTTTCTCTCTCTCTCTCTCTCTCTCTCTCTCTCTCTCTCTCTCTCTCTCTCTCTCTCTCTCTCTCTCTCTCTCTCTCTCTCTCTCTTCTCTCTCTCTCTCTCTCTTCTCTCTCTCTCTCTCTCTCTCTCTCTCTCTCTCTCTCTCTCTCTCTCTCTCTCTCTCTCTCTCTCTCTCTCTCTCTCTCTCTCACCCGCACGCACGAACGCACGCACGCGCGCGCGCGCGCGCACACACACACCACACACACACACACACACACACACACACACACACACACACACACACACACACACACACACACACACACAGCACTCGTAGAGCATAAACCTTCGTCCTGCATGATTCTTTGGAGATCCGTTGAAAGAACTAAGTCTTCCGCTTGAGGAATTTTTAAGGTCAGTCCATTATGACCTTGTAAAATACTGTAATGACCGCATATGCCCCATGTATGGAGCGAGTTCATGCATGTGATTTACTGATGCAACAGAGCTGTTTGTCCAGTGCTCGATCATGCAGCTATATCTGTATATCTCGTGCATCGCAAGTTTATAGTAATTTAAAAATTGTTATACCGAGTTTATATGGATATTGTCATACAAATTTGGGTGATAATGAAACACACTCTTGATTACATTTACCCTGTTGGTAATCTGAAGGTGGCCATTCTTTACATACTCATTCGCAGTCCTAAGATATCAAATCATGTAAAAGGTCCACGTTCCTTTAGGATACGGATTAAGCCCTAAACGTTTGACCTTCTGTTTGGAGGCCTCCTATCAGGAAATATCTAGATCTATACATATAGGGAGCCTATGGTTGTTGGTACAATGGGCCCTGTTTTTAATGTGCTGTTATCATGTGTTAAAGGGCTATTATCATTATATTTAATCGCAAGGCGCAAGACCTTCATTGCTAGTGCTCAAGAATTTGTTAATGGTTACTTTTGGAAAGGTGAATTGTCATAGCAGGGCGTGAAGGGAAGTTCATTGCTGCGGGTGCTTGTCTTAAGGCCGGTGAATAGGGTGCACACGTGTATTTAAAGTGTAAGCCACAATCCCATTACCGATGTCTCTTCCTTTCCTTGGCGCTTTGAGCGCTACAAAAACCCTACGGATGGGAGGGACCCCAAACAGTGTTGAGAACTGTTATCTAAAAACAAGTACGCTACTGATTCTGCTACAATCGCTTTCTACTTCATCGAGATCTCTAGAGATATGTTTATTCGGAATTTGATTCACCGAAGTTCACGTGCCGGCTGTAGTCGCATTTGTTTGATGATGTAGGAAAGGCATGAGAGCACTGATATGTGTAACGCTATCGCCTTTGAACAATATATCAATAATGAATGCAAACGACACGGTGCAACAACCAGAGTCATGAAGTATTGCAAGTAAAGATGGTCACCTTCCAAGTTGCCTAGCCGCCTTGTCGTAAGCTCGTGCAGCTTCTTTTTCTGTTTTGTAAATACCCAAATACTTCCTACGGGTACGG
>KV908567.1:243285-250785 GCA_002005505.1 Botryococcus braunii
GTGTGTGTGGTGTGTGGAGGGAGGGAGGGAGGGAGGGAGGAGGGAGGGAGGGAGGGAGGGAGGGAGGGAGGGAGGGAGGGGAGGGAGAGAGAGAGAGAGAGAGAGAGAGAGAGAGAGAGAGAGAGAGAGAGAGAGAGAGAGAGAGAGAGAGAGAGAGAGAGAGAGAGAGAGAGAGAGAGAGAGAGAGAGAGAGAGAGAGAGAGGGGGGGGGGGGGGGGAGGTCCCTCTCTGACTGAGCACCGTCTTGGTGACATGCCTGCTGCCAAGCTTCCTGACCTAAATAGGGGCGGAAGGGTGTGGGTGGAGCTCTTGAGCCTGGGGGAGGGGAGGTCTCTCCCCAAATCCTGCTCCTACATGACAAGCCATGTAGCCCCGCCCCCCCCAACCCCCGGGCGCCTTTGCAAGTTCAGTCCAGAGCTTTTGGAAGAAACCGTGAAGCTATTCTAACCTCAATCCCCTTCTGGCAGGAATGTCAGTACTCACTGCTGCGCTTTGCAATATTAATATCAGTTAAATTCGTTTTTATTCAAATTAATTCCTTTCGTGGCGTTTTCACACTTCACGTTGATTCCAGGGCCTTTGCACTTAGCCGCCCCTTGCAAGCTCAGAAGAGGGTCTTCATGAATCTTCTGTGGATAGAGCCTTGAATGGAGGTTTGTCTAGAACCCTTTGCGAGGTGCAGGCACCATCGAATACATCCCAAACATTGAATGATTTGAATTTTTCAATATCCGTATTGCCGATAATTGATCGACTCGGCTAGGCGGTCTGGGTTTCAACAGATATACACACAATGGGGCGACAATCACTGAAAGGTACCCCAGTACCTTGACACTACTGGGGTACCAATGCAGCAGTGGGACCACACTAACTGTACGGTACCCCAGTACATTTAAACTGCTGGGGTAGCATTGTAGCAGTGAAGCGACAATCACTGACTGGCATCATAGTACTGGACACTACTGGGGTACCAACGCAGCACTGGGGCAAGAATAGCACAGTACCCCAGCACATTGGCAATACTGGGGTACCGTTCAATGATTGTCGCCGCGCTGTTCTTTTAAGAGGGCTGTTCTTTCCCATTTTCCCTTCCGCGCAAGAGACGCAGTGCAGCAGTAAGATGGGATGTTTTATCAAAATGCGATCTTCCCGAGGAATTGAATCATCAACATGCCCTACTGTCCCTACGAACCATATTTTGAAGAATAGTTCCCTTCTCAGGGGTGAGGGAGGAGACAAGAATATTTGTTTGTCCCCTACGTACCACCCAAGATGTCCAAATTCTTGTCTTCTTACATTGCATGACTTGTTAAAAGGACGGGCCGCAGCCGCCTGTGTTGCCACGGACTGCTGACCATGTAATCGGGATGCATTAACAGAAAATTCGTGATGCCGCATATTCGAATTTCAAGGCATTCCCCCACGGTGGCCCCAGGCCCTCCCCTGGGTGGGGGGGGGGGGGGGGCGCATCATCGTATTCTATAATAGCATGATAGAATAATAGAAATTTCCAAATCTTCTGGTTTTCTTTTCTCAAAGCTGTGTATCCCTGCCTGCCTCCCTCCCTCCCTCCCTCCTTGAGCACATGTACATGTTGTCCCTCTTCCAATGACAAAATGTTCTAGGGCAGTGTGGAGGACACTAGCTAGGCCTTTTCCCTGTCAGGCATCTGTCGATGAGCTCAAAAATTGTGCTTTCTAACAGCAAAACTTTGAACACCGCTTTCTGCGCTGCCCTTGCTTGTTCTATTCCGCACTGCCATACAGACCGCAGTGCTGTACTGCAACATGCATGTGAAGTGAGGGCGGAGGGCTACCTGTTCCCCCACCCTCCCCCTTCCCACCGCAAATCCCAGAATGGCAGTTCAATCCCGCCCTAAAAAAACGGCAACGCCAATGAAAAAGAAAGGAGAATGGGGGGGGGGGTGTGGAAGTTGCCTGTGGGCACGTTTCCACTTGCAAAAGACGAAAAAAAGCTTGTGATCCGGCGCAATATTAATAGGATGTGACTGGACGAAATGTGTATGTAAGCACGCGAAAGGGCTGTGGAAGAGAAATGAGGGGGGGGGGGGGCTTCAAATTTGCCACTCTTCAAATTTGCTACGTGAGGGTGTGAGCTGGCCCACCTGGCGCCACACGCCTGCCAGTTTCGGCACCTCGAGGGCACGACGAGGGCCTGCCAGCGAGCAGTTCCTTTTACCGAAGGCGCACACCCACCCGTCGCAATCGTCCTAACCAGCCAAACCCCGCCCTCCGCACTTAAAGTGAACCAAGTCATACGGCAATGCAACTGCATGCAGTCCGACAGCGGCATCAGCGGAAGGCATTCCGCCAGAAGCTGCTAAGGAAGCCCCTCGCCGAGAGGGTCAAAGGTAACCCACACGAAGGTAAATCCATCCCACAAGCCCAGCACACGGAAATGACCTGTCTGTCATACATGTACAGGTGCATCCCGCAGGGCCAGCAGACTTCAATCACCCTTCTATACAGACTCTGGAACCAGGGAAGGAGGAGGGAAGGAAACGAGGAAGGAGGGACGTAGCAATCCGGAAAGGTCGGCTCGGGGTTCTAGACTCTTTCACAAAATTGGGCTGAAGTGGGACCCAGACCAATTTGGACGCGGATTGGGCGTGACCAGATTTGACTACAGTTGGCATGGGACCCATCCATGGCCGCATTTGGGTAGAGGTGCGGCGTTACTAAGCTGGCCAGAAGCGGCAGCTAGTCCTATATGATCAAGCCCTTGCCTGGCATATATGCCCCAGTCATACCCCGTTCTCCTTTGTTTAGGCTAGCGACTTTGTTGTGGACATCTTATCATGCCCTAGTGGCTAGAAAAATGTAATTTCTTATTCAGTGGTGTTCCGAGTGGGGTAAAAAAGACCAGCCCAATGTTCAACGACCCAAACCCAAGTGTTTCTTCTTCTTGCTTCTTCATACCGTATATGATCGTGCGGTATATGATCAACCCCCATGCTTGCCGTTCGGCCACTCAGGTGATCTCATCCCCATATTGGGTCCAATAATGTCCCACTTGCCGTGCCAGGTTCTATTCCCAATTTCTTGCAGTGGGCAGAAGACAGAGCTCGGAAAACAGCAGTTTGAAGTAAACTGATTTCTGAGTTTGATCCACATGCAGAAGCCCGTAAGCCTTAAGGCGCAGCTTTCGTCTTGGACCTCAATCCTGTAATTTTCTGTCAAAGGCGTTGAAGAAAAAGTACCAGCGTCTGAATATTCACGTGTGTCTGTCTGGTCCCCAAAAGGGCTTTCTCGCAACCGTGCATATTGAGGGTCGTAATTTTTGCATTGCCAAAATGCTTCCAACCGTCGCCGTCAGACACAGGTACCGGTAACGCCAGTACTAAATATCAACGACTGATATATTTCACAATATATTTGATAATTACCTCAAAATAGCAAACCCAAAGCTGGAAAGGCCATAGTGAACACCTTGGCATACATAGAAAATCAAGAGGGTCAAAGAAGCCCAAATATTAGATCGGATAGCGGTTCCTGAGTAGATGAACACATACAGTCGAAACATATTGTGAACAAAGAGGGACTCATCGATGATATCATCAATTAGATGCACCTACAGTCTGTCAACATGATTTGTAAAACTGAAAGGTCAAACAAGACCATGCTACTGAAACCAGAAGGTGAATTAGCTGACTCAAAACTTTCGCAAGAATGGTGGATGGGAGCAGTAACCTACATAGAAACTGATAACGAGTGATCACCGTCATCTGCACTGAGACGAATGAGAACGTGGTCTCACACACCTGTTTGCAAGACAAACAACGACGACGTGAAGCTGACACACGTGACATGCAAGACAAACAACGACAGCGTGAAGCTGACACACGTGACATGCAAGACAAACCTGAGAGCGTGACCTCACACACCTGAGACCACACGCCTGCAAGGCGCGGCACCTCCGCAGCGTGGCGGGGCTTTGCCGAGGAACAGTTCTTTTTCCCAAAATCGCATCCCCAGCCATTGCATTGGTCCTAAACATGCAATCCCACAAAAAAGCTCTGTTCAGGCTCTGTGAGCATGGGGAGTCTGGGCACATACCACGTGAAGTGTATTGAGAACGGTTTCCGGGCACAGAAATGGACTCTTGACCAAGTCTGAGCACATGCGACGTGGGGTGTAGTATGCACGTTGTTACGTAAGAAAGGCTTCCGGGCACCACAAAGGCTTCTTGACCAAGCCTGGGTATATATCACGTGGGGTGGTGCAACAACAGCTTCGGGGAGGTATAATGGGTTCTTGACCAAGCCTTGGTATACATTACGTGGGGTGTTGCAACAACGGCTTTGGGGAGGTACAATGGGTTCTTGGCCAGGTCTGAGCATAGACCACGTCCTGTAGTAACAACATTTGCTTCTCGTGGCTTCTCCAGCAGGTTGTTGACCAGATCCGGGCACAAACAAAGTGGGGCTTTCGCAGCAACGGCTGCGGAGCACAACGTAGTATAGCATACAGTGGGCATGCATTCAGTATACATATGTATGTTAAGAGAGTCAAAGGACCGTCGCCAGACTAGCGTTTGAATAGAAAGAGTGAAGCCTATCCTAATCGCACACCATAAATCCGTCATGCGGGTAAGCCTTTTGGACGAGTCAAAGGACCGTCTTGAGAATGCCGGAGTTTCGAAGTACTTTGGGAATCGTGGCTTCGCTCCATGGGTTACACATGTCGATAGTATTCGCTAGCTGCTACTGTGGTTCCAATCTGCATTGTTCCGTTGACCTAAGGATCATCCGAATAAGCTCTTGTAACAGATTCCGTGGATGGTGCCTTTGACTTGCGTAAAGCCTCTCTTCCCTCTCTTCTCTATGTGCTTGGTGGTATCCCGTCTTTTATGAGGGAGGGAGGGAGGGAGGGAGGGAGGGAGGGAGGGAGGGAGGGAGGGAAGGAGGGAGGGAGGGAGGGAGGGAGGGAGGGAGGGAGGGAGGGAGGGAGGGAGGGAGGGAGGGAAGGAGGGAGGGAGGGAGGATACGGAGGATTTCTTGACCAGGTCTGGCCAAAGGCCACGTGGGGTGAGTCACGGTTGTGCGGAGGAGTCATCGAGTTCCTGACATTTCCTGTTAGGTCTTGCTGATAGAAGAACCTCCTTCCTGGGTCTCCTCTTACAGGTCCAGATAGCTGGCAAAACGCCACTAGCCCGCCGTAAGACTACATAACAGGTCATAACAGGTCAACAACTGTTGTTGGTACACTAACGGAACATCCTCTTTCGCAAGACATCGGCGATGTTAAGGCAACGTTCCCTCCCAGCAATCCGCTATAGTTATCCTTTTATTGCCAAGACCTCCAAGACATCCAGGCCAAGACATCTCGGTTCCACCGACTCATCCATGTTAATATCTCTGCATGAACAATACATGTTCATATCTCTGTATGAACAATACATGTTCATATCTCTGTATGAAGAATAGATGTTCATATCTCTGTATGAACAATACATGTTCATATCTCTGTAGATGTGTGAGGAATCCATTAGGTCATCTAGGTCTCTGCCTGTTTCGTACAATGTAGAAAGTTGATCTCATGGGGCACAGCCGTGTGCTTTTGGCGGAGCCGCCACGTCGCATATTTCGTGTAGCATCAGGACTGAGGAGCCAGGCTGTTAAATAGTCCAAGTAGGATGGCCACTGCCATGCGCTCTTGCGCCCTAACAATCAGAATCTCTACATGCCTAAATGTCGCATAATTGAATGTAGACGGACTCCATTAGTTAAATAATAATAATAACAATAATAACTAATTAACTAATGCAGACGGACTCCAAACTATGCGTAAGAGCAGAAAGTGGATGAATTATGTTTGCCGCCCCTCCCCCCCCCCCCCCCCGGGGGGGCCCTCATGAGGGTCCAGTATATGACTCACTTGCCGGTGGGAGTCGTTGCATATGGGGCATGTGAGATTTCCCCACGGAGTCCTTAAGGGACTCCTTCAGAAGATGAGTCTAAGGGTCAAAATCAGGCCCGAGAGCTTCCAGGTGCTTCCTTGGTCCTCAAAAGATGTGAAGGGAACGCCGCACACAAGGTGATGTAAGGTGCATTGATGACAAATGATAGGTCGCCGGGCCTCAGAAGTGCTGTGCTACTCTTGTGTAGGACATCGCACATCTCCTCACATGTGCGAGTCGTATTCTGCCAAATTAAGAACTGATCCAGCACGGTGTGTGTGTGTGTGTGTGTGTGTGTGTGTGTGTGTGTGTGTGTGTGTGTGTGTGTGTGTGTGTGTGTGTGTGTGTGAGAGTGTGCACGCGTCGATTTGATTGGAATGGACTGTTGTGGAAGCCCTAATGACCCCTGGTAGCCCGACTGAAACCCTGGAAGCGCCTTAACGACCCCTGGAAGCCCCCTTCCAATTCATGGCAGCCCCAACAGTGTCAGAAGAACCCTAAGCACTTCACAGACCTTAAGACCCCTGGAGATTTGAGATAATTTGAGATTTGAGATAATTTGAGATAATTTGTTCAAGCCACAAAAAAACCCTTGCAACCTGGACAAGCCCTAATTAGGCCATAACAACCCTGGGAAGCCCTGAAGACCGCTGAAGCCCTCAGGGGGATTTCACGAGTCCCTGGAGCCCACTTCAAAAGTCTGAGAAGCCCGTGAGAACCCAAAGGACCTTTTGGATAGGATAGCACCTATACAGAAGGTCCAGCCATGGCAGACCATAGTAGTTGGTTATGTGCGTTCAGCTCTTTCAAGGAAAACCCGTAGTCGTTGCTTATTTGGAATTGAGAAAACATTTTCACGGAACCCATTGAAAGCCAGTGACAAACACATGGAATGCGGTTGCAGCTAATTCTTTGCAACTGAAGAAATGCAGCACCAACGTCAATTATTCTTGCATTTCGGAACATTGCAACTCCCAAAAGCCTTCAGGAGGAAAACCATGCACACGCATGCACGGGCGCATGCACGCACGTACGCACGCACGCACACGCACGCACGCACCGCACACACACACACACACACACACACACACACACACACACACACACACACACACACACACACACACATGGAAAGTGCTTAGTGGTCAGGCTAGGCAAAAAAACGGGGAACAGGAGCTCGTTTGCAGCAATCAAGGCAGAAACACACCTGAGTTTGCCAGAGGCCAGCAATTCTCCCATGTTTCTGAGCCGCCCTCGGATTGGCCAAGCTGCAGTTGGGCTTGCCCAGGTCTCTCATGATCCAGTAGTTCTTGTCAGCATACAGGTACTCTTCCCAGATGGCATCATAGTCGTCCTCAATGTACGTCTGATATACAATCTCCCCGAGCGGAAACTTCGGCGACGCCCAGCGGGTACCCTTTCCGCCGTCCTGGTACAGCCTCTGCAGGTTTGTGAAGGCGCCTGCGTCCACACCCATGCCGTGATCAGTTCGACTCCCAAAAAATGAGTTCGTATTTATTTTATTCTTTTGAGGGACCCTTGTTTTTGGGTCATCGTGGCCCTGCGCGTTCCCTCCCTGCC
>MVGU01001006.1:0-5000 GCA_002005505.1 Botryococcus braunii
GATCAACAATGGAATCCGTTACCAAGATACAGGTAAAAACTTGCTGCAACCGCCCAGCCCCCAAAAGGCTTAGTCTGCAAGAATGGCCTGGGAGGGGACTTACCCCAGGGAGTTTCCGGAAGCATAAGATGAAAGTTGCGGGACAGGAACGGGCGCAACAGATGTGTTGGTGGGCGTAAGAACGGGGTATGCTGGATAATCCACTTTCACGCACGTATCCTGGAACAAAGTTGGATGGCTTGCAGGCTGCGGATATGCAGACCGCGATCCCCCTGCGCCCTCCGATAAAGGGGCAGGGTACATGTTGCTGCTGCTGGTTGGGCGGTCCCTCACCCCTGCAATGCCTGGAGGAACAAGCAGAAACACCCTTACAAAACACACTTCTTATTCTTCTTGTTGTTGCTGCTGCTGCTGTTGACGTTGTTGCTTCCACCGCAGAATAACCAACCCACACCCCACCAAAATTACCAAGACACGCTTTGCAGCCGCTAGAAGGCAAAGAAAGTGACCAAGGATGGTATCCATAGATCTGTCCAAGTGGAGTTCCAGGGCAACTCTTGCAGAGCATGTCTGCCCGAGCCCAAAAAGTCTTGGAACTCCACAATGCCCCAGGTTAGTCTACGAGACGGTGGGTGGTTGCCCCACTGGTGCTTCCTTTCGTTGCACGTTTCCATGCTGACCGCCCAATCTGCTGGTCATAGAACACCCCTTCGAATTAACCACGAGGAGATCTGACAGAGCAGGGTCCAGGTCCTTACCACCAGGATAACTTAGTGAACGTGTATGGGTGTGGGTGTGGGTGGGGGGGGGGGAGTGTTTGGGGGGGGGGAGTGTTGGGGGGGGTGGGGAGAGAAGTGGGGAGAGAGAGGGGACACACACACACACACACACACACACACACACACACACACACACACACACACACACACACACACACACAGAGAGAGAGAGGGGGGGGGAGGGAGAGAGAGAGAGAGAGAGAGAGAGAGAGAGAGAGAGAGAGAGAGAGAGAGAGAGAGAGAGAGAGAGAGAGAGACAGAGAGAGAGAGAGAGAGAGAGAGAGAGAGAGAGAGAGAGAGAGAGAGAGAGAGAGAGAGAGAGAGAGAGAGAGAGAGAGAGAGATTGGGAGAGCTAGTGTCCTCGATGAGACAGTACACACTTAAGCATCCAAGTGACTCGAACAGCACAACCCTGGTACATGGTCACTGTTCCCCCTCCATAAGCCACTAATATCCCACCACCAAAGCCGTCTCATATGGCTGTCCTCTGAAATGGCTTGAAGTGGTATCATGACATGCTGAATTAGTCCGATAGGCTGCTCCATGGCCACACCACCACGCAATGTACAATGTTAGTATGGGGGTAAGAAATTTGTACGCAAAAAAGTTAACTTCACTAGCCGCCGCATGAGTACTTGGAACATCACGAATTGCAGAGGCGGCATCCTTTCACAAATATAGGAAGCCACCTGCAATGTTCTCCAGTCCCAGGCGGCCCATCTCGCCGTCCAAGCCATATGAGGAAGACGAGTGGTTGCGGGATTGGGGGACAGGATCGTAGCCAGTGATCTTCACAATGGGATTCGAATCTCTGTCCCTGTTCCTATCCCTGTCCCGGTTCCGCTCATGGCTGGAAGTGCCTCGTGACTCTTTATGGCTGTCGCTCCGGGACACCTGACTGAAGCTCTTCTCTAGCTGCCGGGCCCACTCTGCAGTGTCCGACATTTTCGGAGGAGATGCAGCTCGCTGCGGTTCGTCTTCCACCCCTGCCACCTGTCCATCCAGCAGCTTGCAGGTTGTCCAACAGGTTTAAAGTTCGTCTGCCCAGCCCCTACTGCTAAGTGTCAAGCTTGTCAGCGAGTTCTGGTAATACATGTCAGGAACAGGATCGGTGCATTGTCTTTCAGAAGGTGAGAGGTGTAAGGAAAACATGATTACCCAGTCTGTGTCTACAGCTCTCCCTCTCCGGGAAAAACAAACTGGCTGGAAAATTCAAACCAAATCTGACAGACAAACTATTCGTGCACTGTCTAATGGTTGGTGCCGCAGGATTCAATCATAGACATGTGATCCTCCTGAAATCTGGATCGGTGGCATCGTAGTCCCCCACCAGTCCTATTTTGGTCATAGTCCCCCACCGACATTATGATATAAGGAACCCAACCTCTCTGCATCAAAAGCGTTGCTTTACTGCTGCAGACACTTCGACTTCACACTGGGCATGCCACCCTTACAATCAGAGGAGACTTGGGAGGGGATCAAATCAAGCAATCTGCAGGAAAGGCTTGTCCAATGTAAAGCCACATGCCAACCTGCTTGACAATACGGGCTACGGCCCCTTCCAGGGCTGAGATCCACTCGACTTGTTCCGTTTCACTATCAGCTATGTAGAGGACACTCCCTGTTGCAGTAGATAACTTGATGGAAGTGGGTTTTCCAGTAGCTTCTCTGCCATCGGCAACGTCTGTAACCTGCAGGCGCACATAACGTCATCAGGCAACTGTAAGCCCATGATATGGTACCGACCACACAGGAAACTGGGCCAAGAACCTGTCGCGTCAGAGCAGCTAGGTGCTGTGCCCAAAAACTCTTTGCTTACCTTTGAGAGGTCCACAATGCCCCGCGGTTTTGACCCTGACGATACGTCTGCTGTGGCAAACCGAAACAAGTACCCATTCTTAAGAACATGCCATCGTCGCCGCCAGCTCTTGATGTGTTCGCCTTGGGAATACAACCAGCCTCCCTTTTCTGGTTCATTCCAAAATTCCACTTCATCAGAAGTGGGAAGCTGCGCACCCAAGGTAACATCAACACACAAAGGGCCAAAGGTATATTTTTGTTTCATAATGTGCTGCAGAACGGAAAGCTGGAACTTTTCACACTGAGCATACTGAACCCACCGCTGTTTTTTTCTTCTGTGAATTCAGGAGTTGATTAAGACTGTTTGCGGTTTGCTGATTTTGTGCAGAATGCTCACTATGCTGCAGCAACTCGACCATCCTGCCACCAACATAGGAAAGATCTCAGACCAAAGTGGGTTCAAGGAGTCTAAAACTGTCCAAGACGATATAGGAGTCCAATCCTTGGCCGTTGACAGAAATCAGGGTCAGGACAAATAGCACAAAGTGAGGAAGCAATCTGACAAGACTAGACAGTAGCTCCCTTCAGTACAAGACCCTCTTCCCCGTCCCGCAGAAGCACCCATGGTGCCCATAAGGGCGTTGCGAAAACGTACTGCATGCATGAACAAGTCAACGTATCGAGCACAGATCGTATAGTCATGTCATCCCCCTGAAGTGTCACAGTGACTTCCTCCACGTCCACCGGGGTTTTCGTGTATAGCACCAGGCTGCTGCCCCGCAGCGCCCATCTACTGATGTGATTGAGAGGGTATTTTCGCAAAGTACGTTTTCCATCACTGGTGGCAATGAACAAGCCATCCATGCCGACGCTGACAACGACACGCTCACTGTTGAAGTCATCGGACACCAAGGTGACATGAAACTTCTCACTGACGCCTTTAAACTCTGACGCCATTACCCCTTGTTGGCCACTGAGGCTTCTATCATGTAGTGGATCGGCCACGGCCCATTAATATATGTGTGCGGTGTCTGAATCCATCTTCAGGTGTGCGGGGCCTATGCGGAATCGCTATTCGCGACACTACCGGAATCCTCGAGGTCTGCAATCCGTGGGTTGTGCCCGTACAATGCGTGGTGTGTGCATAGGCCTCCCGCCCCCACCTTCCTTTTCCTCGGGTGAAAAAAAAAAAAAAAAAAGGGGGGGGGGGGGGGGGGCCGGGAGGGGGGGGGATAGGGGTTTCCTCCAGGTGGAAGTGCGATGTGTGGTATTCCCTTCACAGCTTCATCCGGGCTGATTGGGGTTTTTATGTCAGCAACGTATTAAAGGAAAAGTGAAATATATCAGTCTCAGTGAATAGTGAGATACACGCTATAGTGTATGGCCTTGCTCTCAAAATCACGATTAACGGGGTGGGACTTGATCAACGCTGTTGCCCCATTTTCATTCTCCCATTTTTCAAGGAAAAAGATGATTCTTGGTGGCGAATTTCTTGCCATGCGACATTAACAAGGATGCGAAGCATAATCCTCATAATATGACATTTATGGCAGTAAGCATTTAGAGTCGATATACAGCATTAAAGGAGAAGACTAGCGTGACGGGGCAGTCATGTGGGTGTCACATTGAACTGATGAGTCATGAGTCCAATCAGTGATGACATAAGGCTAAGGCATCCCATGCCTCATCCTGTCGGGGATAGGGACCTTCACAAGGGCTTCGCTGCAAGATGTGTTCGAGACCCCACATGTGGCAGCCAATACCAATTTATGGGAATGCGTTGCAGTACTTGTTGTTCCTTTACGCAGAACCCACACAAACGCAACTCATTTGCATGCGCAAACACACACACACACACACACACACACACACACACACACACACACACACACACACACACACACACACACACACACACACACGCACAGACACACACACAGAGGGAGAGAGAGGGGGGGGGGGAGAGACATAGAGAGGGAGGGGTCTGTGCCCCTAATTTGTAAGGTTATTGGCACTGTCGCACATCATGCAGGCACTGTGCAAGAAAAATACTGAGTCCTTTTGCCTCTGACCATCTCGCACGCGATACACATTTCCTCTGACCGCCTCAGCAATACCCAACTCATCAGTATGCAGATGGCGCCCTTCGTGTGCAACTGCTATTGTCCAGTTCCGTTTCGCAGTTGTTCCTCTCTTTCTCCGATCTTCAGTCTCCCCCCCCTTCGTCTGTATGAAGATAACTGCCAGCTGGCAGGGCATTGCCCAGCTGTCTCTCTGATACTCACTCAGGTGCAGGTATCACTCCTAGTCCATACAGCATACAATGGAAGGGACTTTCCTGCCTTCTTGAGGCTAGTCACGCAAAGACCTCTACAGTCACTTACCTGTGACAGACAGCTAGCAGATGAGCCAGCCCCTTGC
>MVGU01001006.1:7500-27500 GCA_002005505.1 Botryococcus braunii
AGTAATGTAAGCAGCTAATGTTGGAAGAGGGGGGTGGATACTTTTTATATTAAGGTGCACCGTCGCAGACTTTGATAGAACTTGGAAAAACTGTGCGAGGTAGTTGTGTGGGAAACTGCACGTCCGAGAAAGCTCAGCGCGCAGCAGCGCATTGTTATTGGGCATCAACCACCCGCCTGCTCGGTCTTTCGGCTTTTCTCTTCTGTTTCATTCGAAGTGCCAGCGAGGCACTCAGTGACCAGCTGTACAGTTGATCGTTCGCGCGTATGGGGCGAAAGCCTCGAGACTCACAGGCTTGTGAAGCCGAACTGCAACGGCTTATATCCTCAAATGGTGCAACGGACAGCAATCATGTCGCTGTGGTGAGAGATCCGGGTGTTCATTTTTGGGTGTCGTGGAGGTGTCCTTGACTGGTTCTCGTACCACTCCATGTAGCCAGCAGTCTTGTGTCTCATGCGTTTGGAAGTTCGTTCTGAGAACAACTCTTAATGTTTCTCATGTACTGTGAATTATGTGGAAGAAAGTTTGAAGTCCCTGTTGCAGAAAAATGTTATGCAAGTACAGGACGTCGTAGCAGGGCTTGGGTGCTTAGTCTGTCAAGCTGTGCACTACAAAGAAGCAACTAACATCTTCAGTTGTGCTTTCCAGGTGGCAGTCAGAGGAATGCATTGTTCTTCTTGTTCTACAGCAGTAGAGAAAGCTTTAAGGTCAGTTTGCCGGAGTTCATTCTTCTAAGTGTCTTCTGACATGTATAGCGTCCTGCCTTCTTATCCTTTAGAACTGATTATCTTCCTTGTGGGAATCAGGGACCTTCCGCATGTACAAACTGCAAATGTTGCCCTGGTTCAAGGCACTGCGCAGGTATGGTGGCTTTAGATGTGGTCAACCTCCTCTGTGCATGATACGGTCTATACCAGTAATGCAGTAACTTGAAGGCTGGGGCTGGGGCTGCTGGGAGATGTTGGCTCGTAACAAAGGGCAAGCCCACCTCGTTGCTCATGGGGCAGCCGGGGTATATTGCACTGTGGTGGTGTGCACCTCGGGAGAATCGAGTATGGATGGCATTTGTTGATTGATGGGAATTTATTAGGGTTCCACACACGTTAATGCAAGCTGGCTCGTACAATGATATATTCTGAAAGAAAGCCCATTCCTGTATTGAATTGCGGAGGGTGCGTCCCACTGACAGATGTCAGATCATATATGTTGATGCTATATCGATGCATGTTACCGGTAGGTGGCTTTTGGAGGAAGCAACAGGGACCTTGTTCTCAAAGCCATTCTCCAAGCAGTAGAAGGCGCTGGCTTTGAGGCGGACCTGCTGAGATGCACGTCAGGAACCCCACAAACAGAGGTCTGCCCTTTATAATCGTCATTCGATCATGATGAGGGGTGGTGGAAGGGACTATGGCTTTGCAGAAAGGAGGTGTGTTCTGGTTTTGGGTGGGTGTGGGTGCGTTGCGACTTTTGGGCTTTGCTCTTGTTTGCGCTTTGGCACGCAGATCCGTCTTTTGGTACACCACATCTTAATCATCAATGTGGTTAAGTATTAATGTCCACATCCCAAGACCCCTGCTCTGTGCATGTCGCTGCCTCCGATCCGTCCACTTGCACAAGCACAATCATGCAACGCATCTTCAATGTAAAATGTAATGTCTGTGCGCATATGTAATGTGTCATGTCGTTCGAGAACTTGTGTGTGTGTGTGTGTGTGTGTATGTGCGTGCGTGCGTGCGTGTGCGTGTGCGTGTGTGTGTGTGTGTGTGTGTGTGTGTGTGTGTGTGTGTGTGTGTGTGTGCCGTGCGCGCCCACGTGTGCCTGAGAGGGGTTTGTATGTGTGCACATGCCGGAAAGGGTTTTCTGTTACCGTGGGATTTGATTGAAGCGCCATGGGATTCCGATTGTGATGCAGATGATCAGAATACAAGTCCGTGGAATGCATTGTGGTGCCTGTTCTTCTGCTGTGGAGAAGGCACTGGTCAGCCTAGCCGGTGTGGAAAAGGCGAGTGTATCGCTGACATTAAATCAGGCAGAAGTGGAGTACACTCCAGCCCTTGTTACTGAGGTGTGTTTCCACGTCCTTGATTGTTGCTAACCCATCTATGGGGTAGGACCATTTTGGCATGCTGCAGTTCGCTATCTAGGTCTGTGTATCAAACCTTCTAATCTCTCTGCACCTAGGTGTGGGTGCCCATGTGTGTGTGGGTGTGTGTGTGTGGGGGGGGGGGGGGTTGTCAGCTTTGTGGCATCGCGCGACTGCGTGGGGGTGGGGGGCGTTGTGAGAGTGTAGAGGGGGCGAGGAGTGATGGAGGGAAGAGGGGGGCATGGAGAAGGCCAGGGGGAGAGAGTGGGAGGGACGGGGGGAGAAGAAGATGTCTTTATGTTCACCCGGGCTTGTGCTAGCACGTCCCGGGCCGTTGAAGATTTTCAAGAAAGTAATCTCATGCAGACCAGCAGTCAAAACAAATTGCTGGAAGGGCAGTCTATTGCTTTGATTTCGGGCACTGTGATTTCAAATTCGTATCATTCATTGATTTCAGCGGATATGCTTTGTGGCCTTGATGGCCTCCAGACTGGGACACTGAATTCAGTGGGAACTGGCCTGGGTCCGCAGGATGATTTGGTGACGGCAATTGCAGACATGGGTTTTGAAGCTGAAGTCTTGAACAGAGGACAAGTGAAAAGCAGTGATACACTTGTCCTAGCTATAGAAGGCATGACGTGCTCCTCATGTTCATCGGCGGTTGAAATGGCCCTTCAGGGCGTCACAGGAGTGCGTTCAGCTGCTGTGAACTTGCTTGCTGGCCGAGCGGAGGTGCGCATGCCGCATCTAGATGTCCTGCCATCATTGCATTACCAGAGTCTGGGGTTCCATGGTCATTTGTCAGAGTTCACTAACATATGGTCGCAACACACGTGCAAGTCTGAATGCTAGGTTGGGTTGGGTTAGAGTATTGGGCACAATCATCCCACAAAGCACGTGTGAAGCCTGTTTGCGAAGGCCTTTTGTCTGATTTGAAACACTTTTGCCAGCCTGCCCTTGTGGAATGTTGGTAGTGCTTGAGTTCTCGTTATTTGAGCTTCCACTTTGTTCCAAAGCTCTTCATGCCATATGATCTAAGTTTACATTATGTATGTGTGTCCATAGGTTCTCTTAACAATGTCAACTTTACTTTTGGACAGGTCCATTACAATCCAGATGTGGCAGGCCCGCGCCTCATAGTACGTGCAGTGGAGGATGCAGGCTTCAAGGCCACAATAGTTGACACATACAGGTGCTCATGATCTGGGCGCGGTCAACCATTTGGGTTTTGCCCTCATAAATAGTGAACTTAATATTTCGTGGACGCATGCGTTCTGTACCTTCATCCTGGGGAAGACCATGCATGCGAAAGACTTTGTGACATTAATGGGTGGCTTCGGCATGCAATTTTCATGTCGTATTGGATAGGGATGGAGCGTTGAAGTTTTGGCCGTTTGTGGCATACCTACGAGGAGCTGTTCTCACACGTGAAATGCAAATTCTCTGTCAACATGTTTCATGCACATTCAAAGAAATGTGCCTACACTGTTGCCACCAGGAGAGAAGCAGACTTCCTGCAGTGATTTTTCGAGACGATTCCCCCGTTTCCCCCGTTTCAGAGCAAGGGCCGAGGCATACTTCACCAGCCACCCCATCTCCCCCCCCCCCCCCCCTGTTGGCATTCAATCTGGAAAGTCCTTCCTAGTCGCTTTTATTGAAGGGTATCAATATGATGTTTGTGTTACTGATATTGCTCAATGTTTTTTGTTTGCAGAGGAACTGGGGAACAGGAAAGACTTGCGGACCTGGAAAGGTGTCGGCGGATGTTTTTTAACAGTTTGTGGCTCACCATGCCAGTGTTCCTCACAGCAATGGTGCTGCCACTCTATCCTGCAGCCCGGTCCTTCTTGAGGTATCCTATTGCTGGATTTCCCTTGGAAGAAATTATTAAATGGGGCTTCACAACTCCCATCCAGTTTTGGATTGGTTGGCGCTTTCATGCTGGGGCATATCATGCTTTACGCAAAGGAAGGTAAGGAACCTTGTTGCAGCTGTGCGTTGGTCATCATTGCTGACTTGTGCAAAATCATTTCCGAGTTTCTTGAAGTGCAGTTACGAAGCAGACCGGCTTGAAACAACCGGGGGAATCAACCCTGGGTCATTGTCGGGGCTTATGCAGGGCCAACATGGATGTGTTGGTGTCGCTGGGCACAAATGCGTCATATCTGTACAGCATTATCTCCATCTTGCACCACCACTTCAGCCATCATCACATGAATGGGGCATACAAGCCAACCGACTTTTTTGGTATGGATTGCTGTCCCCCATGTGGCCCTGTGTGTCTTTGGTGCCCTGAGTGGGGAATGCTGCCTGCCGTTACAAAAGCCTTGGGTAGGCAGACAGTTTTGCCACCTGGCAAAGAACGGCAGAGAGAGAGAGAGAGAGAGAGAGAGAGAGAGAGAGAGAGAGAGAGAGAGAGAGAGAGAGGGTTGTGTGTGTGTGTGTGTGTGTGTGTGTGTGTGTGTGTGTGTGTGTGTGTGTGTCTCCTGATTATTTGTTTCCACCCTTGTCCCTCCTCCCCCCCCCCTTTTGGGGGGAGGGGCAGCTGCGCACTTGAGCCCCCCTCCCCCCAAACACACACACACACACACACACACACACACACACACACACACACACACACACACACACACAGAGAGAGAGAGAGAGAGAGAGAGAGAAGGGGGGGGAGATATATACAGCCAGAGCAGTCAGTTTTGCTGTGAAAGACTCATCCTCAATGAGGGTTTTGACATGGTCGTGTAATAGAAAGGTTTTATCAACAGTCTGCAGCTTGAAGTTCGCTGATGTCGCGGGGTTCTGGGTCCAGAAACGTCTGCATTTTTGATAACATTCATCTTGCTTGGGAAGTACTTGGAGGCCAGTGCCAAGGGCCGCACTTCCGAGGCCATAACCAAGCTGTTCACCCGCATACCTCCAGTGGCCATCCTCCTTCATACAGGTCCCGACGGCGAGGTCATGAAGGAGGAGACAGTTGAAACCAGCCTCATCCACCGAGGAGACCTCCTCAAGGTTTCTTTCGCTTTGAATCCTCTCCCCCCCCCCCCGGTCTCTCCCCTTTCCCTATGGCCTTTGTGGCGGTCTCTCTGTCTATTGTTTGTGTGGTCTTGCTCGCAGTGTATGCGAGTTTGCAGATCAATGCATATGTCTGTTGATTTTTGTTAGTGGGTCACAGTGTAGGTGCGACTTTGTTTTGTCAATGTAAAGATACAATTGAATCATTACGTCCAGGGTGTAGAAAATATTGCGGACAACTTCTGGTGGCAGGACTACCTACTTCTGGAAATCTTTGTATTTAGTCCTTCTTTCCAGCAGATTGGTGGAACGTGAAGAGATTGAACATAGACCTTGAATGTAAACAAGAATTATCGTTTGAGGTTAGATCAGCCGCACACCAGATTTTTAAGTGGACTCTGCCATCTCAGGTGTTACCAGGAGCCCGGCTGCCAGCAGATGGCATTGTTGAGGAGGGCACCTCCTATGCAGATGAGTCCATGCTGACGGGGGAGGCGGCTCCTGTTCTCAAGCACCCAGGCGACACAGTAATTGGCGGCACGGTCAATCTCCAGAGTATGCTGCAGGTGACCCCATTCCTTGCTCCACCCCACGTGTGTTCCATAGGCGTCTTGTTCATTCCAAATGAGAACTGAGTGCAGTTATTGTGAGAAGGCCAGTCCCCCCCCCCTCCTTAGTGTGAGAATGCAATTGCTGTAAGCGACCCACAGACAAGTGGGCCAGCACACTACAAGGAAAGACGGGGAGGGCAGTGCAAAGCAGACCTTCAGGTATGCACCCCATTCGCATGCATGTGGAGTAGACCGGCCGGCTGTGACCTCACAAAGCTATCGCTTGAGGGTGCTGAACACGGAAAGAATTCTTTGACAAAAATGTTAGTGGGTCTTCGAAAGAGATTGAGTGGCTGAAAGATTCCAAGTCTAGTGGATGGATATTCGTGGAGATCTTCACAGTTTGGATGGAAAGTGACCGGCTTGTCCTTCTGCCGTTGTTGATGTTTACATGCCCGGAAGGTTGTGATCTCTGGAATAGAGTTGCTTTCTGGAATGGCATGAGCAGGTGCAGAGCTGGCTCAAGCAGGTCAATGATGGAGTAAGATGTCATTGCCTTTTTTTAGGAAACCCTGGCAGGAATGCCCAGTCCTTTGGGTTGACAGGCAATGACAAAGTGCTGTGAGGTGCCTGTACAGGTTAGGGCCACAAAGGTGGGCTCAGAGACTGCCCTCTCCCAGATTGTCCGGCTGGTGGAGAATGCTCAGATGTCCAAAGCACCCATTCAAGCGTTTGCGGACAATGTCTCGTCGGTGTTTGTGCCGATTGTCGTAGCCACAGCATTCATTACCTACTTGTGCTGGTAGGTACCTCCCTATTGACCTTCGGATTTTGAGATGCTTGGACACCGTCTGTACCAGTTTGCACTGCCCTGTCTAATCCCCCCCCCCCCCTCTTCACCGCTATCTTTTATTTTAGCTTGAAGTTGTCGAAGTTGGCGATATAGACAGTACATCCTAGAAAACTCATAAGCTAATTGCACTTATAATTTTCAAGGTACTGCGTGGGTGCATGGATATGTTTGGTGGTACACATGCTGGGACTGGACCTGCAGGTACATAGCAGGACGCTGTCACATGTTTCCGGACAGTTGGCTGCCAGAGGGACATAACCACTTTCTCTTTGCTTTGCTCTTTGGCATCGCTGTGCTGGTCATTGCTTGCCCTTGCGCCCTTGGCCTGGCGACTCCTACAGCTGTCATGGTGGGCACTGGAGTTGCTGCACAGCATGGCATCCTGATAAAGGTGTGCCACCAACTGAGAAGTGCTATGCTTGTTTGTATACATGCGGGGGTTGGTGTTAAAGTGTGAGGATGCGTGTGCTGGTTGTGGGGGTAGGTGAATTGGGGTGGTGTCTGAGTTGGAAAAGGTTGAGAATTAGTAGGGGAGGGGGGAGTTGAGGGATGTTCTCTTGTTAGGGGCAGTTTCTCCCCTTTTTTTCATGGGAAGGGGGGTGGAGAAAGGTGCACAATTGCTCCAATCTGCATGGCTCAAAGGGGAAGGGGGGGGTGGGGGGCGTTGTGAGGAACAAGTAATACCACTTCGGGAGGTGGGTGTGGTTGGTACTGCAAGCAGTTCGATACGGGAGTTGGTTGGCGGACAGGGAGCAGATGCCTTGGAAAGAGCCCACAACGTGCGGACTGTGGTGTTCGACAAAACTGGCACACTCACCCTTGGTCATCCTGTGGTTACTGACCACCGTATATTCGATGATCAGGTCTGCTTCCTCTCCGTCCAGAGCTTACATAAGGTCACAGGACAGAAGTTGGCTCCTCCTGCTTTGGCTTGTTGATGCTCACGAGTGTCTGATCATCAGCCATTATCAGCCGTTGCCAATTAATCGGCCCTTTTGTTGTGCTTGAACCCACAGCTTTAAGCGATATAGAGCAGGAAAGTTGGGACGCATTTGGCTTGCACCCTGCAGAGCAGAAGTGGGCCAGCAAGGCGCGGTCACACACGCACGTGTGTGTGGATGTGTGTGTGTGTGTGTGTGTGTGTGTGTGTATGCGTGCGCGCGTGTGCGTGTGCGTGCGTGCGTGCGTGTGTGTGTGTGTGTGTGTGTGTGTGTGTGTGTGTGTGTGTGTGTGTGTGTGTGTGTTCCGTGTTCGGTTGGTGGGAGAGGGGGGGGGCTTGGGAGTTCTTCTTCGTCTTCTTGTTTTTGTTTTTGCTGTGCCAGTAGGCTTGGACTGGATCAGGATAGAGGGTTGGTAAGGTGGTGCCAGGCAATGCACCGCATGATACATGCCGAGCTTGGAGTGGGCTTTGACTGCCCCGTGCTGTCTGTCTTTCGCTCTGGGGTTGCTGTTTTGCCAAAGTGAGGAGCCTGCGACCCCAAGGAATCGCTTCTATTGTGGTGTCATATGCGTATGTCTTAAATTCAATACAAATACAAATTTGTTTCACCTTCTCAAAACACACACACACACACACACACACACACACACACACACACACACACACACACACACACACACACACACACACACACACACACAAACTCCCCTGCTTCAGTTATCCCTCAAAATTATCAATCATTGATGGGTCCTGTCCCGATTGTCTTGCAGAAGGCCATGGCTGTGAAGTAGCCACTGTCCAGCAGATAATTGTGTGGCCAACCTGGCCTTCAACCAGCGTGAGGCCTTTTGCTTCCTCTTTGATAAGCGAAAGCCTCCTTGATGAGCGAAAGCATGTTTGGGGGTTCAGATGCCATTGGAAGAGGCTCTATCTTTGGCTGCGGCAGTGGAGGCTCACAGTGAACACCCCTTGGCCATGGCAGTCCTCAACTATGCCAGCGCCTGCCTCGGCATGACCAAGAAGCTGGATTCAACAAATGGGGGCACCCGTCGGCCTGATGGCCTTAGCGGGACATCTGGGATGGAGCGAGATGTCAGCTGGGTTCGTCCAGCCAATGATGTAGACGTTTATCCAGGTCTGCAACAATGCCGGCTTCTTGGGATAGTCTCGCTTCTCCAGCTGAGAAGGGGTGTGATGGGAAGCTGATAGCCCTATATCTTCAAAGCGACGTAGCGAAACACCTGACTTTGGGTCCTGAAATTGCAATTCCAGGATCCCCTCCCCCTGTACCCTTGGACTAATGAAAATCTTTCGATTTTACCCCTTGGGCCCCTTGTATGAGTGAAAACCTTCTGATTCAGCTGATGGCCCTGAGCCCGGGCTCTGCTTTGTGACTTATGGCTCTGGAGGTGGATCACTTGTGCATACTGGTAGCTGCACTGGCACTGCTACCCTTTCTCCGGTCAACGGCAGTGTCTGAAGAACCTCTAGTTTTCATTGTCCCTGCCATGGTCTGTCCATGTTCCCTCCCCTTCCTGCACTTGCAATCCTCGGGAGTATTGGGGAGGGAGTTTGGGGGTCCCGCCCCGATCTTCGGTTCTTGGATTGCAATGCGCCATCCCTCTGTGTGTCCGGTACAGTTCTCTCTGCTGCTTGCCCAGCCCCGTCCTTCCCGGTTCAATTGTTCCTCATTTCCTCTCCAATGTTATGCTTCAATGTGCATTGGTGCACAGCAGTGGTCTGCAGAAAGTGGGGGAGTTTGTGCGTGGGTGTTGTCGAGCAAGTGGTGTAGGGGAAGACTGTTTCTTTTGCATGCCTTCCGTGTTGTCAACGCTTAGAATCCATCCATCTCCACAAATTGAAAGGCTCTCTGGTTAAGGCTTTTCAATTCATTAAATGAAACCATCTCCTCTTTAAGAGAAAAGAAGAGTTTCCCCTCAGCATCTTGTGTGCCATCAGACTTCTGCCCCCTGACGAGCCTGGGTGGGAGACATCAGGGATGGGCGTGAGGGGCTGGGTGGAGCCCAGCCTAGAGTTGCGCAAGGCAGCAGTTGAGAAAGCAGCCAGAGAGGCTGCATCCCTCTCCCGCCAGGCGCAGACAAAGCCCCTCGCTTCTGCAAAGGCATCCAGAGGCTGGCTGGACCTGCTGCTTTTTGACAGCAGCTTGGGCTCATCTGGGTCTGAATCCCCTGCCGAAGCTGCTCTGCGGCAGCCGCCTGGCAACTCCCCCCGCCAGGTGAAAGTGGTTGTCGGCAACAAGAAGCTGATGGTGCAGGAGGACATCGTCGTGCCGCCACCGGTGGATGACTTCATGCGGGAGATGGAGGTGCTCCCCAAATCTTTTTCTCCACTTTCAAGAATGCCCTGTGCCGACCCAAACCCACCCTCCAGGGTTTAAAAGGCCCCAACGAGAGCCAACACACACACACACACACACACACACACACACACACACACACACACACACACACACACACACACACACACACACACACACACAAGTAACCAAGCGACCTTCTATCCACCCACCTTCACACGTGCAAGTCGCAATTGACTGGACGGCAAGTTGCCTGCATTTATGAATGTGCAAGTGTTGTGGTGGTGGGTGGAGCACCTGCCCTCCCCCTTCCTCTTCAGAAAGATGCCGAGGGATCAGCAGTGGTCTTGACATGCGGATCCTGTCACAATGGTGATTGGCTCATTTGCCTCTCTTTGCTAAGAATAACGCTCAAAGAGTTTCCTTGCCATCCTTTGGCTTCATCACTGTTGTGGTCCTCAGAGGCTTCCTTGCAGACTCCTGCCAACCCTCCTCTGCCCACTTCTTCTCCCCGCAATCTGAGTCCTCACACCTGTCTGAAGCTCCCACAAAAGCCCTGTCCTATTGGAAAGGAAGGTGAAGAACCCGATGAGGTGCTACCTATTGAAGGTAGGGAATTATGAGGGGGTCACCAGTGCAATCCCCCACAGAACGAGTAGTGAGCACAGGCAGGGCAAGTTATGGGGGCTCTGGGATGACCAGGCGGAGTGCTGCACATGCGTGATGATAGCGGTGAACATGAATGTGGTAGCCTGCCTTGCCATTAGCGACCCGCTCAAGCCGGAAGCTCGGGGCGTGGTTTCAGCGCTCTCCCAGCGCGGCATTGCCTGCTGGATGGTGACGGGTGACAACTGGCGCACTGCTCGTGCCATATCCTCCGCCTTGGCCATCACAAATGTCATCGCAGAATGCCTTCCTGATGGCAAGGTTGACAAGATTAGGGTATGCATATCACTTTGCTCATTTCGACTCTGTGGGGCAGTGACTTTGCACAGACGCACACACAGCATGTGTTGGAATGAAGGGTTTGTGTTGGAGTTGGGGTGGGGGGGATCCCAGTTGGTTTCAAGGGGCTGTCGAAGGGGAAGGGAAGCAGGCATGAAGGCTTGAGATGAGAAGCAGGAATGGAAGACAAAGAGAGGGAGAGGGGTGGGGAATGAAGGCTTGAGATGAGAAGCAGGAAGGGAAGGCAAAGAGAGGGAGAGGGGTGGGGCCTGAAGGCTCGAGATGAGAAGCAGGAATGGAAGGCAAAGAGAGGGAGAGGGTTGAGGCTTGAAGGCTCGAGACGAGAAGCAGGAATGGACGATAAAGAGAGGGTGAGGTGTGGGCATGAAGGCTCGAGATGAGAAGCAGGAATGGAAGATAAAGATAGGGAGAGGCGTGGGGCATGAAGGCTTGGGATGAGAGGAGGAGGATGCTGATGCCGAGCCCTGCCTGTGGGGTTGCAGGATTTGCAAGCAGGTGGGAAGCTTGTTGCAATGGTGGGCGATGGTGTGAACGACGCTCCAGCACTCGCACAAGCAGATGTGGGAATTGCCATAGGGTCAGGGACTGACGTCGCCATGGAGGCAGCTGATTACATCCTCATGAGCAGCGATCTCGAAAGCGTTGTGGTACGCTCCTTTTGGGTCTAGTTATAGACAAACTCTTAAGCCCGTGCACAAATGCAAACCCCCTCCCTGCTAATGAGTAAAAACCCCACCTCCACCCCCCCCCCTCTCCGGACACCCACACATGCGCACGCACACACACACACACACACACACACACACACACACACACACACACACACACACACACACACACACACACACACACAGATGTATGCCCCCCCTACCCCCCCCCCGGGGTTTGCGAAACATACAGGTGCGTACACGTGCTACTCAGCGCCCACTGACACAGAGATGGATGTAGAACGTTGGCAAAGAGCTGGCACTAGCTGTGGTCTACGACTGTGAAATGGAGTAAGGCCTGCGAAGGAGGGTTGCTCATTGCTCTGATTCTCCCCTGGTTTTTGTTTCATTTCCATGCCAGAACCCCGCATTTTGTGGAGCTTAGCCAAATGGTGATCTTTCATGTCACATTTGCATGCCAGCTGCTCAGATTTTGGGCGGTCTCCAGAGGAAACTTCCATGCTGGATGTTTACAAGAAAGTTGTTGTGCTCAGCTTTAACGGACAGGAGATGACCATAATCCTTGGAAAAGGAAGATGCCATAACAGCTCTGGACTTCACGCAGGTGGCGATCGATTTGAGCCAGAAGACATTTACTCGAATTCGCCTGAATTATTTCTGGGCCATGGCGTACAACGTGGTCATGATACCATTTGCTGCGGGTGTTCTCTACCCATGCACCCACATGCAGATCCCTCCCTGGGTTGCTGGTGTGGCCTCTTTCATTCTCGCCTCACCAAGATATTGGAGCACGTTATTTAATGTTAGACGTTATTGTCCAGCTCAAAGCTGATGCATTTCCTTCACAGAAAAGTTTGGCCCCACCCACGTTTGGAGAATATCTTTGTGGCAGAACGTATGGCGTTTTTGTTGATGGTGCTACTGTATCTTCTGCCTGTTCTGGTATCTTCTACCTGTGCTGTTCAAGGTTGTTGGTGCACTTGTATCAGTCAAAACTAATGCTGGGAGGGAAAATATATATACTAAGGAACACAGCTAGATGCTTTCATATAACAATATGAAGGAATAATGTAAATTAGACAAAGAGTAAATGTATTAGAAACAGATTTAATAGGGGTGCAACTATGAACCCACGTATTACCTCCCCCCCCCACCCTTCTCTCTCTCTCTCCCTCTCTCTCTCTCTCTCTCTCTCTCTCTCTCTCTCTCTCTCTCTCTCTCTCTCGCGGTGTGTGTGTGTGTGTGTGTGTGTGTGTGTGTGTGTGTATGTGCGCGCGCGGTGTGTGTGTGTGTTGCGTGTGTGTCTGTCTCCCCCCCCCTCCCTCCCCCCCTCTCTCTCTCTCTCTCTCTCTCTCTCTCTCTCTCTCTCTCTCTCTCTCTCTCTCTCTCTCTCTCTCTCTCTCTCTCTCTCTTTCTCTGGACTTGGGGAGGTTGTTCCATAAACAACGTCCTACTTTGGTATATGTTCTTTAGGTGTACGTTCATGTCAAACGGTCCCTCTTGGCTCTGGCAGGATGTCTCCTACTGTCGTCTGCAAGCCCTGGGTAAAACCTCGTGTGGTGGCATATATCCCCTCCCCTTCCCCACTGTATACTCACTGTGCTTGTGCTTTCGACGGGTGTGCGTGATATGGGGTACTTTCACACCTCTCTCTCTCTCTCTCTCTCTCTCTCTCTCTCTCTCTCTCTCTCTCTCTCTCTCTCTCCCTCTCTCTCTCTCTCTCTCTCTCTCTCTCTCTCTCTCTCTCTCTCTCTCCCTCTCTCTCTCTCTCTCTCTCTCTCCCTCTCCCTCTCCCTCCCTCCCTCCCCCCTCCCTCCCTCCCTCCCTCCCTCCCTCCCTCCCTCCCTCCCTCCCTCCCTCCCTCCCTCCCTCCCTCCTCTCTCTCTCTCTCTCTCTCTCTCTCTCTCTCTCTCTCTCTCTCTCTCTCTCTCTCTCTCTCTCTCTCTCTCTCACACACACACACACACACACACACACACACACACACACACACACACACACACACACACACACATACACACAGCTGATTTACGTTAATGTATCTGGGAGTTCAGGTGCATCCATGGCATTCAGCTCGGTCAGTGTGGTTTGCTCCTCTTTGATGCTGCGGAATTACCAGCGCCCAGCTCCGGTCCTTCGGGATGTCTGCCTGCACACTGCCTGATTGTTTTTCTTCATCAAGAACTCTTGGCAAGGAGCCTTTTGGTCCCAGGATTACTCGAAAGGATTAGTACTAGAATTACCAGCATGAGAGTTGAATGCGATATGGCTTGCAAAGGTTGAGTGATGTGCATGCTATGATCGTCCTTGCCCCAGGCCTCAGTGTGGGCCCTGTCTCATCTACTACATAGGGGAACTCCGCCTCTTTTGCGGGGGAGCAGAGGTCGTAGGTATGGGCGTTTCAGCTCCTATTCTTTAGCAGATTGGGGTAGGGGCTTTTTTGGGGGGGGGGGGGTGGGAGGGGGGGACACGATAAGAACAGTGACTACAAGGCAATATCAAGCGCACAGGTCTGTCGCTTTTTGTCTTCTGTGCTTCAATTGCAGGTGGTGGCTTGCCGTGATACAGGGTTGCCACGTGCGAGGTGGTGTGGCAGGGGTTTTGCAGGGCTTGAAGTGGTCGCAGGCGTCTACCTTTAGCGTCTGGGATGTTAGAGAGGGCTTTTTGAGTCTTAATTGCAGAATATGCAGTCTCTGCATTTCTCTGCATTGACGCTCGAGCTGGAGATTGTCTTTGCACACTAGTGGGACTTGTTAAAGTGAATGTAAGTTTTGTGTTGATTATTGGGTGCAGCTTTTGTGAAGCCTGGTCCTCAAGTGGAGGCGGCTTGTACGTACCCTCATCAGGTGAGAGGGTGCAGTGCGGAGGTCTAGATTTGTCACTGACAGGTTAGCATTACAACTTGAGATTTATAATTTAAATGTACACCTGTGAGGCCCCTTTCCAGGACGTGGTAAGGTTCGGGGCATATCAAGTTGATCTAGTTACTTCGGAGCATTATGTGTTGATTGCACATGTGTCTCATAGCCTGCAGTTTTTTAAACTCTCCCTAAATTATCACTTTGTACGTTATTGCACTGGAATAGCTATTCCAATGTTCTGCATGCACATGCACCACCGGTGCGCAGCACTTAGCAGTTCTTTTAGTAGAACTGGGCAGACAGCACTGCGACTGCAGCTGGCAAGCGGGGTGGCTCCAGGACGTCATGAGCCAGGGGCCATCGACACAAAAGAGAAAATAAGCTGGGGCTTTTCTGGAAACAGTGGAACGTTATCAGATAGCGTCTGATATGGTCGAGCTAGCAAGCGGGTGGCAACAGTGTGCAGCATGTCCGCAGCCGCTTTTGAGTTCTTTTAGCCGGCTAAGTCCATTGCTCTTCTCTCGTGTCCTACTCTGTTCTGTATAAATGTTGCACAGACTTTTCACCGAGTGGGTGTTCAGGTTGCTAGCCCGTTGTCAGACTCTGGCAGAATTTGGCAAGGAGATCCGTGGCTTCCTACCTTAGATTTGCACATGCCTGTCCACCTCCACTTTGCCTGTTAAGCCCGGATGAATGTACCACGATGTAGTTCATCCATATTTAGATAGAGATGGAACCCTTGAGACCACTATTAGCTATGTATGCTTATGAGTGACTATATACGTGCATATGTCAACGGGGCCCTATAGGGTATAGGGTACCTTCTAGCTAGCTATAGGGTACCTATAGGATACCTGAACTGGAGCTATTTCTTCAGTACATGCACTTGGGCCATAAGAAGCATTTGAGTTGTGCCGCACTTTTGCGGACACAGGAGAACAGTGAGGGGGTGCTATGAGCAAATGATGAGGCATGCCAGATTTGTTTGGGTATAAACTCAAATTGGAAAACTGCACAACCTGGATGTGGAGATCGGCGTTAGGCTGTAGACGTTTCATTTATGGTTGGGTACAGTCGTCAGGCCGGCCAGATAATAGAGAGATTTTCATGTCAAACTTCAAGAATTCAAGACACAATTTCAGCACTGATAGCAGGGGACTTACAGTCTGCGGCACTGTGATACATGTGCAATGTAGCTATAGGCACATTGTGCATGTCCATTATAAAGAATTTGGATGCGCATATTATTCTCATTTTAGGCAAATGCGCACCGCGTCGGTACGCGTACGTAAAAAAAAAAGAGTAGAAAAGGCGTTACGTGGAACCCAACTAAAGAGGCCTAAGGTGTTGTTTTGTATATTTGAGGGTTGATACGTTGTTTCTGCCGTGGACTAAAACATATCTGCAATCAATTACTGTGTTTTGTAGGTATGGTTCACGTGTACTAGCGTAACACCGTGTTACATGGACTGGTTTCGGTACGTGTGCTGTCCAACCATGCTGATCCTTCCTGGCAGAAGTGCAGCGAACTTCTGCCGTACCGAAGTACACATGTACTGTAATGTATAAGAATTACGGTTTCCTGATTACTTTGCTAAACTTTTGGATTTCTATTAGATGAACGTTCGTCAAACATTCAGGGTGCACTTGTCCGCTAGACATATACAACATAGAAAGCAATAATACACCTCTAGCCTGAATGTTTGAACCGTACGTCATTAAATCGGTCTTTGTAACCCTATCACACCTGCAGTTGAGCACAACGGCGGTAGTCAGTCAGAGGTCCGTGGGAATGTTCTTTCACACCACGATGTTCCACGAATAACAAACATACTTTCTGATAGCAGTGCTTGGCCAAATATTACCAACGTACTCCGGACAAGTGATGAGCCGTTCCTGGGCCGCCCAGGGATGGCTCGGACTGCAGGAATCCTAAAGTACAATTACACAAGGAGTCAATTGAGTTCGAATCAGATCAGGAGTGATCATCTGTCTTATTGATCCCATGGGAATTTGCTGGTACCCGAATATCTTCTCTAGGTCGCTCAAAAAAATTCACCGGCAGACATGACAACCCATGGGTTCACATGGTCTCAGCCGGTTCTCCTACTCGATTACATAAGGAAAGGGGCTGCCACTAACGTTACCAATTGTCCCCACACACCCACACA
Source organism: Botryococcus braunii (assembly GCA_002005505.1). Lineage (NCBI taxonomy): Eukaryota > Viridiplantae > Chlorophyta > Trebouxiophyceae > Botryococcus > Botryococcus braunii. The sequence continues at coordinate 23,926 of MVGU01001006.1, forward strand.
CACATACACTTGTAAAATTGACAGCTGCGGTGGGCGGACAGGAACTGGCGACATATTGGGAGCCAATCCGCAACTTCCGCTAAGTGTGGGAACAATTGTTGCGATGCCCCTGTTGTGAAATGTGAAATTGAATATTGAAATTATATCAAGAATGGGGCGGTGAAGCCAGCTGCTTGAGTCAGGGTGTACGAGGTATAACGCACGAGGGTCGTACATACAAGGATCTCAATCGTGACTACCTGCCAAGTTTTCTTTCAGACCCATTCAGTCGATTCTTGGCACCCCTTCTAATCACTTTCTCTCACTCCCAACCCCCCCCCCCCCCGAGGCGGGGACTGCGTGGAATGTGAGGTGGTGTGGGTGGGTGCGTGCGTGCATGCATTTTCGCGTCTGCATGTGTGGGTGGGTGGGGGGGGGGGGGGAGATGATTATAATTAGAGAGGGTGCGGGTGAGTGTATATGTCTGTTTCCGAGCGCGAGGGCGTCTTTGTGTGTTCTTGTGCGTGTGTGTGTGTGTGTGTGTGTGTGTGTGTGTGTGGTGTGTGTGTGTGTGTGTGTGTGTGTGTGTGTGTGTGTGTGTGTGTGTGTGGGTGTGGGGGGGTGGGGGGGGTCGAGAAGGAGGGAGACTTGTAAGTTGGGCCCTTATTGATCCTTTTTGCTTTTCTGTGAGCAAGGGAATTCCCCCGCAGGGGACAGGGGTCCCGACAAGTTGGCGGAGAACAGAGGGTTATAGCGGGAATGGATGGCGCCCTCATCATTGCCACTGCCCACACTTTGTGAAGTGTGTCGACACACGCCCTTCTATTGAGCGACTTTTGGCAGTACGGTGTCATAGCAAAAGGCAGTCACGTGACGTTCACGTGATGGTGAAGAAGGAGGTGTCTGACTCGATCGACTTGGAAATGTGAACATAAGAAGGTCCTAACCAGGAACATATTGAAGCACGAAGCAGTCTCAGCTGGAAATTGTACATTAAGCACGTCTTCTTTTGGCCATCACTCGTGGCTTTTGGCGAGACGGCGGGAGAGGCTCGCGTCCTCTGATGTTGTCCTCTTCCACTTTGACCTTTCCATGGCCGTCCTCAGGATTCTCCCCCTTGATTAGCATATCAGCACCTGCGGGCACCGCGACTACATCGGCGGCCGTGACACACGCCAACATGCAAAGCGAAATAGAGGTTAAGAGTGTCGGGAGCGGAGGTCATGACGGCGAACAGACGGGGGAAAGTGAAAGGCGCGAGGGGAAGAGGGGAAGGAGCGGGGGGGGGAGAAGAGAGAGGGGGGGAGAGAGAGAGAGAGAGAGAGAGAGAGAGAGAGAGAGAGAGAGAGAGAGAGAGAGAGAGAGAGAGAGAGAGAGAGAGAGAGAGAGAGAGAGAGAGGGGGGGGGGGGGGGGACCCTTACACCCCCCGCATGGCGAGGAGACACTCCTGAAGGTGCCCGAACAAAAAAGCGGGGTTTGCAAAAGCGCCAACGCACAGGTCACAAGCAAAGCCCGCCCCAGCAAGCCCGCTCACAAGCCTGTTTGTGCCCTCCTCAGCCCCCGCTGCGCGCCCCTAGAGCACAAAAAACCCCACACACAGGGCTGCCGGCGAGCAGGCCACGGAACCTGATGGGCCCTCAGGGGCGCTCCGTCAAGGTCCATGTCCAAAGGGAGGGTGTCGGCTGTGGCCAGGTCGGCAGGCAGAGAATCTCGCAGCATGCTGGCCCCACCAGCGATTGGAAGGGATCGGGTGTTGGACGGCATCGAGCCCCCGCTGTCCAAGGCCGGCCGCCCACTCTTGTCGGGGCCTTCCCCTTGGGGCAGCGCCGTGTCTGAGGCGCCATCCTCCTCCTCGCTCATCTGTGTCGCAGCGCTGTCATCCCTCTCCGTTTCCCCGCCCTGTCCCCCCCGCCCGCTCCCCCCCCCCCACTGCTTCAGCCCACTGTCTCCTTCCGACACATGACACATCCACCCCACACCCAAAAAACGCATGTGGTGTACACATACACATATCGTCCTCCTGTGCCCCCTCCCCCCCTCCCTCATCTCCACCACCACATCCACTACTACTGCTACGAGGAATGCTGCTCATACTAGTTGATTGATTACTTCATTCTCTTCTCCTTTCCCGCCCCCAGAGAGAGAGAGGAGGGGGGGGAGAGGGAGAGAGAGAGAGAGAGAGAGAGAGAGAGAGAGAGAGAGAGGGGGGGGGAGGGGGGGGGAGAGAGAGAGAGAGAGAGAGAGAGAGAGAAGAGAGAGAGAGAGAGAGAGAGAGAGAGAGAGAGAGAGAGAGAGAGAGAGAGAGAGAGAGAGAAAGTTACGCCCCCCACGCCTGTACTTTTCTCCAAGACCGATCTTCAGAGGTGATGAAGATCCGGCATACACAAAATGCCGCAACCATATGCATAGCACAGACCACCAGTATACGGGGATACGAACAATAAATGCTCCCCTTCCAGGGACCAATTCATTTGTCACTAACCCGAGATGAAGCGGAGGAGCACTTCAAGTACACTTTTGGGCTGCAACTATTGAATAATTTCTTCCCCGTTGAAGGCTTTGTCAACAGGGGGCTTCCATAAGGCAGCTCATACCTGGAAGAAAGGTGCATCTCCGCTATCTTATGCATTCCCTTCAGAACTCTTGCTTTACTCCCCTTTGGGCTCATCAAGTATCTGCTCTGATTCTTTGAAAAAATTCATTCTCTTAAAGAGAGCGAATACTAGAGTTGTTGGAAAACACACTCCAAAACTTGCAGTTGTTACAAACAACGAAAAAAATAATATTGGCTAAAGTTGAAGTCAAAGGATCATGTATGCACTTGACCCTACACATGAAGCTTTGCGTGCGTTGCCTCACGTGGTAATGTTTCGTGAATTCTTGCAAAAGCTCAACAAAAGCACCCATAATCGATTCTGTCTATGAGTAAGAGCTTCCCGCATGCCGAACAACTGCCACAGGAATCGCAACAATCGCAAGAGCACGTGGTCTTGCTGGTGAACCAAAATGTTTGACTTGGCGGTATCTTGCAAGGTCACTGTGTCGCTTGTTTTGGGCATGACTTCAATTCAGAATGACGAGCCAATCTGAAAGCGACATTCAGGGCCTGGCAAAACTGGTCAACATACTTGCGCAACTTAAGCACAACCACATCCACAACTACATCCCCAACCCCGAAGTCCCACCAACGTCCAGACCCCACACATGCAGGCAGGTGGAACCATCTATACACACACGTACACAATACATGAAGTCACATATCCTTTTGTGCCACGTGACAAGACAACAGAGGCATGACAGCAAGGGTCACTCGCGAAAAAGGGGTCGAGTCCCCGCGGGATCCCCCCCCCCTCTTTCCCGGGCAAAGGGGATCTCCTCTAGAGGCCAGTCTGCAAGAGTTAGATGCGGAATTTAACAAACAGAGCCATTTCGCAACTCGGAGAGCGGAGGGTGAGCGAGAGGGGAAGGGCGACAGTAGACACAAAGGGGGGTGCCACAACAAACGAACATGAATGGCATTGTCTCAACATTGTCCAACAGTGCCTAAACAAGCGTTCAGGCATCTAGTAACACGCCCTTATCTGTAGTATCTGTG
>MVGU01001006.1:42500-47500 GCA_002005505.1 Botryococcus braunii
CAAGTATGAGAGAAGACTTCGCCATTGTGTGCATAACCCATATGCGAGAGTTGTAACAGAGTTCGACACCATTCGGAAAATGGCAGTTACAATCTTGATCAGTGACGCTACTCAGAGAAGGCTTCTTTTAAGACATGAGCCACGTGAAAGCTCGAGTGCGGTCGTTTCTGACGAGTGCAGTATGTTGATGTCTATGGGGATGTGTTCTCGATGCTCCAACGTATGGTCCTAGGACACAAGGTTTTTCATGCATGGCACTCGGGCAGAAGCAATGGAGCACTGTTTTTCGCATTTGATTGTGACGTCAATCAGTGTACCCCAACGGTGTATCCTCTCTTTGACTTGTGATTCTCCGATGAAAGAGCCTCGCGCATGGCCGCCAGTCAAAAGGCTTTGGGAGCGATGCATAAACTGAGAGAGGGGGGAGAGGGGAGGGGGGGGGGGGGGGAGAGAGAGAGAGAGAGAGAGAGAGAGAGAGAAAGAGAGAGAGAGAGAGAGAGAGAGAGAGAGAGAGAGAGAGAGAGAGAGAGGAGAGGAGAGAGAGGAGAGAGAGGGGGGGGAGAGGGAGAGATGGGGGGAGAGAGGGGGGGGGGAAATGAGAGAGAACATGCTCTGATCAGGAGTTTCTTCATGAGAAGAGAGAGAGAGAGAGAGAGAGAGAGAGAGAGAGAGAGAGAGAGAGAGAGAGAGAGAGAGAGAGAGAGAGAGAGAGAGAGAGAGAGAGAGAGAGAGAGAGAGAGAGAGAGAGAGAGAGAGAGAGAACATGCTCTGATCAGGAGTCTCTTCAGAGTCTTCTTCTCGTCTGGCGTCCTGAAGGCATGCGTTCAGCATGAACTTCCTAGCTGATCAGAAGGCGCACGCATGGTTATCCTGTGCCCGGTGTCCCTCCCACGTGTCTTGTACCTCGTGATCCTTGATAACCTTGTGCGGAGGACACCAACGCTTGCAAGCAACGTTGCCGGGGCATAGCAGCAACACTATTCAAACTGGAAAAGATCAGATGCAAACATTTCTCTCTACTTCCTGTCTCATACATGTTTGGCATTCGAGTGTCTCGGGTTTTTTGTTACATTAGCAGACGCAAAGCGGAAATCTGTCGGTGTTCATAAAATCCTACGATTTCTGGGAGTTTAAAACCTACGGCGCAGCGCGGGCACTGGACTAGCCGGAAGAAGAAGAAGAAAGAATTACATCAACCCGCCGGACTACCCCGCCAGGTGAGTCACCTCTTGGTAACCGGGGTTACTGTAGCCTAGCCTGCCCAAGATCCACCATCAGTGGAAATTAGTGTCCTGCCAGGGCGTTTTTCAATCAGAGTGTTTTGGAGCGTCCTATCACTTCTGGGTTGCCCCGTGTTCGCCTGCTCTCTGCACATTAAAAGCCCGCCATGCGCACAAAGCAAGTGAATGAGGCGCACTGATTGTTTGCTGCAGCGTCGGTGCTGCAAGGTTGGAGAATTTCCCGTACTCCCGTGGCCGTGGCTTGGTTGGTGGATCCCTGGAGGTCCTTCTGAAGCTCCAAGAGTGCCTTCTGCTGTTCCTCGAGTGGCTGCGAGGCATGAAGTTCTTTACCCTCTTTCGCTCCAAGTCTACGAATGAAGAGAGCAACTCCGGAGGTGCGACTCCACGCCGGACTAGTCGTCTTGAAATTGAGTCTGGTCCGTCTGTCACAGCGTGACCTTGACCATTTCTATGTAAGATGTGGTCAATTAGACAGTGCGATTCGCAACCGTTTTGCCAAGCCTGAAAGGTGGATATCCTGCATCTCTCTTGGCGGACTACATATCCCCAAGTGGAATAAGCGAAGCTTTGTGTCCTCGCCGCTACGTCATCCAATTCGCGGGCTTTTGATTTCAAAATGCACATTGACATGCATTGTATGTATTGGACGGTCAGTCTCGTCAGACCATGTAAGCACATGTGTGGCATACACTTCGATGCAAAGACTGTATATCTTGTTGGTAGCCCTCTTATTGGCTCCGTTTTTTGGAAACTCATGAGATATTCCTGCTCGATGGCGCATGGCTGTGGGAATATTATCTCGCAGAGTAGGAGCTGCACATAGGAGGACCTGTGCTCTCATCCACCTGAAGGCGGGTTCTACTTAAGAAAGGGTCTTGGCCCTGTACTTGGCATGGTAGTACTGCCCTATGGCTTCAGTGTGAAGGTGGTGCAAACTAGAGGTGGTGTTTGTCTCAAGGCAGTACAAGAACTTGTAGCAATCTCTCCATGGTGGGTTTAGGATTTCGGTTTTGGTGAATTTGGAAATTTGTGCCTGGCATTGACTGAGTAGGCAAAGCCATTGACAGCCTTCATGTTTGCAGGTTCATACACAAGCCGAAGTCCCGTTCCCTTTGATCAGTTAGACTTCAATGAGCTGGAAGCTCAACCAAGCCCGCCAGCTCCATTACAGTCTAGGCGTGGATCTCGGCATATCCCTTCCACCCCTCGCCCGCACATGTTTGACTATTCGCCTCAGTCCACTTGGCCTTCCAATCGACGGCATGGTTTGACGATGGTAGCTCCCTTCAACCCTGCATGCGCTTGGATCCTTAGCCTGCAGGTGTTTGACTGCGGAGCCATATTAGGATATAGTCCATGAGATGGCTATGAACAACTTCATTCGACAGGTTTTTAAATGGTTCTTTTCCACATTGAAACTGAGCTTTTGATGAAACCTAACATGGGGTTGTGGTTTACCTTGTAGGCCGTAACTCGCAGCACGGGCTTTGGTATCATATTCCGTGGTTTTAATGGGCATGGCCGAACTGCAATGTACTTAAATACAGATTCGGCTGGCTCATATGAAGACTTTCTGCGTCTAGATGAGAATAACGTCAAGAGAGGGGTGAACATGAGGGTCATCGCAAATTTGGTGGTAGGTTCCTGGCCTCACATTGCAGGTTGTTTTGTGCTCCAGAGGGGAGATGGGGGCTGGTGGTAGTGGAAGGACTTGATGAGGGCAGCTTGTGCTTGCCCACAGCGAGTTTTTTGAAATCCGAGGGCTGCAGGGGTGTAAGAGTTGGTGCTGTTCTGCCTGAAGTGGGACATTACACAAAGGGGCACTGGAGGCATTTCAAAGCTTGGAGGCAAGGGTATGTGCTTGCTCGTGAATGGGTGAAGTGCATATCCCCAACAGGAGTTTCTGCATCATGATGACTTGGTCAGGCTGACACAACATGTGTACATCAGTAGCTGTTGTACGGTGTGTCTGAGTCCATATCCCCTCTCCTCTCCCCGTGAGTCTTTTCAAAAACGGGGGTGTTGCCCTTCTTCACACATGTGGGCACGCGCGTGCATAGACACCCCCCCTCCCCCCCCCCCCCCCCAACACGTACACGCACACAGCCATGCATAGGGGTGCACGCACACAGATGCCAGGTAAACAGACAGCCTGACATTCAAACTTATCTGCCCTGACAAGACCTTGCACCACTTTTGAGGTTGTTCTGCTTGGCTGGTCTGCAGGTCATGGCTACAGAAGAGGATGTTAAGAAGAAGTGCCCCATTTGCTTGGTGAACTTTCATGCTGGCGGAAAGCTTGCTCGCACACCTTGCAAGCACAAGTTCCATGAAAGTTGCCTGAAGACATGGTTGTCAAACCACCGCACATGCCCGTCTTGCCGATGGGAGTTTCCTGATGGCGATACCCATTTAGTGAGATGAAGAAGCAGGTGACAGAGAGGCGCTTGTCACACATGGCTTGTCGCAAATGGTGCTATGGGGCCCGCTTCCTTGTGGACGCAGCCGAAGTGTGCATTTGGTTGGGGTTCTTTTGTTGTAGTACCCACAAGCTTGTAATTGCTTTGCTTTGTCCAGTGGGATGTATTCTTATATGGCCTGTGGTAGCCTGTGAACATAGTGTCGATCGTTCAGCCGTGAAGGTTGGAACGGGGCTCATCTCATTGAGCTGAAGAGCAAGATGTCCTTCCCTGTTGCAATCTCGTCCCCCTCCATCAGGGGATGGCCATTTTGTTCCGCGTACCTGTAATTGTCACTGCCAGATGTGTTGGGTTTATGGTAGTTGCAGAGCTCTGTCATTGGGTCGGGGTGATCAAGCTTGGTACATCTGAACCTCAAGTTATTTTATACATGTTCTTTTTTTTATTTTTTTTTTCCTTTTGTTTTTAGAGAGGAAATGGAGACCATAGAAAAGAAGCCCACTGGGGTGGCCTTCTTAGTGAGACTGAGTGGCGTTCTTTTCAGTCAGGCAGGAGCGGACTGTTGTTATGGGACGCTGGTGATGTGTATGTCTCGCTTGTACCACTCCGCCATTAGAATGGCCTTGTACACTATTACAGAACGGCCAGGATGACTAGATTAGTCAGGCCATTTTGGAGAACTTTTTGTCAAAAATGAAAGAACTAAGAATCCAGCTTTGCAGTACGGGCAGGATTGTAGCAGGGCTCGGAGGTGATGTTGATGTACCCCCTCATTTTTGTGTGGACGGGCGCGCAGTTTGCATGTGGTATTGTGAAGGAAAGAGACTTTGTAGAACATGAACTCGGCATGTGTGTGGTTGCCAAATCCTGCGCTATGTGGAGTATCTTGGTTGTGATTGGCAGTGAAGCCATCACCTCCGTTCCCTTTTGTCCTCGATGTTTGATGCTGGGGGTAATTCTGTACATCAGTTGTGTGCCATATCTGTGTCGAGCAGTAGAAGAGTGGCTGACGAATCCCTGTGTAATCCCTTCCGCCAAGATGGTTTTCATACTTCTCCTGGGATCTTGCTGCTGGTTTGTTTGGGGGGGGGGGGGAGGGATGGTACGTAGCAGTTTTGGCCATGCATGTCTACGTGGGTCATGCGCTGGCGGATTGGGTCCTGTCTGTTTGGAGATGTGTACTTGAAACAGGTTATGGATCGATGTTGTCAGACTGGACTTGGTCTACTGTCATTGCTTACAAAGACCATTTGAACCAAAGTTTCTTTGCTAGGGCCTGCCCCAAGGTGTCATCTCTCCTGCTTCCGAGCCAAGTGATCCTGCTTTCAAAGATCCTTTG
>MVGU01001006.1:57500-82500 GCA_002005505.1 Botryococcus braunii
GTGGGGTGGGAGCATGTGAGCTAATGCCATAAGAAAAAGTGTACAGCGTGCATGACCGGGCACATGCCCAAGAGCATAATATGAATATATGTTAATGCTGTTGTTGTGCGGGACGGAGGCAGCCGATGACATGGAGGAGATGGTGGCATCCGTGAGGAGCGCCCTGCAAGCCTGCTGCAACCAGCTCAAGGTCAAGATAACTCGCCAGATGGCGGCCCGCGAGCAGCAGCAGCGGCGCAAGAACCTCACCAAGTACGTGCCAAATGCCGCGCAAGCCATTTTCAAGGTGCGGGGCATCCTGCACAGTCGAGTCAACTAATGCAAGTTTGGTTGCACAGCAGGGTCCCCCGGGGGGGGGGGGGGGGGGCGCTCCCTTGACAATCAAGTCGCCTGACTGAGTGAGGCAAGTTGGGTTGAGCAGCAGGGTGTGTTGGGGGGGGGGGGGGCGCACCGGGCCAGAGGTACAAGGGGGGGGTGTAATGGCTGGGAGAGGGAAGCAGGGAAGGGATGGCGAGCGCCTCCAACAAATGTGGGAGGGAACGAGGGAAAGACGAGGGAGGGCGAGGGGCACGGAGAAAGAGGGACGAGGGGAGGAGGGAGGGAAAGAAGGGGGGGGGTGTCTACCTGTGCGCCGGGGCATGCGAACTCGTGCGCGCGCGCGCGTGTGTGTGTGCGTGTGAGTGTGAGAGAGAGGGGCGGGGGGGGAAGAGAGAGAGAGAGAGAGAGGAGAGAGAGAGAGAGAGAGAGAGAGAGAGAGAGAGAGAGAGAGAGAGAGAGAGAGAGAGAGAGAAAAGAGAGAGAGAGAGAGAGAGAGAGAGAGAGAGAGAGAGAGAGAGAGAGAGAGAGAGAGAGAGAGAGAGAGAGAGAGAGAGAGAAGGGGGGTGGGCTGGTGGAGGTTATGAAGGGGGCAGATGATGAGGGGCATTCAGAATGCAACAAGTCTTCCGTGCAAGTTTGTTGCCCTGCGTGGGGCTCGTAGGTCCTGGAGAGCATGGCCGAGCAGCGAGGTCCCGTTGGGCCCAAAAGGAGGAAGCTGCAAGCTGAGGAGGACATTACGGCTGCTGTTAAGAGGGGCGAGGTCTCCGAACAAACCCTGCTGACTCGCCTGACCGAGTACGTGGAGCGCATCGACACAGACCTGGTTTGTTCCTGTTTGGCTTACGTCTTTTTCTTCCCATTAGAGCGGTCCGTTAAGGTCCCATGCATTAAATGACACCGTGCTTGCTCCTTTTGGCTACATGAAGAGCTCCCGGCCTCTCTCCTGAGTGCTTTCCCTTGGCAATTTGTATGTGTAGCCTTTGCTACCGGTACGTTAACAGTGCGATCAAAACCAGTCATGGCTCGTCCAATTACTCGTCTGACATGTAACACTCCACGCGTGTTGATGCGTTTTCCTCGAGTGTCCACGTCTTGCCATCTTTTTGGAGCTCACACTTGAACTTCACCTGTTGCCGGGCCTCATTCGACAGCGGCGCACATGTGATATCGGCGGTTTTGAACCTTTCTCTAGGACCCCCCCCCCCGCCCCCCTTGCAAACAACAGAAAAAGGGGGGGGGGGAGAAAAAGCTCTTATTATTCATGCCTCGCATTCCATGTGCGCACAGCTGAGGCAGAACCTCATTTCAGAGACTGCTAAACCAGGTGCCAAGTTCAGGGAGGACCTCCCCTCGCATGTGGGAGCATGTGTATACCCCGAATCCTGGTCAAACACCCAAAACAATTGGGTTGAGCATGGTGCCATAACCCCTGCTCTTGCACCATTTCGTAGGGCTCTTCCTCACTCTTCAACTCTCTCTGGCAAGCCGCCTGTCCCTTACGAGTAAAAAGTGAATCATATGCTAACCGCAAATCGTGTATCCCCTCCATGTCGGAATCCACGGCCATTGCCGCCTGTCCCTTGGTGACACGTTGCCAGGATTTTCCTTAAAACCCTCGAAAAGATAAGTTTGAAATCCTTGCAGTAGACCTGGTCTCAAGCATAGTGCTTTCATGCCTGTGTGGGGGTTCTCATGACGGGGTTGCGTCTGCAGGCACTGGAGTACCAGGTGCAGCAAGGGCTGGCTGATGGAGCCCGCCAGCCTATCTTCCTGATGCCTCTAACTGCCCAACACGAGTACGGACAACCGCTGCAGGCCAGCGCCTGCGTAATCAGACTGCTTCTGGGCACGTGACTGGCATTTGGCCTGGACAAAGAGAAAAACGGACGGGGAAGGAGTAAGAAGCGAGGGAGGGGGAGAGAGGTGACAGGAGGGGCGAGCAAGAGTGAGAGCGAGCGAGAGGTGGAGGAAGAGGTTTTCCTTTTTTTTTTTGGGGGGGGGGGGGCGGGGGAGGGGAGGGGGAGGACGAACGGGCTTTTGCCTTGCCTGACCAGGCTTTCTTTGAAGCCAGGAATGAAGTGCGGTGCACGCTGCTGCATTACCGACCAGACGACTCGAACGGATAAGAAAACAAGCAGTGAGTACAGCAATCAATTGAGGAAGTTTAGGCACGTCAGAATGTGTCCTACCAGGTTTTCTGCACCGAGGAGGGCACGGGAAGGGGAACCTCTTCAGCTTGTGTGTTTCAGAATGTTTAGCACATGGTGCACGGATTAGATGTACTTCGTTCTTCACTTCTACGTCTAGCTCCAAACCAACTTTGAAAAAAAAAAAAAAAAAAAAAAAAAAAAAAAAAAAAAAAAAAACCCAGCAAACTTGGTGGTGCCCTCTCTCTCTCTCTCTCTCTCTCTCTCTCTCTCTCTCTCTCTCTCTCTCACCTCCACCCGCTGCACACGGTGGCCTCACCAACACAACCATACGCACCCTCACCAAGAACTTCTCTCGCAGGCGTCTTTAAAAATGTATTACCCTCGTCTTGCCTAGCAGAATTGTGCCATCCGCTGCTCTCCCTCTGTCGCATGATCAGCTGTTCAAATGGAGCACGTCGAGGACCCACAGGAAAATGTTTAAATACAGCGAAGATGGAATCGCTGCTACAGTTTCACTATCGGCGGACCAGTGCACTTTCACACTAGCAGCGCCCAGAAGTTGCGCAGTCATCGCAGAGTCGCATATTTGGTCATCTCAAGAGAGGCAAAGCCTCCGCCCAAGGGATACAAGCTGGCCTGACGCGGGCCGTAAATCTTTATCTGACGGATGTGGGTGTCCCGCCCCTGCTGGTGGTTGGCTAACACTGCCAGCTGGACGAAGTAAGCCTTCACATGCTCCCTGCCAACCCCCCGCCCAACCCCCTCAGACATACCATCATCAAATCGCAGGAGCCCTGCACTCACCCTATGTTCACCCTTCCTCCCTTTTGAGGCTAAGTTCCTGCCTCGCGCCTCAACCACGCCCGGTGTTTACCGGGCCTGCTTCCTCAGTGTTGGCACACCAAGGATCTGCAAGACATTGCATCCACGAATGCTGACATGCACCATGTGCCGACCAACATTTCTGTTTCCTGATGCCGTTGTGCAGTCATGCGCAGTGTTTGCTTCTCTGGAGGTGAGGACAGCCCCGTCCAAAGATGTCCGCCATGATGGTAGAGATGGATCCCCGCTCCGTCAACAAAACGCATATACGAATGAGCCTTTAAAGAAAGGCCAATACTATCACATTACAATCCACGGAAGTATTATCTGCATGGGCGCACGCACACACACGCACACACACACACACACACACACACACACACACACACACACACACACACACACACACACACACACACACACACACGCACGCACACACGCACACACACACACACACACACACACACACACACACAAATGCGCACGCACATTCATGTACGCACCCCCTGGACAAGTACAGGGTGCCTTCAAAGGGGCAAGGACGCACTCCGGGGAGCCGGGGGGTGTTATGAAGGTTCGAATCCAGCCCTGCGGCTCGTTCAGCTCGAGCACTGTAATTTCTCTGAGGTCATAGAATGACGTGCCCACCCGGACAGAGATACGTTTGGGTGTGTAGCTCTCATCCAGCTTGAAGTCCAAGTACACCGCCACCTCCCTCAAGCGCACCTGCCCGCTCCTTCTACCGTTGGTCTCTATTCTTAGGCGCTACCCCGGCAATGTTATGGTGAGAACCAGTGTTTCACAACCAGTGTTCGTCATCCAACTGGCCACAACCCTTCTCCGACCAAGTGCTGGTGGAATCATGCTGTGTCCCACAGGGGAATGCACCTGAAGTTCTGCAGATAATCCAAATGGCAGGATCAAAACGTACTGTTAGGCAAACGAGGCCATTCCGAGGAGTTGAGCCTTCCTCGGGGAATACTTGACCCTGCCCATGTAACCTTGTCCCCCCTCTTCTGATTGGGCCGATGAGGCCAATGAGGTTCGAAAGCCTCTTGCTACGCACGCACGCACAGACTCCCACACACATACACACACACGCGCGCGCCAGGAAAATTAGCTTTCACCCCTGCCCCCCCCCCCCCCCCACTCAAAAAGACTCCCCCTCAACCTGAACGGATGCTCAAATAGACGGCAGCATGACTCTCTCCACTGAGAGCACTGCAAAGATATACTATGGAAATGAGCGATGTTCAAATCCTCTTTTGCGACCTTGCTTAAGCCACCTTGATTGACTGGGCCACATTCCCATGGTGACAAAGGCTGGTTGGGTGCACATCCGATATACACATGCTCACACTCTTATGAATACAGGCAGCAACCAGCCCCTTAGTGTTAACCCCGTATCGCTCAGAACAATGGGTGGAGAAACAGGAATGCTCCTGAGGAATGTGGCGTGGCACCTTTCGCTGGAACTGGATGTTGACAACATGTGGCTGCATGCCATCGGACTGCCAATATGTGTCTTGCCTGCTGTCTCGCAGCATGTCAACGCCATTGCCTGGTTTTGCACTCATCACAGTCCACACTGCAAGATTCCCAATCTCCCTGCTGCACGGGTCACTTGGCCCACCATCATCGTCCCCTACATGCGCCACCACTTTTGTAATTTTAAAATTCTATGGTGCTGAAGATCTTCAACAATCCGTAGGCTGGTATACCCGATACAATACCTGAACTGATAGAGATATGCCTATCCCAATCCTTTTTGGCTAGCAACACATGTTCAAAGCCCTAAGTGCGAAGGAATTACAAGCCTCCAGCTTTGCAAGTTAGAAAGGAGCTTTCTCCTCTCTTTCTAGGTCTGTGTAACGAGTCTTAGTGAAGCATTTTGGACAGGAGTGTTGCTAACGGTGTAACAACAGGATATTGCACAAGGACTATCCTGCCAGTAACTTTTTAGGCTGCAGGAGAAATTTTGATGCTTTTACCCTTCGATTAAATCCCGTGCAGGCATATTGTCCTTCTTTAATCCTTGTATTGAGGCATAAACCGCGCTTAGAAGCCGGGGGTGGGGGGGGGGGGGCATCTAGCAGACTGTAGTACTGGGCCACCAGCTGAACTGCACCCCTCTTCTGCTTTCCTTGAATGTTGTCCCGAAGACAATGGGTTTTGTATCTTCTTGCCTCTTGCAACTTACGGAGGGCATTCCACTTCGGGGAGGGTCATAGTCGGCCATGGTTCTTCAAGGTCTCCGTGGCAAACAGCTGGGAGTCCTCTTACAACACCTTTGCTTCATGGCTGATGCAGTACAAAGCCTCTGAACAGAATGACCAAATCTTAAATGGGGCTTTACGGAGCGGTGCAAGAGCCTTACCCTCAGGTGCCATCTACGACAAATCGGCCACTTGTTTGTCACTCCTACGACAAGAATGCCACCCAAATATGCGGTGAGCCACTGTCGATAGTGCTACGGTCAAGTCTTAAAGAGTGAAGGACGAATATTGAGCATTCCGTCGGGGGAAGCAGAGCTTGCAGTGGTTTCACAGTGGGAATCACAAGCTTCGCCTCTTTCATTTACCGGGGCTTGCTTTGATAAACCCTATTCAGAGAACTTCGACGTGACAATGGGATGCACCCATCAGCCAGACGCTCCCATCAGTATTTGTACGATCTGTGCAAGGTGATCGTTCGTGTGTGTTTGAATCGGGAGAGGACTCATGTAGAGCCCGCGACACCGGGCCGGCCCGCACAGCCGGTCAAGAGTTGTAGGTCCCTGAGATACTGGGGTCAGATACAAACGTCACGTGCGACGTTTGAACCCCGTCAGATGCCTACATGTGGGCCAACACGTGAGTTCCACGCAGGGCTTGAACGACGAAAAGAACGACGCTTTGCCTAGCCGTTGCATGTATACTCAGAAAATGGACATTTAAAACCACACGATGGGGGTTTTCCCATGCATGTATTCATGCCCATGTTTTGCGGCTATCCCATATCGCTTATCTTGGAACGATGTGGGGCGACGGGAGTCTGTACGAGGCGGTTGGCTTCTCTCCGGCACGTGTTGCGTCAATGGAGGTGAACAATCAGTCAGATGGCGTATGATGTTAACTTTGACGTTTCACCTGCATGGTATTTTATGGTATTTGCTATTTACCTTCAGAGGCAGTCTCAAGATGTTCGTGCTCGGATTGTGGTCCGTCTAGGTTACACGTTAACTGTGGCAATACAACTCCATCCTATATACTAGTCCATTGAATCAATTCATACATATTCACGGGTGGCATCCAAGCAAGGACCGATGGGCAGCATGAGGGAGATTGGAACATCACGTGCTCTTCTGCTGGGCAATGGATTGCGACCTTAGACCTGCACAAATGTCATGCTTTGGTGAGCAGGTGCCGAAATGAAGGCTATTCGCAATGCACAACGACTTACTTGTCTCAAGTTTCGCATCGCACGACTGTCACTGGGCAATACATCTGGACGGCAGTTCAGCCAGACTACCGATCAGCAACAACACTTAGCGGCTCAGCCGTTTCCAGGCTCCATACCTTCGCGCATCACTACACGAGCTGGATCCGCGAGCACTGGAGCTGGTGCAAGTGACGATTCCATGTCTGTGAGGCCACCGGGATCGCTGATTACCGAGGCTCCCTCCACAACAGGTGCAGCTACTGTGAACCTTCTTCTGGAGATGCAAATGACATGTATCAATACAACGTTTTGACTTACTCCGGTCATAGGGTGCTGACCCATGGTGCTCGACGTGAACTTCTGATTGAAGCATAGTTGTCCCCACCGCTCCTGTGTATGGGACATGATGGCGGAAGAACAAGATGTATCAGAAAACTAAATATCTGCTGAGGTGCTTGGGGTTGGGATGCTGGGAGGCATTAGGAGCCTTGGGGGCCATGATTGTGAAACAGTGCAGCTTCCACCCATACCAAATTTACTATGGCTTGCTTCTCAAGGATGTCCTTATTGTCAACCTTCACTGATTCAAATGGATGCATGCAAATGCATTGCCGTGAAAGCTGCAGCCGCGGGATAGACGTCACGGGATTCACGGTTTATTGCGAATACAGGCAATGGCACCGCACAGAAGCAGAGCCGAATTTTCCAGAAGGACGTCCCCACAGGAACCCCCGGTCCGATAAAACCAGAAGACCGACAATCCTTTGTGAGTCACTTGCGGCATGCAATGCCTTACATTCAAGGGCACCGCGGAAAGACATTCGTGCTGGTCATGCCCGGAGGGGTAAGCCCCCCTCCCGCTTCCTTAATCTGGGCGCAGCCGTATGTCTTACTTGTTGTGTGGGTGCGCATGTGGCGTACATGTGGGTGGGGGGGGGGGGGGATGTGTGTGTATGAGTGAGGCGGGGAGAGGGGAGGGAGAGAGAGGGGTGGGAGAGCGAGGGAGGGAGGGAGAGGGGGAGGGGGCCGGGAGAGGGAAGAATGTGGGTCTGTGTGTGTCTGTAAGTGTGTGTGTGTGTGTGAGGGAGGGGGGACGTGAGGGCTTGGGAGAAATGAGAGGGAATGAAAAGGAGGGGGGGGAGAACACTGATAGCTGTTCCTGCATATGGGTACCTGGGGCTTGGGCGTGGCCTGGTGGGGCCCTGCCCCTCTCTCTCTCTCTCTCTCTCTCTCTCTCTCTCTCTCTCTCTCTCTCTCTCTCTCTCTCTCCTCTCTCTCTCTCTCTCTCTCTCTCTCTCTCTCCTCTCTCTCTCTCTCTCTCTCTCTCTCTCTCCTCTCTCTCTCTCTCTCTCCTCTCTCCCCCCCCCCCTCTCTCCCCCCCCTCCCTCCCTCTCCCTCCCCTCCCTCCCTCCCTCCCTCCCTCCCCCCTTCTCTCTCTCTCTCTCTCTCTCTCTCTCTCTCTCTCTCTCTCTCTCCTCTCTCTCTCTCTCTCTCTCTCTCTCTCTCTCTCTCTCTCTCTCTCTCTCTCTCTCTCTCTCTCTCTCTCTCTCTCCCCCCCACCCTCTCTCTCTGTGTGTGTGTGCACGCGCGCGCGTGCGTGCGTGCCCGCTCGCCTGTGCGTGCCTGCCTGCCTGCGTGCCTGCATGCGACGTGCATGCATGCGTGCGTATGTGCGCATGCTGTGCGCGCGCGCGCGCGCGCGTGTGTGTGTGTGTGTGTGTGTGTGTGTGTGTGTGTGTGTGTGTGTGTGTGTGTGTGTGTGTGTGTTGTGTGTGTGTGTGTGCATGTACGCCTCTTGGGCAGGGGCGGGTGTGGAGCATACAGGATGGAAGGGGTGTGCGAGGGTGTTGCCAGAGGGTGAGACTAACATTGTGACCCGGATCTGAAGGGTGGGGTGGGGATTCTGCTCCAGATTAGTCGGACGCCGTCCATCCTGTCAGACTTCCTGAGCGATGTGGCACAGCTGCACGGTACTTCAGCCTCCCCCTCCAACCAGGGCCTGGCCCCACCTCCTCGGAACTTTTTTTTTCCTTTTTTTTTCTTTTTTTTTTATTTTTTTTTTTTTTGGGAGGGGGGGGGGAGGGGTGGGATATCATACCATGACTTTCTGCTCCTTTAGTGATGAATGTGGAGGGCTGGGGCAGTGATGTCACCCTGGCATGCGGCATCTGTCCACAAGTGTGT
Organism: Botryococcus braunii; assembly: GCA_002005505.1. Lineage (NCBI taxonomy): Eukaryota > Viridiplantae > Chlorophyta > Trebouxiophyceae > Botryococcus > Botryococcus braunii. The sequence goes on from MVGU01001006.1 coordinate 66,395, forward strand.
GCGTGCATGTGTGTGTGTGTGTGTGTGTGTGTGTGTGTGTGTGTGTGTGTGTGTGTATGCGCATGCGCCTATGTGTGTGTGTGTGTATGCTCGCGCGCGCGTGTGCGCCCTTCTGTGTTGGCATCCGCTTTGGCGGGTTTGCTCGTTTAGTGATGTGCATGTCTCGTGGTGTGGGCAGAAATTTCCAAACTTCAGCACTAGTGTAAAGTCTGTGGTGTGTACATGTGCAAGACGGAGGAATAGGTGCGAAGTATGGAGGGTGAGAGACAGGGAGTGTCGGAAAAGTGGTGGGGTAGAGTGGAGTGGAAGAAGAGGGGAGAGGGATGGGTAAAGGGTGTGGCAGACAGTTATTGGTGTTGTGTTCTCATGTGTCAGTGGCACAATTTTTCAGCCCTGATACTCTCTGGCAATTCCTTACTGATGCGGTGGAGCAGAAGCTGTGACCATGGCGGTGCGGACACTCCCCCACACAATCTGATCCAACCTCCCCCAAAGTTTGCTCTACCTTGCCTTATCTGTTGCCCTGGCGACAGAAGATTACCAGAGTGAACCCAGGAACGTGCCTCATCATCGGCACAGAACCGGAGGGGGGGTTGGGGTTGTCCTATTTCCGACGTTCGGCTTCTTTCTTTTACGTTTTCCATGAGCGGTGGCTTCGAAGGGCCGTGGCAACATTGGTGTGCAGCTAGGATAGGCTTCACTCGTTATTCACTCTTCACTCTTTATTCACTTTTTGTAAGGGGGAGCGGGGGGTCTCGGTTTGCAGCTTTTGGAGTGCGGCTGGTGCTGGTGATGGGGGTCAAGGAACAGGTGGATGAGCGCCTGAAGGCACTAGGGAAGGGCCCGCGGTACGTGAAGGGGTACCGCATCACAGACGAGGAAGCAATGGTCGTAGCTTGCCAAGAAGCTGCCCTCATGCGTCTTCAAGTGGAATCAGCCCTCTCTAAGGTCCCTGTTCAACCCTCTCTCTTCCCTTTCCGTCCTCTCCACGGTACCCACATCTCCTTTCCATCCTCTCTAGGGGTACCCATATGCCCTTGCAATTCGTCTCTAGGTACCCACATCCCCTTTCCATCCCCTCTGTAAGGCACCAGCACCGACATCCCCTATCTATCCATCCCTTCTAAGGTACCCACATCCCCTTTTCATCCCCTCGAAGGTTCCTACATCCCCTTTCCATCTCTTCAAGGTACCCAGACCCCCTTTCCATCCCTCCGGGATACCCACATCTCCTTTCTGTCATTCCCCATCCTTTTCTCAGTCCCGATTGGGGCCCCCTTCTTTTCTCCCCTCTTCCTGTTCCCCTGAGGTTGCGAGCGTTCGCTGCTCTGTTGTAGGTCATTCGCTTACGCTTTGTGCTGCAAATGTCAGCATTTGCCTCCTGTTGAGTGTATAGGCACTTGCAGTATGTGCTTTGCATGTCAGCGTTTCATTTGCCTGCGGTTGACTGTACCGGCACTTACAGTATGTGCCGTGTATGGCACCACTTGCCTGCAGTTGTGTGTATCAGCACTTGCAGTTTGTGCTGTGTATGCCAGTATTTCATTTGCCTGCTGTTGAGTGTATCGGCATTTGCAGTTTCTGCTGTGTATGCACAGCCCTCGCCTGTTGTTGTGTGTATCAGCGCTTTGGCTTTGTGCTCTGTGTGTCAGCATTTGCCTGCTTTTGGTTGGTATTTGGTGTGTGTGGATCAGCACGGGCCACATGGGCACAACCTCTTGCAATGTGTGCTGTGTGTACCAGCTTCTGCATGAATCTGCTCTGTGAAGGGGCAACAATCGATTGTGGTGTGTGTCCCAGCATTTGCCGATGGGGCTCTGTGTACCGGCAGGAGCAGAGTAGGTTGTGTCTACTACCATTAGCCCTATTGCCTTTTGTGCAAGCCCTTTTTTGCCGTTTTGCCTTGTGTGCGAGCCCATTGTTCCGTCTTGCGTTGTGTGCAAGCCCCCATCCGCCGTCTTTTTTTCTTCTGTTGATTTTTGGGTTTTGTTTTGTTCGTTTTTGGGGGGGTTGGGGGAGGAGGTGCTTTTTTTTTTGTTTTTTCCTGTGTCTTTTAAAGCCAGCGAACGTTCACTGTTTTTAGCAGAAGGTCGGTGTTTCAGAAGCAAACAGGTCGCTCGGGACCGAGTTGAATTTTAGTTTGGTGGGGCGGGGAGGCACAGCCGCCGGAGGTGAGCTACACACGCAGGCACATGCGCAACAGCGCGGACCACGAGGTGCACTATGAGCCAGGCTTGACGGTGGTGAGCGGCAACTATGTCACGGCACGCCGGCGGGGCGTTGTGGATGGTGTTGATTTCGGCGCCACGGGCACTGGTGAGGGACAATTGCTGTACTGCTTTATTTGCTGTACTGTTCTTTTCTTCGTTTCTTTTTTTTTTTTTTTTTTTTTTTTTTTTGTTTGGGGTGTAATGCTTTTTTGTTGAACTGCATTGATGGTTGGTCTGTTGTACCGCATCAAATGGCGGGGCTGCCAGGGCTGCTTGGGTCTTTTGTCCGCAAACAGAAGTGGGTAAGCAGTGTTCTGAGCAAGGCTTGGTGAAGTTGACCACAACAGAACAGAGCAGCATTGGTACAGCAGTACGGGACGGGACAGGACAATCAGTGCCCCCCCGCCCCCCCCCCCAAAAAAAAATCGCAATCACCTGCAGGTTGAAATGAATAATTAAGCGGTATTGAGAAGACCTGTATTGGAATTCTGGTGGCTTCATTAGGAAGCCTTGTATGGGGGGGGAGGGGGGTGAGCATCCCAGGCATGGATCCAATCCTTGACCAAGTATCATTGCATTTGTCGCATTATCTTTGGAACATGTACGAGTGCTGGGTAGAGCTTGCACGCGTAGTCCAAAAGCAGTACAGTCACGGCTCCCTGACTCTGCCGTGTATGATTGGGAGCAGGGCTCTTTCCATTCTCTTTCTCTCCATGTAAACGAGCACACACACACACACACACACGCATACACACACACGCGCGCGCGCGCGTCGCGTGTGATTTGGGGGTTTTGGTGGGCCAAGTCTGGCCTGAGGCAGCCTGATATGCGTAGCAGCGCTGTACTGCTCGGGGGAGAAACTGATTGGAGCTGGGGTGCGGCGGTATGGCAGTACGCTTTGTACAGGTGGAAGAGATAAAGAAGCAGCTGTCCATGGACAACGTAGTGCTGCTGTCCAATATGGCCTACAACGTTGCGGGGGAAGTGCTCAACTGCAATACGTACGATGTGGCAGTACATGCTGCTGCTGAGCTGGCAGCCGACAAAATCGTGTTTTGCGTCGGGGAAGAGTTTTCCCGCTTCCGCATGCGCCCTGTGAGCCCCCCCCCCCCCTGCCTCCACCCTTAAAGAGGAACCAAAAAACCATCCAAGATAAATGCCCCACGCGTACATCTGTTCGCGCCACGCAAACCCCCCCCCCCCACACACACACACACACAGAGAGAGAAGGGGGGGGGAGAGGGAGGGGGGGAGAGGGGGGGAGGGAGGTATAGAGAGAGAGGGGGGGGGGGGAGAGGGGGGAGGGGGGGGGGAGAGGGGGAGGGGGGGGGAGAGAGAGAGAGAGAGAGAGAGAGAGAGAGAGAGAGAGAGAGAGAGAGAGAGAGAGAGAGAGAGAGAGAGAGAGGAGAGAGAGAGAGAGAGAGAAAGGGGGAAAGCCCAAAGGGGCGCTTGCTGAAGCAGGCTCGCCTCGTTCGCTGGGCTTCCTGGCAATGACACAACCATGCATCTTGCGACACGTGGGGCGCACGCGACGGCGCTCGGTGGACTGGAGGATGCAATCTCGAGAGGGCACATGGGCGGCACATGGTGGCGCTAAATGAAATGGAGGATGCAATCAGAGAGGGCGGGGCCTCAAAGGGGGGGGGGGGCTTCCTGGGCAGTGGTTCAGCTTGAAGGAAGCGGAGAGGGCGATCATGGAGCACTGCGAGGGCGTCATGGCGATGGAGGGGGCCTCCTTGGCCAGCATGGACATGTCCGAGGAGGAGAAGGCGGGACGCGTTGCGGTTGGCCGGTACATCGCCAGTCGGGGGGGCACCGCTGAGCTGGACCTGGACGTTTGGCAGGTACCTCAACAGGCCCCTCCAGCGGTGGGAGATGTAACGCTCCACCTCTTTGCAAACATGTATCAGGAACGAAAGACCCCCCCCCCCCCGCGTCCCCCGCCCCTCTTGATGTATCACGAGCTGCCCTGAAGACCAGTCATGATATTCCTGGACGAATTACGAGTGCGAGTGATCGAACACGGGTGGCGTTGCCCACGTGGGCCATGTGCACTGTGCCTCGTGTCTGAGGGGGGTTGCTTATGGCCACTGGGCAGGCCATAAAGTTTCCGAACGCGGTGGTGGCGGCCATGGAGGCCTGCAAGAGGGGCGTCACGCGCGCCCACCTGGTGGATGCCCGCATTCCGGGCTTCCTGCAGCTGGAGCTGTACACGCGGGACGGCGTTGGTACCATGATCTCTACTGACTTGTAGTACGTTTGCCCTTGCGCTTCCTCCTCCCCACCCACAACCATTCCTAGTATCTCTTCCTGTAACACCACCTACCACGCATAATGCTGCTGATTGGATTATTTCCCCCCACAAGCACTGTCTCATTCCTTCTCCTTCTCCTTCTCCTCCCTCCCGGCCCCTTTCCTCTTCCTGCTGGTGCTGCTATTCTTTCTTCGATGTTCTACCACCATCATACCAGTACTACTACCACCACCATTACTACTACCTCTACTGTGGTTGTTCCCTATTCCTCCTCCTCGTACTAGTACTACGACCATTACCACTACCACTACCACTACTACTACGTGGTCTACTCCCCCCCCTCTCTTACCGCCCCCTCCCTCTCCCTCTCCCTCAGTCACACACACACACACACACACACACACACACACACACACACACACACACACACAGAGAGCTCCTTACCAAGCTCGCATGACTTAAGCGGGGGTTGCTGGGGGGCGGAAACAAAAAAACAGTGAGGGCATCAGGGTGGCGAACATAACAGACCTGAAGGCCATCGATGCGTTGCTGCGGCCGCTGGCGGAGCAGGGCGTTATGAAGCCTCGCACCCTGGCACAGATCCGCGAGGCCATCTCTGCCTATACCGTCATCGAGCGCGAGGGGAAGGCACGCCCTTCCCGCCCTGCCTGCCCACCCCCTTCGCTTCAGGTGGCCGCAGGCCTCCACGCTTGGAAGGATGGCTGATCGCCTGGCCTGCGCCTTGTTGGCGATCACCCATCCTTCCAGCCTGGAGGATCTGATGCTTTGGATCCTGTTTTAAAATAAACGAAAGGAGTTAAGGGCATGTGGGATGCGAGGCTTCGGATCCTGTGCAGGTCCGCTGAATCGGATCCTGGAAGTTCTCATGGTTCATTCTTCCTGTACGATCTGATGGTTCAGACCCTGTGAGGTTTCATGACTCATATCCTGTTCTGATGCTTAAAGCGGATTCCCATAAGGTCTGATGATTCAAATCCTGTAAGACCGGATGGATCAGATCCTGTAAGATCTGAGGGTTCAAATTCTGTAAGATTGGTTGTTTGAATTTTTGAATTCAGATCCTGTAAGATCTTGTCTTCCAGGCAAACGAGGGTGTGATGATTCAAAGGCAAAACAAGTCATGAGAGGGTTGGGCATGTATGGAGGGCCCATGTGGGCTTCCTGTGGCCCTCCTTGCCTCTTTAAGATCTACGTGGTGTGTTGATTGGCATGTCCCATGTTGATGAGGGAGGGAGGGGAGCCTGGTGGGCGCTTCAGAAGAACGCAACGGAAGAAGCGCACGCTGTTGCATGCCGTTGCTTGCATACAACTTCCAAGTAGCAAATCATTTAGGAGAATAGTATCTTTTGAAAGCTCTTCCTCTCCTTCTCCTCCTCCTTCTCCTTCTTCTTCTTCCTCCCTTTTTTTTGGGGAGGGGGGGGGCGAGTCATCTTGCATGCGCGCAGTGTGGTATTTGCGGGACGAGGCTGGGTGGGGGGAGGCGCAGGTGTTTGGGTGCGCGCAGCTGCAGGATCTGGGCAGCAGCCCGGACGGGCAGCGGGTGGCGGAGGTGGCGGCCTTCACCATCTCCTCCGACTATCGGGGGGCGGGCGCGGTGACTCTCTCCTTGACTATGTCGAGCAGCAAGCCCGCGCCGATGTGCGTCTCCCCCTCACTTTCTAGCTGGAGGGAAGAGGACCCTGGGTGGGAGTCACGAGCGGGACGGGGGTGGGGGTTTAGGAGGGGACGGGGGGTGAGGTTTAGGAGGGGGCCATCTGGTGGGGGTTAGGGGTGCGTTACCAAATGCATGTTTGGGGGGGGGGGGGAGGGAGGGAGAGAGAGAGAGGGGGGGGGCGAGGAAGGGGGGAGGGAGGGAGGGAGGGAGAGAGAGAGAGAGAGAGAGAGAGAGAGAGAGAGAGAGAGAGAGAGAGAGAGAGAGAGAGAGAGAGAGAGAGAGAGAGAGAGAGAGAGAGAGAAGTCGAATGCATTGGCAGTCGCGTGAGAGGTGGGGGAAGGGGAGGGATGAGCAGGGGCTACAGAGGCTGGTGCTATTGACGACGAGGACGGCGGACTGGTTCAAAGCCCGCAGCTTTGTGAAGGCGGGTGACGGGGAGGACGAGCTCCCGGTCGAGCAGCTGCTGCCAGACTGGCGCTTGTCGCAGATCGACCGCTCCCGTGGCTCGGAAATCTACCACAAGAGTTTGGAACCCAAGCTCGACGATCTCAAACCTGGAGAGCGCATCGGCTTTTGAACCCGCCTGGCACTGCCGCCGCCTTGGACATGGATGCCTTCCTTGGATTGGTTCGCTTAGCCTGGCGTGGGAAAAGTTCAGCTTCAATGGGCATTGGGGTCGTCCAATTTTAACCGGCATTGGAGTTTGTTTGATTTTCAACCTTTTTTGGCTGGGTAAATTCAACCGGCATAGCAATGATTTTTTATCAACGATTATTGGAGCGGGTACTTTCAACCGGTGTAGGAATGATTAGATTTTCGACCGGTTTTGGAATGGGCAAATTCAACCGGCATTGGAATGCTAATTTTTCAACCGGTATTGGAGCAGGTAAATTCAACCTTCATTGGAATGCTCAACTCCCCGGTGTTAGACTGAGTGTGAATGCAAACGGCATCTGAGAGGTCGGCTTCAGCTGGCGCCAGAGTGTTCGACTTTCGTCCAGCAGTCGAATTCGGCCAGCAGAATGTCTGATATTTTGACTGCGCAGAGGAGGGTTTAAATTCTTTCGAGGGGCCACGTTGCTGCTTTGCAAGCAGTGAGGCCAGTAGGGGATCCGCCGAAGACGCCAGAGAGGGGCGCCCCCCCCCCCCCCCCAACCCTGGGGGAGTTAACATCCCTTGCTCTGGCGGGGGGTTTGAAGCGTGTGCACGTCCGCATGGATGTGCATGCTAAAAATCTGATGTGGTTAGGGGATCCCCAGGCAGAAAGCCGGCATTGAAGTAGACACTGCGGAACCAGACAGAGAGCGGGAGGACGTCGGGGCCCCCAGGGAAGGGAGGGAGGGAGAGAAAGGGGGGTGTAGAGAACAGAGTAAAGAAAGGGAGGGAGAGAGAAAGGAGGGAGGGAGGGAGTGGGAGAAGAGAGAAATGTGTGTTTTTTTGGGGGGGGGGGGGCGTGGTACGGGACAATACAGCAGTTGCAGCATGTGCACAGGCGGATACCACCATCATTGAGATGTCAGGTGACAAGAAAGGTACAAGGGTATCAGATGAAAGGAGAGAAAACAAGGAGCGAGAAAGCACTATAAGGTGGTAATTACCAGGTCATAACTGTCGCGAGGAAAGGATCAGCAGAATTTTTTTAGGTGAGACACAGAGTATTTTAGGAGCTAGCAGTCTCAACGAGGCTGTCCCGGGAAAAGGGGGGGGGGGGTAAACGAAACCCCCGTTCTGGTTTAGCTACTCAGTCCAAAGCAGATATCGTGGTGTTTGCCCGCTGCAGGGGCGTGTGGCATGAAGTGCAGGTGCCGAGGCACAGGCCTGCTCTAGTTGTGCTGGGCAACTCAGTCCCTTATCGAAAGGACTAGTTTAAAGTCGTCGTTACACCTCCGTGACCGTGCTGTGTAGTTGCTTCATTCAGGCGCACAGCTGGGGCCATTGTGAACGTTGAGAACGTGTGTTCATTTCTGCGAGGGGCGCGGGCGCCCGGGTGCTGATTCAGAAGCCAGAAGGGTTGCAGAAGCGACGTCGTGACTGATCAGGGTGTCATGACTGATCATTGCGTCATGACTGATCAGGGCGCTATGACCTGATCACAGCGTTATGAGCTGATCAGGGCGCTATGAATGATCCGGGCGTTACGACCTAATCAGGGCATCACGACCTGATCAGGGCGTCATGACTGATGAGGGCGTGCTTGTGCATGGTCCTTTCTGATGAGGGCGGTCTTCCGGCTTGTGCTGGTGACCAACTGTTTGGCAGGAAGTCATCATGGTGAACGTCGTCGTCGTAGTCCTGAAGCGTGTTCTGGGCAAGGGCTGCAACAAATGCATGACGTTGTTGGCACAGCTGCTCGGCTGACCAAGGAAGGGACTTGGGGGGAGGCCACCGTCGAGCCTGTGGGCGTCACAAAAGTACAGAAACCCACCCCCCAGATGTAGGAAACCCACCTCGGAGAAAGCTCCTGCATATCGTGGGAGGATGGGTTGTTCGGAGAGAAATCTGGCATCGCTAAGCAGCGCTGCTTGCATCTCCTGATCTCAGACCTGAAAGACGTTGCGAGCGGCAATATTGTAAAAGTTTGCAACTTTGCCTTAGAGGTGAGTTCTGCTTTGAATCTTGAGAGTAATCTGGGTGGCAACTTTGAGATATCGAGGAAGATTATTATTGGAATAAAGGGGATTCCGCAAATTGGAAATGTAACGTTGTCACAAAAGATTTTGACGCTCCAAGGTGCAGCCCCTATCTCTTCCAAGCAGCCCCTTCACCAGTTGGCTTCCTTCACGATATGACCGGCTGCCATAAACTCAGCCTGCACAGTTGAGGTAGCAACTGAACTTTGTTTCTTGCTACCCCACACCACGGCACTACCATAAACAGATAGAACATAGCCACTGGTGGAATACATGTGATCCAGATCCCCAGGATAGTCGGCATCAACATAGCCTTCAAGCTCAGGGCCCGTCCCACCCAGAGTAAGTGCCAGATCTCTGGTATCTCTCAAATACTTCAACACTCGAATGGCTTCATTCTAGTGTGAAGTAGTGGGTGTCATTCTGTACCTTGACAACACCCCAACAGCCTGGGAGATATCAGGTCGTGTTGTGTTTGCACTGTACAGAAGAGACCCAATCAGCTCACAGTACCGATGATCAGGTGCCAAAGGGGTACCTGCCCCATGTGACATACCATCTGGGGACTCGGGCATGCTGCTAGCCTTAAAGTCCTTGGACATGGGTGTCTCAACCACACGTCCATCATCATCAACCCCAAATTTCTCCACAAGAGCATCAATCTTGGGAGTGCAACTCATGGAGATGGTACCCTGGACTCTATTTCGAAGGACCTGACACCCCAGGAAATCATTAGCCTCTCCCAAATCATGAATGGTGAAGTCCTTCTTGAGCAACTCCTTCCCCCACTCAATCTCTGAAATCACTCGGGCAACGATGAGAAGATTATCCACATATACAAGAATGAAAGACACGTTTCCATCAGGGGCCCTGATGTATACCCCAGCAGCACTCTTGCAAACACTATACCCCATCACACTCAACTTGTCACTCAAGGTCTTATGACAAGCCGTGGGGCTTGTTTCAGACCATACAGTGCCTTCCCGAGCTTGCACACCACCCTCGTGTTCCCATTCTCAAATCCTGGAGGTTGGGTCACATAGACCTCTTCCTCCAGCTCCCCATTTAGAAAAGCCGACTTCTATCCACCTGATGGATCTCAAGATTCTGTGTGCCAGCCACTGCCAGCACAGCTCTCCTAGCACCATAGCTGCTTGTAGGCGCAAAAACCTCACCAACATCTATCCCAGGAATCTGCCTACGACCTTGGGCAACCAATCTTGCTTTAAAGCGAGTGACATGCCCATGCGCATCATTTTTCGTAGAGAATATCCAATGAACAGGAATGACTTTCTGTCCATGGGGTCTTTCCACATACTCCATGACCTCATGGGTGTCTAAGGAATCCATCTCCTCTCGCATTGCCTGCTGCCAGAACGCCCGCTGGGGTGAGCCTTGGGCTTCCCCCCAAGTTGGAGGGCACATGAAATTTTTCCAAGTTGACAGAAGGTACACTCTGTACCTTATGCTGCGGTTCAGCAGTACTGTCAGCACAATTGGGACTGTTCCCTTCTCTCTCTCTCTCTCTCTCTCTCTCTCTCTCTCTCTCTCTCTCTCTCTCTCTCTCTCTCTCTCTCTCTCTCTCTCTCTCTCTCTCTCTCTCTCTCTCTCTCTGTTCTTGGCTGCAAGAATAAGGTACATTCTGTACCTTATGCTGAGACTCGGCAGTACAGTCAGGACTGTCAGATCCCTTCTCAAGTCTCTCTCTCTCTCTCTCTCTCTCTCTCTCTCTCTCTCTCTCTCTCTCTCTCTCTCTCTCTCTCTCTCTCTCTCTCTCTCTCTCTCTCTCTCTCTCTCTCTCTCTCTGCTTGACTGTTGGACTCATGCGCAGCACCCTTACATTTACTCACCTTCCTCAAAGCGGAAGGAAACGGCAGCTCTCTCTCTCTCTTTCCTGGACTCACCCCTGGGCACACTACTCTATCTTGACTCAGCTACACTCACTGTGTCAGCCTGTACACCATAGGCATGATAAGCCACTGGCCTAGATTGTACACATTCTTCCCCTGCTGCTGGTATATCCAACCCACTACTCTCATCTCTCACATCTGCACCAAGCAAAGCCTCCCTTGTCTCAACCTGCTTCTGCAAATCAGAGAGACCCACCATGGTCGGCTCGCTTATACGTGCCTGGCCTGAGCCGGGGGTCATGCATGGGGACCCCTACTGGGTCCCTCCTAGCCTCTCGCTGTGCATAGCGCTGCTCACGGGTAAGAGCAGTCCCTGGGGGAAGAGGATGCTGTGACTTCCCCTGGCCCCTCACCCCTCCTGTACCTTCTGGATTTTATCCAGCTGCGTCTGCACCTCAGTACCACCTCTAGCTAGATTCTGCAGATGGCCCAGCACTCACCAAGACTGCTGGGAGGTCCCTGGTGCGACAGGGGGCTCGTATTGGCTGCTGGGGATTCCATAACTAGATCCAGCGTGTCCCCTGGTCTTATTGTGGTCTCTCCTAGGGAGCTGCCGGGGGTGCCAGATGGTCCAGCTGGCATGCGCTCCACCGCTGGAGCATCCTCTTCATCCCAAAAATTCACTAAAGAGCCAGCTTGGATGCTGGGAGTGATTGCCTCACCCACCCTGCCCTGCGAGGATGCCCCTGAGAGCCACTGGGGAGACCCTGGTTGAACCTTAGACATACCCGGTCCCTCCGCTCCTCTCACATGCTCAAGGAACGTGACATCTCTGCTCTCTTTCCATACTCCATTGCGTACGTAGACTCGATAGGCCTTAGACTGTGGGCAATACCCAGTAAACATGCCTAGGATGGTCTTTGGTCCGAATACAGACCGCTGACCTAAAGGAATATGAACATGTGCCACACAGCCAAACGTGCGCAAGGAAGAAACATCAGGCTTAACCCCATAGAATAACTCAGAAGGGGTCAGAGGCCTTCCTGTGGTGGGGCCCACGTTATATAGCAGGGTGGAAGTATCCAATGCCTCCTTCCACAAGGAATGGTCTGCTGCAGCGTGCACCAACAGGGTCCTTGTGCGCTCCTTAAGGGTCCGATTCATGCGCTCAGCAAGTCCATTTTGCTGAGGCGTGGATGGAGCTAAGGTCTCCATTTTAGTTCCTTGCTGAGCACAAAACTCTTTGAACTGCTGATTGAAAAATTCTGTCCCTCTGTCAGATCTCACACACTTCACCACTCTCTCATAAAACGTTTGCCAATACTTCAACAGCTCAATGAGTGCCTTGGGAATGGCCTATTTTGACTTGACTGCCAGAGAAGCTATCAAGTGAGATTTTTCATCCACCACAGTCACCCGAAATCTCCTTCCAGAGATGGCACCACGTGAGATAGGTCCCACAGTGTTACCATGCACTCTCTCTAGAGCACTCTCTGCAGGCCTGGATGAAGCAGGAAAGGGGGGTCGAGCATGCTTGCCTTGTATGCATAACTCGCACTGGGTAGGACACTCTGCGCATGGAACAAGGGACACATTAATCCCAGTTATCAGATTTTCTTTGTCCAATCTTGTCGTGTTCTTAACACTAGGATGACCCAATCTTGCATGCCATAGCAGCCTATCCATACACACGTGTCCTTTCCTAACATGATGTGAGGCAGCACGAGGCCTAGATTCTTGCTACGCAGCATGCTGGCTCTAAACTGGACACACCCATTCTAAGAAAAACAGCACTCGCTCTCTGGTTACCTGACCAGACCAGCCTGCTGGGCCCTTCATGGCCGTGTACCCATCTCCACTGTCAGTGAGGAATGACGCTCCATCGTGAATAACTTCTCTGACAGAGATCATGTTGGTGTGCGCAGTGGGCACACACTGCACGTTGTGCAGCCAGAACACTTCTTGTCTAGCATTGACTAGACACACAGACCCAGATGCAACTATCCCTCCTTTGGCATCAGACGTTGCCAAGTGAAGAGGGACCTGGTGTGCATGCATGACAGGGTTGTGCAGCAACGACAAATCATTTACCAAGTGCACTAATGCACCACTATCTATCGGCCACGAGGTACCACAAGCCCCATGAGAAATAGGGGTAAGTACATTCAAAGGAATAAACATTGGCTCACCAGCACCTAGAGGAGGTGGTGGTGGGAGCTGCCAGCCTGGGAATATGTTCTTGCAGGGGAATTTTGTGGACGCAGATCCAACATCATTTGAGGTACACGCCGGAGGGCCTCCCTCTGGAATGGCCAACATCCCACCAACTTGCTGGTGGCTAGGGAACTCCTGGGCCCCACCATGCAACTAGCCCAACGTTGGCAGCCTGCATGGTGCGCTGCATGGCTTGCAACCTCTTCAGGTCTTCACACTCGCCTAGAAATGTCCCTTCTGCTTGCAGAAGTGACACGCCAGCTCCTCCTTTGGCCTCCTGGCCTGTCCAGACCCTCGCCCCATGCCTCCAGTATAGCTGCCAAAGGGGCCATTGGGGGCCTGGCCAGTAGCAGGTCCTCCTCATCCCACTCCTGATGCAGCTCCTGCGCCAGGTGCTGCTCCAGCGCTTGCATGAGGCCTAGGGGCTCCACCCTGGGCTGGTAAAGCGGCTGCATCCACCACTGGAGCCAAGGCGGCCTCCTCCGGTGGCTTGTCCTCATAGCCCTTGTTGTCCATTGCTCGCAGAATGGTCTTCAGCATTACTTGAGGATCCAACTGAGCAGAGGTGATGTCCCAGGCGTCACTCTGAAGCGCTGTAGGAAGATCCTTCACCATGTAGTCTGATATGCTGTGATCTTTAATGTTATGATTGTTCTCCCTCAATGACTTGGAGAGGCCGATTATGCGATAACACCATTGTTGCACTGTCTCACCCTTCTTCATGCCTTTCTTCAGCTGTTTTATCCACTTGGTGTTGGCTGCAACGTTCTTGTCCCCAGTGCATTCTGAAGCCACCGAGTTGATAAACTCGTATGCTGAAGGTGTGTCTGTCAATTGGTCCTGCCAGATGTCCGGGACTGACTGTTGTAGAAAATACTTGACAACTGAGTCTCCCACATTATCTGGCATAGGGGCCTCCACAGTTGCCTTTACCCCTTTCTGATTGGCACAGAGAACAACTGCCTTGCGCCAGGCCCTGAAATTAGTCTTCTCTTCATCCAGCATGATGGACATTTTCGGATTGGACGTATTGATGCTGTATCCAAAAACACTGGCCTGGTTGCCTGTGGCTGCAGTGGCTGCACTGGTCTGTCCAGACTGAGCTGTGCCTGAGGTAGCTGTGCTACCTCCTGCCAGGAGGCTCCTGCTGGTGTCGCCATTGTCCCTGTACTGCTAGGATTGTTTCCAGAAACCTTGCTTTGAGAGCGAGTTTGAGATCTGGTCATACACTTCACTTCCTCTCTGAGTATTCAGCGGACACAGCTGATTAAGCATAATCTTCCTGAGTACGCCACGGCACGTCAATGTCTTCCACCCCTTCGAGGTCTAGCACGTAGACTTGCACAGCTTCAAATGCAAAATGTTCTTCAGCAATTCGACCAGATGACCACCCGGACCTGCTGATGGTCTCAAGATAAGGACGACGAGTGATAAACCCTGGTGCGAAGTTCACAATCGAAATTTCCCAAGAGCTCAGAGCATAGGCTGGGTAGCGTCCTATGAATCTCCTAAAGAACCACTCTGGTTCTTCCAACGGATAAGCAATGCAGCGATGATGAACGATGTCTGCCACGATAAAGGCTCTCTCTGTAGCCGATCGATGACCAGTGTCACCTCTCCGTGATTTTCGTTCTTGAAAGGTTGGAGACTCAGTAGGAGGAGCTCGCTCGTGAGGTCTCAGTGCTCGTCCTCTTCTAGCCCTCAGCCGAGTCCTCGGAAAGCTCACTACAGATGCATCCGTCGATGACATGCACGTCTGTCTGCCTTCGGCTCAGCCGGAAGGCGTGGGCCCATAACCTGTTACGTTATGGGCATTCGGCGTATCCTGTACACACGCAGACAGGTCGTGACTGTATGCTCCTCCAGCTACAGTCAAAGCCGACTGTCTGCAATTGAGCAACATCAACTGTATAAACACGATCTTGCATGCATGTATGGGGGTGCCAGAGGCAGTAGTAGCCCTGCATCAGGAACACTGCTGCGGGATACAAGACATCCTTCAGCACATAGTGATTCAAGACTTTAAATATTTAGCCAGCTGCAGCCTTTTCCTAAGAGGATCTTTGGTTATACATGATCATGACTTATGGAAATATTGGATATTTGTATGACTGCAAAGCGCAGTTTTATTATTTAGAGCATGGTATACATGGTAATGCATTAATGCGAGTATGGTGGAGGAGCCTGACCTCTAAAGCAGCATCATCAGCCTGTAGTCACGGGCCAGGTGGTATATTGGGATTACTCATCGCTGTTCAACGATAGGAACGTGTTAACATTATAGTTTGCTTCCCATGCACGTCCCGTAAACCGCACGTACGCATCCCACGGTCTTGACGTACATGATACACACTTAACTGCAGATATTGTCAACTGTGAACGCCATATACTTGTCATAAATGTCCCATACACTGCACGTAGGGGTCCCATACTCGTGGTACACGCCACATACACTGCTTGTACATGTCCCGCTTCACATCCACTGCCCATACTCTGCATGTACACTTGTCCTGCTCCGTGCCTACTTTGGACATGAATATATCCACTTGTCCTGCACGTCCATACTCGTCTCGTACGTCCCATGCACTGCCCATCCTGTACAGTACCCGTAAGCCCGGCTCTGGATACTTTCCATACTTCCGTAAACATCCCGTTACTTGACATCAACCATCTGGATTCCCGACATGAGACGTTCTCGAGGGTTATTCGTCCCCAGATGTTCCTGGATGTCCCGGAAACGTCTTTCCAATACGTCATGTTTTGGTCAATACAAATCTAACAGACGCCTCGTGGAGGTCTCAGAAACGTCATGTCACGTCTATGGGATGACTACAGGATCTTCGTCATCAGCACGGGATGTTGTTGTGTTCGTGACCGTTCTCGTCAGACGTGTGCAGGAACTTGACGTAATGAAGAAGACCTTTACAATAACTGTTTGCCGCAACCTCCTAGGACGTTGATGGGACGTTCATGGGACGTCCACGGGAACATTACAGGACGATTAAGACGTTTACAGGAAAAGCTCGTTCTGCCAGTGAAGTTTGGGGATACTTAAAGAGTACACCACTAATTTAGCTTAGCTTGACTTGTCGAGATGCATGGGTCCGGCTGAAGACTCTCTAGCTTCGTTGTGCAAGTCGCTTGAACAAATGACGTACAACTACTACACAGTACAGTACAACGTACATGCACAGTACCCCTCCCCAAAGGGAGCATCATTGTTACCTTTCGAGCTGCTACAGCCATCCACGCGGACGTGCATACGTGCGGGCG
>MVGU01001006.1:92500-102500 GCA_002005505.1 Botryococcus braunii
CGGCAGGCAGGACGGGTGAGTGTGGAGGACCGGAGGAGACCTTCTCGTCTTTTCGAAAGGGGTCAACGACAAAGTCGCCATTCTTTTTCTTGAAAGAGTGCCCCTGCCTCCGCAGCACAACGCAGCGCCCAAAGCCCCGATCCAGGCTGGCCTTATTCAGTACAATCGCGTCCTCGATATCGTACCTGCGTATCATCCGCCACCCCTCTCAAAGCTCTGCGCTCTTGTACTTGCCCAGTGGCACTCTTTTTGAGATAAAAACCGAATCGGCCGAAGGCAACCTCTGTGCACGGCCAATGCATCCCTGATGGCATTCTCACTGGTGTACACGTGCATGCCCAATGACATTCTCTCACCTGTACCTGCAAATCCCCTATGGCATTCCCAATGTTGTACCTGCGCATCCCCAATAACATTATTGATGCTGTACCTGTGAGCACCATTATGTCAATGGTGCTCTGTTGATTGTACCTGCGCATTTTCAATGGCATCCTCAATGTTGTACCTGCACATCCCCAATGACATTCTTAACGTTGTACCTGCGCATCCCCAGTGGCACTCTGTAGATTGCACGTGCGCATCGCGGAAGGTATCCTCAACGTTCAGCACTGTCAAAGCTGTACCAGAGCATCCATTCTTGTGTACCAGCACATCTGTCCCGTCAAAATTGTCCCTGCCCCATCATAAGCGCAACATCGCATCTTCAATCCCACCTTAGCACTCTCAATGCTCAGCGCTAATGAACCTTCCCCTGCTGTCCCTATTATCACTCTGGCCTTGAACCAGTGCATATTGATCATTTCAAAATATCATAGTAATCCGTCATCACATTTATCACCATCTTATTAATGCCGCGGCTGTTTTGCTTGGCAATGGTGTTGTAAACACTCCAACGCCATTACTCTTTTTTTTAAATCTTCACTTCTAGATCACCCACAAGATACTTTCGCATGTGCTGGCTTCGTTGCTAGAAAGAAAGCATTGCTGATCGCCAGCCAGCTTCGTCCCTTTGAGGCTCAAAGAGGTATGTAAGGATTAGTGTAAGGCGTTGATACTTCTTCCGCACGATAACATACACTGGGGGCCTGCATCAGTGGCAGGTGCCGCAAGAAACGGTATACACTCAACAGGAGAACCACTTCTGCTGTTAATAACACGCGCCGCACGAGCCGCATAGCATCTTCGACTCAGAAGAAATACCTACCCCCTCCCAAACACACCCCCCCCCCAAAACACACACACACACACACACACACACACACACACACACACACACACACACACACACACACTCTCTTTATCTCATACAGACACAGATACAAAAAAACACACAAACTCACACAATCACAAGTTACGCACACACACGCACACACATACCACACAGACACAGACACAGACACAGACACACACACACACACATACAGAGAGAGAGAGAGAGAGAGAGAGAGAGAGAGAGAGAGAGAGAGAGAGAGAGAGAGAGAGAGAGAGAGAGAGAGAGAGAGAGAGAGAGAGAGAGAGAGAGAGAGAGAGAGACAGACAGACCCGGTCCAAAACAGAGAAGCAGAGAAGGAAAATTACCCGGAATAGGACATGACAGCAACAGTCGCGTTCTGTCCGGCTCCCAGCTTGTCGAAGCCCACAAGCTCAATTGTCTTGGTAGACAGAAGCGGCCTGTATATGCCCACACGCCGTTTTAAGCACAGCCAAGACTGATTCTCTGCCAGATTCCGATCTCTCTAATTGCCATGCTCCATCAAATGCATGGTGAAAAACAAGCAGTGAACACGCAAGAATTCAAGCTCTTCATCAAACACTTCAAGGAAAGAACGAAGCTCTTCATCAAGCTCTTCAAGGAAAGGAATCATAAGTCTTCATCAAGCTCAAGAAAAGCGGTGTTGTGTTGGAGCTGGTGCTGCGCCGACCGCCTCCCTGTCTGCTGCCTGTACTGAAGCTGATGGTGACTGTAAACCACCCTCTGCCAGCTGGCACTTCACTTTGCAAGATGCATCCAACCCTCTGCCAGCTGGCACTTCATCTGACATCGTATATATACTCCTCTGTCTGCTGGCACTTTAAAGTCCTGAAGGACTGAGTGGAGGAAGGGGCATCGGCCCTCTGGAGGCGAGATCTCCACTTGGATATTTGGAGAGAATATATCCAGCAAGAACAAATCAAACATTTGAGTCCCTCTGTCGTATGGACTCGAACGAGCAATAAAGCAGCCCCCCCTTCGCTCTCCCTCTCCCTCTACCTCCCTCTCCCTCTCCCTCTCCCTTCCCCTCCCCCTCCGCCTCACCTCTCTCTCCACCTAGGTACAATGGCAGTTGATCTATCACTTCGAATAAAATAGCAGGTACAGCAGGTGCAATGGCAGATACAGCACCTTTGTGGATTGACCAGCAAGGACAGCAACTACAATGGCGGGTGATCCATCAATGCAAATAAACCAGCAGGTACAGGAGGTACAATGGCGGGTCCAGCACCTTTACGGAAAGACCAGCAAGAACAACAGGTACAATGGCAGGTACAGCATCTTTGCAGATGGACCAGCAGGAACAGCTGCAGCAATGGCAAGTACAGCACCTTATGTGGATAGACCAGCAGGAACAGCAGATACAATGGCAAGTACCATACCTTTGCGGATAGACCAGCAGGTACAGCAGCGTATCAGAGCGGTTGAGTTGGTTGTATGCAATGTTGCCCATGGCTTGTTTGCCCATGGCACACTGGTAGGTGTTGCGGGGGGACTGGTTGTGATGAGGGAAGGGGATCAGGCCGGCCACCACTCCCAGAAACGTGAACGGTTCGATTTCCAAGTGTGTGACGTCCGGCGAACAATTTTCCTCATACATCGCCACGCGCACGTCGTTCTCCTCGTTCACGTCTAAGTACTCGACGATGCCCCTCCGCAGCAGGTCGTTGAAGTCCCACTCCCCTGTTTTCATCTGCCGACCCACGCCCCAGGTTACCTCCCACATAACCGTTTGAAACATATTCACCCGACTCTCACACTCCCTGCGTCCAGTGCATGTGGGCTCATTCTGGTGTTATCCTGGACTAGCTCCGTACAACACACATCCAACACATGCCTGCATCCGTCATGACCTGCTCCACCACCCCCTACCTTCCTCCCCCCCCTCTCTCTCTCTCTGTCTTTCTGTGTGTGTGTGTGTGTGTGTCTGTGTGTGTGTGTCTGTGTGTGTGTGTGTCACACACGCATACACACACAAACACACACAGACATACAGATGAGCCACCTCAGATACACACAGCCACTCACAACACAGGAGGGAGGCAAAGAGAAAGAAATGGACAGAGGCAGGGACACTCTTCCATGCGCGCGCAGGTGCACGCACGCACTCGCGCGCGCGCGCGTACACACACACACACACACACACACACACACACACACACACACACACACACACACACACACACACACACACAAACACACACACATCCTATGTCTGTCTTCCCGGTGCCTGACCCCTCTGTCATCAAGACCTTCCCCGGCAGGAGGACCCGCACTCCTCTTTTTCCCCTCTGAATGCGTGTGTGTGTCTGCATGTGTGTGTGTGTGTGTGTGTGTGTGTGTGTGTGTGTATGTGCGTGTGTGTGTATATGTGCGTGTGTGCGTTCCATTCGTGTGCATGTGTGTGTTTGCGTGCCGTGTCTGTTGGTTTGTGCATGCCGTGCATGTATGCACGCACGTGTGTTTGTGTGTGTGTGTGTGTGTGTGTGTGTGTGTGTGTGTGTGTGTGTGTGTGTGTGCGTGTGACTGTGCACCCACGGAGAGAGAAAATGTCCGCGCGCGCGTTTGCGCATCTGGGAGAGAGCCGCACTTTGGCAACGTGGTCTGGAGTGAGACGCGGAACACCACGGTCGCAAATAATGAGGGGCCGGCACACGCGGCCACCGTCACAGGCAATGGAAAGGATGTCCATGCCCCTGTGCACAGATACAAACTCCCCGACGTAGCCTGCCCTGCGGAGCTGCCGTAGAGTTCTTAACAGCCGCTTCGGACGAGCATGCACCCCCAGGATCGTTCCATTCAACATTACCAATGCATGGCCCCTGTTCGCCAGCCCCAAACATCATAAAGCTCTACAACTTTGAGAGGCCGAGAGAGGGAGGGGGGCCGGAGGGAGGCGGGGGGAGGGGTGAGGGAGGGGGGAGGGAGGGAGGGGAGGGGGGATGGGAGGGGGGGAGGGAGGGGGGGGGAGGGAGGGGGGAGAGAGAGAGAGAGAGAGAGAGAGAGAGAGAGAGAGAGAGAGAGAGAGAGAGAGAGAGAGAGAGAGAGAGAGAGAGAGAGAGAGAGAGAGAGAGAGAGAGAGGGGGGGGGGGGGGAACGTGGGGAAGAAAAGAGGTAAAAACTGTCCATGCCGTTTTACTAGAAATGTCAGAAATGTGATTAGTTTCCTAGGAAAAGAAACCGAAAAGGTGACAGAAAGTGACAGCGTCAAAGAGGTATGCAAGGTGACTTCAGTCGTTGGTGGTGCATGAAACAGGGTGACTACGTGGTGCCAAAGGGTAATCTGAGGACGCTTCATTATGTCAAAGCGTGATGGAGGCTGGTTCTTGCAAATGAGAAGGACATGGGGCGTACTTGCGATGGAGGTCGTGAGGGCTGAGGGTGGAGGCGGGGTGGGTGCCCAGAGCGTAAATGAGGTCGAGCAACCGCTTCTCATCCTCGTCCGTGGTGACGTGAGTCATCATGGCCAAGTTCTTGACGAGCCCACAGCTCTCTCCTTCGGGCGTGTCAGCCGGGCACACCATCCCAAGCTGGCTGGGCTGCAGCGCGCGTGGCCCGCTCACCTGTTTTCAAAGGTTGTGCCCCAACACTTGTCACATGAATACATCAATATCAGGCCAGTTTGAAAGCCCGAGTCCCCTGTCCTGCGTCTTTGATACCATATTTTTCTTAGTTTTGGACCTGGAACCTCTCGCCCCCAGCAGACATTTATCCATGCTCGATTGCACACTCCATATTTTGGCAGACATCCATCCCTGCTAAATTCGACAGCCCTGGACACGTACGGTCCAAGGAAATGGTGAAACATACACATATAAATGCCATCGGGTTCTCATAGGAAAGCTGGTGAACAATTTTTCCTTAAGTGATTACGCATAAATCAAAGTAGATCTCGTGATTTGTAAGACAAAGTGTTTAAGTACCGAAAAGCTCCTGACTGCCATGGAGAGTCGCCTCCAAAGAACCTTTTAGCTTTGACATTTAATGTCACAGAGGAGCAAAGGCGCCTCCTCAGTTCAGAACAAAGAAGGGCGGCAGAAGCTGTACGAGGGTGTGCGAGGCTTCAAGAAACTGTAGGGTCTGAGTGCACCACAGCTGACAGGTGTGTTCTAGAGCATGCATCCTTCTACTTGTCAATTCCTAGCACAAAAACAGTCTTGCTGCCACACAGTATGACAAAAGACAGCTGAGGCAATCTGCCACTGTACATTCACCAACCCAGATATAAATGCATGCACTCCAAAATCCATTCACTCATTACCCTGACAGTCATGAAGCATGTGTTCCTCCACTTCTGCAGTCATCCGTTCAGCTGTTTATCAAGGCACCCTGGGTTCACCGTCACTACATTTGAGGATAGCCCTGAGCGACTCCAGTACATTGTGCTGCAGTAAGAGGAGAAGGGGGCTCTTGCTCGCTCGCCCTCGTACCTCCCGCCAGGTCTCGCTCGCGCGTGTGTGCGCGCGCGCTCCAGCGCTCCCCCCCCCCTCTCTCTCCCCCCCCTCTCACTCCCCCCCCCCTCTCCAGCTCCAGCACACCATGGCACAATAAGAGGAGGAGGAGGAGGAGGGAGGAGGAGGAGGAAGAGGAGGAGGAAAGTGGACATCTTCAATGGGATCTTCATGACTGTATACATGGCGAAAATCACACTCCTATCTCTGCGGCCGCCAGTGCACTCGGGGACGAAGGCTGGCGGAGCCTGTGGTGTACCACAGCTTCCCCTGGGCTTTGCAAGGGCGAGGGGCGCACCTTGCGAGTTTTCTCAAACTGGGAGCTGATGCGAGTCATCATGCCTAGCACTGCAATGAAGGACAGGCGGTTCAGAACCTGCACCCCCAATCCACCGCCCTCACCCTCCCCACCAAATCTCTTAGGGAAGGGACAGAAGGCGCCCGGTGGAATGTTCTAATAGGACACCTATGGAAGGTGGGGCCAACGCAAAACGTAAGCAAAAACGTGGAACGAAAAATGGAAAGGGGAGGAAGCTAGGGGCACCTGGGTGACACCCTTGCGGTCCATACGGAAACGGGAAATGTGCCAGTTGCCGGACGAGATAGCGGACTCCAGGCCTTGTGTGATCAATGCCACAGGCAGCATCTTCGTGAGGTCGTGCATCTGTCCTGACTTACCGGCCCTGCTCAGCGAGAGATCCACCTGGGCGCCCCCCACCCCGCCAAACAACAAATTTTCTTGCTGAGAATATCCTAGAATGAGTGCTCTCCTCTCAAAAGGTAACCATCTTCCTGGATGCACCTGGGCGGCCCCACCCCAACGCAAGAAATGTCAACTGCTATTACTAAGTTTGAATTCTCTTCTCTCATCAGTTACACCCGTGGTATCCGTGTTCTTGGGAGGGGCCAGTGGCCTTCATGTCATCATCCAGTGGCCCCACAATGTTAGTCATGAATACAAACTCCTTTGCCAATGAGAAGCATCAGGGAATCACTCTATCTTCCTTTCGCGCGAGGCCTTTGCGCGCAAGCCTGTAAGTAGTTGGCCTCTCTGCAAGTTGCTGCCGGCTGAAATGTCTGCATTCTGTGCGACTGTGCGAAGTGGGTTTGCTACACAGGTGCGCTTGTGCCACGTGTGTTTGTATTTCAAACGTGTGTTTGTGTTCCCCCTCCCCCACACACACATGCACCTGTGGGCGCTCTCGCGCGCGCGGGCACACACACACACACAGCACAAGCACACACACACACACACACACACACACACACACACACACACACACACACACACGCACACACACACACGCACACGCACACACACACACACCCATACACACACACAGACACCCATTCACCCACACACGGACCCAGATGCGCACCCCCCCAGGCATGCAAGCCCAAGTAGAAAAAGGGAAGGAGATGAGGAGAGACTAGCAGAACCTGCTCGAGTCAAGAAGATAAGTGAAGAAAGAGACAGACACCAGGCATGAGTCGCAAATCTCCACATTCTCACAAGATCCTCAAGAGAAAGACGGTGACGCAGAATTGGGATGGGGCTGCAACAGTCGCATTTTCAAGAGTAGAGCTCCACTATCCGTCATAGCAGCTACTCAACATGACAGACAAGAAGGCGCTTACCGAGCGCTTGATCTCATTGTTGAAGCGCTTGAAGAGATCCTCAAAAAGAATGGCGATCTGGCCCCCGGCCAGCTCGAGCCGCTTGTTGCCGTAGTAGTCCCGGTCGTCTATGTACTTGGGGTTACCCATTGCATACAGCATCCGCCGTACCATCATTGCAATGTACAGCACCTGCATCAGTCCGGCATACCCTGTGACATTCAACAGCACACACACACACACACACACACACACACACACACACACACACACACACACACACACACACACACACACACACACACACACACACACGCGCGCGCGCGCGCGCGAGCACGCACGCACACATGCTCGCACGCATGGATGCACACAACGGCGCATTAAGTACACAATCCTGCACGGCCTAACATGCACCATGCGACAGACACCAATGCGCTTTCACGAAAGGTACCAAAAAATGGGGTGCCAAGAGTCGCCACCATGCGACACACACCAATGCGCTTTCACGAAAGGTACCGAAAAATGGGGTGCCAAGAGTCGTCCTGTGGGTGGGCCTTAAAGACTTCTGAGCACGAACGGCCGGGCCTGCATGACTAACTGAAGGTAAAGCAGGCATGAGGGTAAATGCATTTGCCTCTGCAACTCGTCCAGCGCAACGGGCTTTGAAATCAGGTCCCCCACCCTCTCCTGGCCTTACCCCGTTGGTTTTGAACTCAGAGTGTGTCCATGTGCTATAGCGTGTTTCTTGCTAGATACAGATGGCAGAGGCTCACCTTGTCCGCAAAGTCGTAACCTGGGGCAGCAACGTGACAAACTACCACGTTTGCCAGTATGTCCCTCGCATCATCTTCTCTCGACTTGCGCTTAGCTTGTGTGCTTTGCTTGGGGATCTGCCGCGATGTGACATGCTTGGCTGCGAACACAAAATCCCCCATCCTTCAACTTATTGAGGATAGCAACGTCCGCGAACCACCTTTCCTATTTTCAACTTCCCGTTGTTCTCCCATCCATGACTCCCTCGTACACACCTCCTTCCTTTCTTTCCCAAACCGCCCGATCGTCTTTGCTACCTCCAGGAGGCAGGCAGTCCAGGAAGTCCTCTTCCACACCCTCGTCCGCACTTTTGGTCATCTCCCCTGTCATCTTTGCCACGCCTATCACATCTTCATCACACCTCTTTGACCTCTTCCCGCTTTGACCTTCTATTGTTCCCACTACAATCACCTGCCAAGAGTACATGCATGTCATTGGTGCATCCCTGCCACTGCTAAAGGAGGAGCGTGGGTTTATAACCTGTTACATTATGCTTTCGGCGACTCCGGCAGTTTGAGCACATGTCATATTCAGCAAGCTAAGTTGGTTTAGCTGTGTAGGCGGTCTTCTGCCGTACTAAAATCTCAGCATTTGCAGGGAAACAGCTCAGAGTGGTCTCTTCTGCCATGTAGCCTCAGGACCTTCACACACTGCTTGCAAAACACCTTAAAAAGTCGTGCCAGGTCACGATGCACGGGTCAAGATTCGTAAATACATTCCTCAAGAACTGCCGAGATGCCTGATATGTGGAACATTTGGACTTGAACTACTCCTGTTGTCTCAACGCCCTGCCAATAGCGGTCTGACGGGCTCCGTTGGCCAAACGAAAAGGCCGCTCTTCAGGCAGCGCTTAGTCGACGCTGTCAACCCCGGGTAGCCCTGAGGTGCCTGTAAATGGTTGACGATGAGGTGAGGGATTCCCAAACCTCTCCCGTTGGTTTGCATTGCTCGCTGTCTATTATGGTGGGTTTGGATCTTCTCTTCCAACTGCCGTTGCTAGGGAAGGAGTGTGGCCTCATAATCGGTACAAGCATGGGCTGTGGGTGTATTCGGCAGTTCAGGCACAGATCACATTCATTTGGATGCCAAGTTGGTCTAAGGGCGCAGTTCCCAGCCGGCCTGCAATCCTGTCTCCTACTTTGAAATAGAGCACAATTGTATGCCAAATGTACATTGCACAAAGCAGCTCAAATTCACTCTCAAGATGGAATGCACCTCGTCCTCCTTTCCTGTCTAGCAGGCCCCCTCCCTTCCACCCCACCCCCTTTTTGTGGTTGGGGGGCCCATGGACTCCTCTAGGCTACTGTCGGTTAAGAACATCTGAAACGTGGAAATCCTGAACGGAAAAGTCCGCGTAATTTTTTTAAAAAAAAAAAAAGAAAAAAAAGAAAAAGAAACACAAAAAGGGGGGGGGGGGGAGAGGAGAAAGCACGTACCCAAGAATTGGAGGGCCTGTGCAGGTGTGGTGACACCCTCCTTGCGACAGTCTTGAACGCTGGGCAGCAGCAGCTGCGTGAACGTGGAGTCCGCCCCTATCAAATGCATGATCTCCTGGTCGCTGGCCATGCCCATTGCCTTGAAGACTATCATTATGTTGAGGTCGTCCCTGTTTGTAAGAAAAACCAGTCCAAACTCAGCTTCCTGCACCACTTGCTTTGTGCTGCACCTCCTTTTGCCAGCACTTGCTGAGTGCTGGCAAAACGAGAGGTGCAACACACCGCACTTGCGGGATCTATCTTACTTCTCCAACACTGGCAAGCGTCCCGCCTTCTGCAGAGCACCTACATTTCTATTTCCAAGCCCCTTGCAAGCATTGCACCGTCTGCAGGGGACTATTGCCTATGTTTCGGAGTGACTTGCAAGCGTT
>MVGU01001006.1:107500-125000 GCA_002005505.1 Botryococcus braunii
TCGATGTGCTGCTTCACCAAACCCCTTGTCTGCACCAAGCCCCAAAACACGCGCTCGCTTGGCACTGGGGTGGTTGCAAATTGCAGTCAACACAAGTTCTTGCCTCTCCAGAAAGTCCTTGATCTATCAAAGTTCACCAACATGCAGTATGACTACGGCAGCATAAGGACAAACAACAGAAAGGAAGATTACTGAGACATGTGCTGTTCTTGATAACCAGAATCAAGCAGCAGGTTTCGATTGCCTTGTGCAACTCACAACACTGTTGTCAGGCAACGGACGGGCCATGTAACATCAGTTTGCTTAGGTGCGCAAGTATGGGTGTCACATCATAAGCCACCTCATCAATATAAAACAGGCGACAAGTCTTTGCTGTCAGTCTACATTGTTACCCATCCACCCGTTAACTCATAAAATTCTTTTTAAAGCGAACCGGGAAACTTACTTTCAGGAACGCCGGTAGCAGCTCGTACTTCTCCTTTATGTCTTTGATAGGCCGTGTCAGTTTACTAGGGTCCCTTAACAGCAGATCCTCGACGGATCCTGGTAACGGTTTAACAATATCGTCCATGTTCGCCAAAATTGAAAGACGAAGTCAGTAAAACCGAAAGCCCATCCGGTTGAGAAAATTCAAGGTCGTTAGAATGGGTGGTTGTCAAGTAGGATCTTTTAGGTCCATCATGTCATTTCTGCCATCCATCTACAAAACGCAGATGGACTTGAAGCACGCTGCCTTCGATGCTCGGAAGCCGAAGCAACTGGCCGTCCGCACCATAAGTCCCAAAATGTTAAACTAAGCTCTAATATACTATGAAAAGAACAACAAGAGAAAGGACTGATGTAGCAAGGATCATTGAATTTGGCCATTAATAAACATTTTCCAATTCTGCTGCTGTCTCTCTCGTGTCGGCTCTAGTAGAATTGCGGGACAGTAGCAGGAGGTGTACGGCACTCCTCGTTCCCCCAGACGCAAACATCCCAGGCCGTAGAAACGTCCCTCCTTGCCTTATTTCCTGTTCAGAAAAGTAGGCACATTTCGAATCTTGAACTTTGTGAGCCTGAAAATTTTTCCAATAGTCCAGGATTGTTGTGTGTTACTAACGTTTCGGACAAGTGTTTAATACTGGTGGTTGGAGACGGTTGAACCGCACTCCGCGGTGCATTTATGATTGATTAGGAACCTCATAATATGATAAAGTGATGTGATCTGCTCCCAGAGAAGTACGAGACAATAATGGTCAGAATAGAACCCCGCCCCCATACCACTAGAAGCGAAGACTGCCGAAGTCGCTGACTTCGAAAAGAAAATTTTGAAAATTTGCCAAATTTGCAATGGATGATCAAGAAATTTCGGACGAGGAGACCATTTCGGCACCATTGTCTGGTAAATCCTTCAGACATGCTAGGGAGCCGCACGAACCTGGCACCGTAATAGTCTCTCCTACTGTGTTGCTAGTTGGGACAAGGTTATTGATATCGAGATTTGTAGTTTGCGGATTGTAAGCTTCGACCTGCTGGATGGAGGGAGGGAAGGGGAGGAGGGAGAGGGACAGGGGATGGAGGGGGGGGGAGGGAAAAGGGAAGAAGGGAGGGGGAGAGGGAGGGAGGGGAGGAGGGATGGAGAGAGGGGGGGGAGAGAGAGAGGAGAGAGAGAGAGAGAGAGAGAGAGAGAGAGAGAGGAGAGAGAGAGAGAGAGAGAGAGGAGAGGGAGAGGGAGAGGGGAGAGGGAGAGGGAGAGGGAGAGGGAGAGGGAGAGGGAGGGGAGCGGGAGCGGGAGCGGGAGCGGGAGCGGGAGCGGGAGCGGGAGCGGGAGCGGGAGCGGGAGCGGGAGCGGGCGAGCGCGAGAGAGAGAGAGAGAGAGAGAGAGAGGAGAGAGAGAGAGAGAGAGAGAGAGAGAGAGAGAGAGAGAGAGAGAGAGAGAATGGGGAAGGGGGAAGTGAGTGTGTATGAGTGAGACTCCTGCATTGCCCTCTCTTTCTTTTTCACTCCACCGCTGTCAATCTAAGATGCACCCGCCGCCCCAAACACACACACACACACACACATACACACACACACACACACACACACACACACACACACACACACACACACAGGCACAGGCCTGCATGCACACCCACAGAGGGGAGACTTGTAGGGATGGGACATGCTGTGACATGCTCATACCATGGTTGGGACCTGAAGATGTTGTATGGCAGGAGGAGAATCTTCTTCAGAGGCATCAACAGAGGAGGATGAGGAGCTGGACAAGAAGCTGGCTCTGGCACGGGCTCCTAGCTGGGGTGCCGAGAGCCGCGTAAGTGAAAGTCCTATCCCTGTGATCTTGCCGCCCCTGCAGCCGCCTCCAAAACGGTTAGTCCTCTCCTCATTCCGTCTTCTCTCCGTCTCTCTCTTGCTCGCAACCCTCCCTTCCACACGCGCGCGCGCACGCGCGCGCGCGCGTGTGTGTGTGTGTGTGTGTGTGTGTGTGTGTGTGTGTGTGTATGTGTGTGTGTGTGTGCGTGTGAGTGTGTGTGTGAGAGAGAGAGAGAGAGAGAGAGAGAGAGAGAGAGAGAGAGAGAGAGAGAGAGAGAGAGAGAGAGAGAGAGAGAGAGAGAGAGAGAGAGAGTGTGTGTGTGTCTGTGTGTGTGTGTGTGTGTGTGTGCATATGCCCTTTGTGTGTTTCTGTTCTTGTATTGTAGAGAAGCATCAATGTAGAATGTGGTGAGCAGGTCCACAGGGACAGGGAAGGGGCGGGGGAGGAGGAAGAAGAAAAGCGATGCGGAGGATGGAGGAGGGGGAGGGGAGGGGGAGACAGCGCCAGCAGGTCCCCGTCGATTGACAGCCCGCCAGAAGGCCATGGAAGCCCGCCTTAAAGAAGAACGCGAGGGGGGCCCCAAGCCTGCATTTGTCTTGCTGCCCAGGTGCTCCTCCACCTGCCCTCCACAGTGACGCACATACCATCTGGGAGTACACCATACGCCATACTTGCTTCAACACTATGCGTGAAAGTGCTTTGTACTTCTGGCCTCACGTGTCGAACAACAAGTGGTTTCAATACTACGGGTAAATGATTGAGTGTTCCATATTTCCTGTCGTGACACTTAGATCAACTTTGGCCTTCTGGTCGGGCTGAACTTGCAATCAGATTTACAATTTGCAAGCTTTCTGTGGTACTGTGCATTATAACCAGGAGGATCCAACCACTTCTTGCATTGGCTGACAAACACATGCAGTTGGGCCGGTACGGGGTGGAGCATAAGGGGTTTGAAGTAAACTCAAATTTTCTAAAAGGATTTGCTAATGGAAAGGTCCTGCCTTTGGGTCCCCCCACACATTTTGGGTCCACCCCCCCTTTTGGGTCCACCCTACATATTGGGACCATGCCACATTTTGGGACCACCCCACATTTTGGGTCCACTCCCCATCGTGGACCAAAATGTGGGTCCGTGCTGCCCATGACAACAGCTGCTGGAGGCCGTGGAGGCCTCACTCAGTGTGAGCCCCCCCCCGGGGGGGGGGTTGAGGGGTGGATGGGGCTCAGCAGGCAGTGTTGAAGCTAGATGTGTGGTCCCTGGACTCCTGCATGACCGCATGCATGAGGACCATACATCTTGTGTGTGTGTGTGTGTGTGTGTGTGTGTGTGTGTGTGTGTGTGTGTGTGTGTGTGTGTGTGTGTGTGTGTGTGTGGCGCGCAAGTTTGAGGGGGCACATTGTGAACTTCAAGCTGGGAAGGGATTTAAGAGCTGTGGCGGGTGGTGTGTTTTGTGGGGAGTGAATGGGGAGGGCGGGGGGTCAGCGCGCCAGTGCTAACGCAGGAGCAGCTGCTGAAGAAGGAGGAGGCCAACGCGCGGCGTAGAGAGATTCAACAGAAGCAACGCCGCCAACAGAATGAGCACACCCTGCAACGCATTCGCGGCAGTACGCCTTCCCCCCCCTTTTCTCCCCCTTCCATGCCCAGCTTAAACTCTTGCAGTATGCCTGTTTGCTTCTGTCGCTCCCCTCCATGCCCCGCCCCCCCCCCCCAAAAAAAACAGTAGCAGGATGCTCATACGCCGCCTCCCCCCTCTGTGGCCTCTCGCCCTCCATGGCACTTCCGGTCACTGTAATATGGGTGGTAGCCGTCCTCTGGGTGATAGTCTGGCGCTGTGGTTGCGGTGGCAGCCGAGCTCTGGGTGATAGCCGGGCACTGTGATAGTCGGCCGGCCACTGGGAGATAGCCGGGCAATGTGGTATGGGTGTTAGCCGAAAAGTGTGTGACAGCCATGCGCTGTGGGAATCGCGCCCAGATATGAGTAATAGGCGGCCACCACTGAACCGAGAAAGTAAGGGGAGAGGAGCTAGGGGAGGATGGAGGTGGAGCAATGGGGATGCAGCACTTCACTGGGGTTTGGGGAATGCAGCTGCGGGAGGCGGGACACGGGGCCACAAGAGGGGGCGCCGCAAGAGAGCGGCCGCTGTTGCCATCGCGTTGGCGGCGGCGGGTACAGACGGCGGGCCTGCGGGAGAGGGGGGGCCGGAGGCTGGGGAGGCTGCTGCTCTGCTTTCAGAGAGGCAGCGGGCCTCCCGGCTGAGGCCCGTGTGCCCGCGCCTCATCCAGCGCCCTGACAGCTCCATGCTCGTGTATCCGCCAGATTGTGTCCCTCCACAGCCTTTCTGCCTGGCCCCTACCGCGTATCCCCTGCCCAGGTGCCTCCTCCTTCCTGTATGCTTCCCGCCCTGTCCCCGTTCCATATTGCAGATGGGAATGCGCCTGCTTGCTCTCGTGCCTCCGTGACACTGTGTGTGTGTGTGTGTGTGTGTGTGTGTGTGTGTGTGTGTGTGTGTGTGTGTGTGTGTGTGTGTGTGTGTGTGTGTGTGCCCGCGCACGCACGGGTGTGCCTGTATGTGCGCTCATGCATGCAGCTCTATGCATGCCTCCCTCAGGTCAGGCGTTAGCACATCATTGTGCCCCCATGCATGCATCCTTGCTGCTTCTTTGCAGTGTTGGCGAACACTTGCACTACACACCTCCCTGTACTGCTCCACGATTGTTGCATAGATCCAGTCACAGCTGCCAATAACGCTGGTCTTTTGCTCTTATGATTAATCTGTATCTTCATTTGGTTGGTGACCTGGCCCCCTGGAAAGAGGAGGTGGAGAAGAGGGGACCCGAACACCCTGAAGCATGTTTCCCTTTTACGCCAACCCGCTGGCTGTCCTCGCCCAGAAGAACACCAGTGGAATTAAAAGGTCGAGTTATGAGGGGCGGGGTGCGCATTCTCCAATGCAGGCTGGATCTGGGAGTGGAGTGGCTGGTTGAGAATCTGAAGGCCGTGCAAGAACAACGGCTGGGCTGCCGCTTGGATCTGCTAGTGGATGCTCCCAACAAGGTCCTCCCTTGAGATTCTTCCGTCTTTCCTTTCTAGTTCCCCCTTCCTTTGTGGTGCATGCTTTTCCTGTGTGTGCTGTGTGTGCGTGCGTGTGTGCATGTGTGTGTGTGTGTGTGTGTGTGTGTGTGTGTGTGTGTGTGTGTGTGTCTCTCTCTCTCACTCTCTCTCTCTCTCTCTCTCTCTCTCTCTCTCTCTCTCTCTCTCTCTCTCTCTCTCTCTCTCTCTCTCTCTCTCCCCCTCCCCCTCTCTCCCTCCCCTTTCCTCCCTCCTCCTCTGTGTGTGTGTGTGTGTGTGTGTGTGTGTGTGTGTGTGTGTGTGTGTGTGTGTGTGTGTGTGTGTGTGTGTGTTTGTGTTTGTGTGTTGGGGGGGGGGCGTGTAATGAGATCCGTGTTATGTTGTGACGTGGGCTTGCTGTTAACATTACACCAATACGGCTCGTTCTAGTGAATGCCTACCAAGCCTAACAGTGATGAGTCATCACTGACTCACGTGCACCAAGAACATTAGTGATGCCATGCCCCGTCGGTCCACCACCCGCCCTCCCCAGACGGTATGCTGATTCCAGGTTATGTGCTTGAAAGCTGTAGAGGGAACCAGACCTCTGGAAGAATACTTTTTTTTTTTTTTTTTTGTGTAGGACCAATACGGTACCAGGGACAAGGACAAAGTGTGTATTTGTCATAAACATGTATACACATGTTCGAAAAGCTTAAACTGCATGGGAGAAGCACGTAATCACTCAAATGAGCTCAAATGAATACTGCTCCGTCTGTATCAACACCTAAATATAAAATCTTGCAATTGTTGAGGATTGTGGAACGCTGGTGGGTGGCATGCAGGCCTGGTGCATGAACGCGGCGGGGGAGAAGTTAGGCTGCGTGCGCTCAGGGCCACTCCAAGTGGGCAGCACGTGTAAAGTAGAGCTTCGAAGCCTCTCTTGGAAAGCTGGACCCCAAGGCCGGGTCCCACACGGAGGCCTGCTGCGAGTTCTGTCGTAAGAGTACCGTTGGCAGCCGTTTGGAAGGTTTTAATGGACGTGTGGTGCTCTGTAACCCTGCACACTGACAATTCGTGCCCTCAAGTGCTTGAATTGGCACTTTGTACAATTCAACATGTCTGTGATTTTTCGTGGTGTAGGGACAATTTCCCGTTCATTTCGTAATTTTGGGTTTGGTAGATTTTGTAGAAAATGCCCAACCTATGTTGACAGCGATCCGTCAGGCTGGATTGTGAAGTGAGACTTGAGGTTCTTGCAATGAGTTCGGGTTTAAATCTATTTCAGTGGCTTATGAACCAGTCTTAGAGAAGGTGGCCTGGCCGGGCCTTGATTTCTCTCAGTACTACAAGCATGTTCGCCACTGTGAGGTCGTGGCAATATTTGCGCATGCGCAGTCTGTAGGATGCTGGCTGCCTTGTCTGGGAGGGTCTGCCGGCTTTGAGATTCCGCGTCTCTCTAGTAATGTTGAATTGGCAAACGAGCTGTTTCGAAACTGAATTCATCTGTAAATCATCGAACCTGAATTCATCTGTAAATCATGTGTCATTTAATACTGCATTGGCCATTTTATTCGTGACCATTTGTCATACAGGGGGGAAATGCAGAAGGTGATGGGTGCCTCATGTCACTATTGCGTTTTCTGTGGTTGTGAGCATTCCCTCCCTTTTGACCCTTTAGACCGCACAACCTTGGTTTTCTCTTTGCATCTCTGAGATTCTCTGCTCTTCAGTCCCTCTAAACCCTGGGGTCAAACCTGGCTATGAGGTGGCATATCCACCACACCCCTTAAAGGTCACTTTGTGTACCTACAGGGAGGGAGACGAGAAAGGCTGTACGGGTCATATGTAAGTTGCTGCCCGGACGACGTTACCTTACAAATTCCGCACCCACATGTGGGATTTCTGGGGCGGTTAAATCATGCTCACATTTTACTCTAATCTGCGCAACATAATACAGTCAAATTGGAGTATAATGTAGACATGGCCGCGAAGTCAGGCTGTTTTAGGATGGTATTACCACCCTAGCTTGGCAGAGCAGGACATGGAGGGCCGCAGATTTATGTGCAAGGTCCTATTTCACCAGTGCAGCATTCACTTGGAGAGAGCTGTACCAACGTCGCCTTCAAATCGGCAACCTTCGTCTCCACGTGTGCCGGGTCAATGCACACTATACACTAATGCCGGGGGAATCCCTGGATCATTGGCCTGGCAGGTGACACAGGAAAACGCTTCTGAGAAGTCCAGTCCAGTGTTAAACTTCCCATGAAGTACCAGAGTTTGCACCGACCGAAATGCTGGTTCATTTTCAAGTTTGAATATCCCTTCCTGTACCTGCTCAATACCCTGCGGAATCTTCCTCTGCCAGCTCACCCAAATTCAAAGCCCCCATGGTAAGGTCTGCTTTCGGCACGTCCCAGTCACCTTCCCTAGCATTTCGTCTTCAAGCTGCAGCTGTGAAGGGCAGCGTAGGAATACTGCCTTAACAGATTCAAGGCATGACGGCAGGGCCTTAGATCCAGCAAGGCTTCAGCAGGCCTGATTTGTACGTCCTCCCTCCCTCCCTCCCACATCTCGCCAAGCCGTGAGCAGCAATGGTTGCCTTGTCCCCCGACTGATTCACAGGCACCTGATTTCCGAGCACCTCGCCTCCATTCCAAATCATGCCATCACAAATTCCGACGCCTCTCTTTTCCCCCACGCCTCCTCCAAAGACCCACACGGTTATAGGGCGCGCGAAGCTGCCACCAACCTCCAAAGCCACCTTGTGATTTCTGCCGCTAGAGGGCAACTCTTGTCACCCGAAAACATGCGTCCCCTTGCTAGGTGCACTTGCACATCACTCGTCAGCCTCGTCAAAGCCCGCTGGCATGGGCGAATCAACATCGTCAAAATCTCCGGGGAAACTGGCGTCTGTACCTCCTGCCTTGGGCTCCTTGGGGCCGGGCACACCATCCTCCTCCTCATCCTCATCCAGCACGGGCATGTCCTCTCCCATTCGCAGCAGCTCCTCCTCGCTCTCAGCCCAGTGGCCCATCCGCCGGATGACGTCTTCGGTGTCTGGCACGTAGTGCACCCCTTCCGAAAACCAGTCTGCAGGGGCCAAAGGATCCTCGGGCCTCACCTGCTCCCCATCCGCCCGCCCATTCATCACCGGAGCCCCCATATGGAAACAGTGGAGAGCAGACCTTTCACAGACAGATAGCCTTCCCAGCTTGTGTGGCAGTCCCACTCACCAATCAAGAGAAGAGCGAGGGGACTTACAGGAATCCTGTTGGGGTCCACCGTCCGGCCGCCCTGGGTGATCAAGTCCATGACCTCCTCAACACTGTATGTGCGGTATGGGGTGTCGGCCAAGGCTGCAAGCCGGCTGTCATTTGCGTCCGTGATGTTCAAGGAAGGATACTTTCCTACCTGCTCCACATGCACACTCTGTCTCATGATGCGCTCACCTTCATACCAGTAGGCAGCTCAAAACAGCCTCACCTTCCACCATCCCCTCCCCCCCCCCCCACACACACACACCCACACACACATTTCGAGGAAAACCTTGACAAGGTCAAATTCAAACCTCATCCCCTGCATGTGCCTAGGAATCAAGCGGTTGGAATGCACATCGTTGAGAGATCTCCCGAAGCGTTCAGACTGCACAGTAAAACTCCCCTTGTTTCTCCCTTTCCACGACCATCGGAGGGCATCAAATTTGGCAACTGCTGCCCCTGCCCAGTCTTAAAAAGGGGGGATGGTGGGAGGCTGTGGACCAGACCAAGTCCTGGCGTCGCAAAAAGTCAGCATGCCAAGCCGCTTTCTGACGCCTTTTTTCCATCCAGGCACGTAGGTCCCACTCGTCCCATTCCTCCCATGCCGGAACAGGGGTCGCCCGGACCTCCCACTCCCGCGAGTACCGCATCCACGTATCTGTCACGTGCAGTGGAGAGAAGTCCGTGTTGCCCGGATCCTCGGCGGGAATCACCAGGGGCATTGGAACCAGCCTATCCTTCAGCTCCGGCATTCTTTGCTTCACAGCTGCTATAGCCTGCATCCATACCCACACGCTGGGGTCACTCTAGTTGTTTCACTCGATTGTTGAACCCCCCCCCCTTCTCTCTCTCGTGTGTGTGTGTGTGTGTGT
The DNA here is from genome assembly GCA_002005505.1 of Botryococcus braunii. Taxonomy (NCBI): domain Eukaryota; kingdom Viridiplantae; phylum Chlorophyta; class Trebouxiophyceae; genus Botryococcus; species Botryococcus braunii. The sequence goes on from MVGU01001006.1 coordinate 116,979, forward strand.
GTGCGCGCGCGCGCGCGCGCGCACGCGCCCATGCGTCCTCTCTTCCCCCCCTTTCTCTCTCTCTCTCTCTCTCTCTCTCTCTCTCTCTCTCTCTCTCTCTCTCTCTCTCTCTCTCTCTCTCTCTCTCTCTCCCTCCCTCTCTCTCTCTTTCTCTCTCTCTCTCTCTCTCTCTCTCTCTCTCTCTCCCTCCCTCTCTCTCTCTCTCTCTCTCTCTCTCTCTCTCTCTCTCTCTCTCTCTCTCTCTCTCTCTCTCTCTCACACACACACACACACACACACACACACACACACACACACACACCTTTACACACACACACACACACACACATACTCAATAAATAGAAATTTGTCTTCTGCTGTCATGCTCATCTCCATGTTCAACTGCTCCCGTCCTTCAAGATACTGCTGCATATCGTCAGCAGGTCAAAGCTCGGGGGGCCGAATGGAAAGTGGGGTGACACACACACCAATAGCACCCATATTCTAAACGACCAACATAAAGTCTTTTCTTCCCAACGCATTGGTCCCAGATCCCAGATATGGGGTTGGGATGATGTGGGTTGGGTGAGCAGATGCAGCTTACTTGTTCTAGAAGCTCCGGCAGCTCTTCTGCGTCATAAAAATTGAGACCAAGCCAAATAAGGTAATCCTTGATGAACACTTTGGGCCTCCTACGAGATAGACCCCGCTTGACATACATCCACTGCTCTAGCATGACCCAAAACATAGGCCAGTCTGCAACCTTGTCTACCCAATCATCATACAGCATTTCATCAAGTGTAGGAAGATTGAACGCCCAAGGCCGATAAATGGCGTTCGCAAGGGTGATAGTATCTTCTTCCGCCACGTAGTCGTTCCCCAGCACGCTCGTATAGGGCCTAGGTTCAGGGTCCACACTGTGACTCTGCACACGGGTTCGCAACCATGGTTTCCTCCAACCACGGCTATTTAACCACTCTCGCGACGGACGGGTGCTCGAATACACCACCCGTGAACACGAGAACATCTGTCGTGCTGTAACAAGCCAGAAGGTTGACAAACTGTTACACGGAATGTTCCCTTTGGAATGGCTTTAGAACGCATGCAACGCAAACATATATTTTATGAAACTAACAGAATATGCGAAGAAATACTATGGCCCTAAAACCGCCTGTAGCAGTCACAGCTGCAACTCTCTGCCCCGAGAGTTTTGAAGGTCCTGAAAAGCAACCTCCAAACCACACATTAACATATCCAAACCTAAATAACATGAAAAGCTGGAATTGCGAATGGGAGGATCGTCTCTGGACGTGAGTGATAGCACGGCACACCAGTCGAATTTCCGTGACTCTATCCTGGGCCTCTCGGAGCTGCCGAGTCGGCGAGTCGCGTGACGCGTGACGCGACTCGCGTCCCATACCACGAGCCAAGGCAACCCGACCGACCGGTCAGGACGCGCGTCCCATACCACGCGCCATGGCGATCACGTGAAGCATCCCTCGGATAACTCCACCAACTCCGGATCATACGGACCCTGGAATCTCATCCCCCCTTACGGGCAAGTCCGTTTTCCCGAGTCTCGCGCGACGGGGAAAAATCAGCCCTCGTCGCCGATACCAAGTGTAACGAGAATCGAACCCGCGACTGCCCAGTCGCTAGGGGGACATCGTAAGTTACATTCGTCGATCATTCATCGTCGATTCGTAACATCTTGAAAACATAGGGCCATCCCTTTAGGCGGATCAGCGGAACCTGCCCCCAATTCCGGCAAAAGGCAGGCGCAATGGAAGGCCGAAAAGGCTGGCAGGCGCAACTAGGTTGGGATGCGAGCGAGGTATGTGAGATGTGCAGGGGGACAAAACATCATGCAGCATTCTCTCTCTCTCTCTCTCTCTCTCTCTCTCTCTCTCTCTCTCTCTCTCCCCTTCCTCTCTCCTCTACCCTCTCCCTCCCCCCCCCCCCCGGGGCCCCCTTGTCTCCTTCCCATCTTTTTGTTTTCTTGTTCTCTTCCCTTTCACGCATGATTTTGCCAGATCCATATATTTTTTACACCTGCAGCTCGTCGGCTGTCGACACGTGACGATTGGGGCACTGGGGGCCTGAGACTGATAGTAAATCCCTGCAGATGGCAGGCGCAGTCCAGTGCGGAAAAGCTCTGCAGGCGAAATTAGGTTGGGATGCGAACAGGGTATGTGAGATGTGCACGGGGAGACAAACATCATAATAGCACATCTGGTTCTGCCATCCTAAAACTGACGAGCTGTGATCCAGATGCATGCACAGTTGAAGGCAGCACTATAAACATACGGTAAAAAGTCGTAGGCAGATGTCGGCGGATGGCGGAACCGCAAAACGTTTCCTGCAAGCTTACTGAACATTTAACCCTTTCAATGAATTAAAATGTAAAAACAACAGGGTTAAGGTGGCTGGGAGAATTCTGGAAATTTGTATGTGGGTAAATCGATATCGGTGCTCAACGAATGGCGCACCCGGAAAACGCGATCTCGTGGACTTACTGCACAGATACCACTTCCATTGCCTTAAGATGTCTTAAAAATGTCTCACTCTTGATGGCCGAAGTCAGAATCCTTGAAAGTGGGCACATCGATGTCCGCACTCGTCGTGGAAAACAGTTTCCATCGTATCCCTGTGAACCACTCCTCGCAGCCCTCAAAACTTTTCAGCACATCATTAAATATTAAAACGGCATATTTGACTGAGCCTCATCACGTATGCTGAACTTTGCAAGTTCGTGTCGACGGTTTTTCGGAGTGCACATCTGCGCGGCTCCCTCAGCAGCAGAGCACATGACCAGGTCACGTGGAAGAGGTGGCAGCATTACGCGCCTTGCAGCGCGAGTGCATGGCGCAGCGTTACCTGCAATACACCGCAATACAGCGCTGTACACAGGCTGTACAAAAGCCTCCGCTCAGGCTGCCACGCCGCGAAATCCCATCTTTCCGTGCTAGATTTCCGATTTAAACAGTAGATTTGCGATTTACAGGGCTTACGGACAGCTTCCGGACCTCGGAGCTACACCGCATCTCGGCGGAGCTGAACCCTGTTTATTTCAGTGCCGTTGCCAACCGAATTTTTGACTTTCTTATATGCCTGCCTCGGATCTCTGGCGCGTGCAAGGCGTTACCAGCGCGTCCTCATTATAGGCCTCCCCAGCGGGCATCCAAGGCTGTCGGCCCCCGACACCGGAAAACCTGCACCCCAGAGGGGGCAGGTTAAAGAGGTACGATCCAGGTCTTCGATGGAATTCTAAGCGGCTTATGTACCCGAGCCGGACCGGGGTCGCCAGGCCCGATCCGCTCGCACGTTACAAAATGCGTGCAAAAGCTCAAGCTCTTCAGCAGGGAACCGACGCTCGATGCCTTCAAGCAAGGTATCAATCATCAATTGCCAAAACTTCTGAACATCTGCGAATTTGCCTTCCCCATACTCCTTCAAAGTGAGCTTGATACACAGATCCTTTGCCCGTACACTCCATGCCCCATATTCATCAACTTCTTCCCAAAACTTCCCTGCCTGGCTAGTTGACGTGCCAATGGTTACTTGCAACTCAGTTAGGTCCCTCTTACAGTTGTCAACGGCTTCGGCAAATTGACATGGGGACAGATCTGCGCTTTGAAACTTAAGAAGCATCACATTTACAATTGCAATGACTTCAACCAACACATGCAAATTTGCGAGTGTGCGAAAATCAGTGATTGCTTCTCGAACAACTCGACCAGCATCCCACTTGGAACCCTTCAAGATTGCTGATAGGAACACAACCAAACATGGGCCATTGCAAATGAGCGTTCTCATACACTCTAATCGAGACAACCACCTAGTGGCGTTGAACATAGGAAATTTTGCCTTTGTTATTCCATATCGTTGAGCAAAAAAAGCCCATTGAGACTGTCGTTTGCTTGATCTGTTAAACAACGCATATACGCGAGTAAGCAATCTGTCAATTTCCTTGATTTCAGCAAATTTGGCACAATCGGAGAGCAATAGTGCTGCTCTATGGGCCATACAATGGATTGGAATAAGCGGTCGTCTATGACTTCGCAACCGTGCAAAAAGGCCAGTGTTTCGACCCATCAAAGTGGAGTCTCCATCACAACATAGAACTTGGACTTTCTGTAAATCCAAATCAAAACACTCGAATAATAAGCACAATGCATCGTAAATGGCCTGCGCCGATTTCCTAGCAATGTGCATGCAACAAAGAAACTGGGTAAGGCTCTCGAAAGTATTCAGGTCTAAATACCGCAAGTATAGCAAACATTGCTCCTGATTGGAGATGTCTGTGCTGTTATCAATTAAAATACACAGAAAGGGGCTGGCTCTGATAAGTGCTAGCTGCAGCAGTAGAAAATGTTCGCTAAGACAATAAAGGCACCGCATGAAGTACCTGCAAGTCATGACATAGACTAAGGGCCACTAAACTTTCAGGTATCCTGGTTTCCAAAATCGGCAGTACCCAATTATGTTGTGGTCACACTTAAACTTAAGATATTGGGAGACTTAAAAACACATTTATTACTGAATGAACATGATCAAGCATGACGAGTTATGATATAAACTCTAGGATATACACACAGCCATCGACGTCAGGGATCACATAAGCACTTCTATGCAAACGTACAGGCGGGCAATCGCTCACCGATATGCATTGTACTTCTTGTCAATCAACTCGGTAGCGCCTAGTGCAAGAGATGCCATGCACACAAATTGCAGCACTTTAGGAAATGCTGACCCAGGCTGGTATGTTTGGATTATATGTAGTGCTGCCATCAACAGGACAGGCGTGATGCCTCGGATCTGCTCAGTTCGTTGAGCTTGCATCCTCTGCAATCCGCTCTGAATGTCGTTTTGAGAAGCCTTCACAGCTGCCTTATGGCCTGATGTGCTAGCATGTTGGTTTAAGGCATTCTTATCCCGCACCGCTCGTCCCCCGTCTTGATTAAAACCTAAAAGCAAAGAATCATAAAAGCAAGTTAGCAAGCAAAGTCAGCAAATCTTCACGCTTTCCTGCACAAAGACACATACAGAGAAACAAGCACAAGGATTACAACTGGTGACATATGCAACATTCTAGAATGATAAAATGTACAGATTTACCTTCACAGTCATGCATTAAGAGATGAGGTCACAGTGCTCAGTAAAATAACCACCATGATGACAGAACACGTACGCCAAAGCACAGGTGCATGTACACTACGTACATACGTAGGACTAGTACTCAATTTCAGAAACACTACCAAGAATATTCACTTATAAGTAATTACCATCTTTTGCAGTATCCTGGCCAGATCTTTTTCTTTTGTATGCGTGGCAAACATTGCGTCTGACTAAAGGCTGTGCTTTCGCATTTCTACCGAGAACGCTTGCCCAAGTGTACTCCTGCCCCCAGGACATGAGGGCTCCATCTGAAACATGTCGACTGGTTGGTACGCTCTGCGTATCAAATTCCTGCTCATTCGCACTTGGAAATCCTGCATGGCCAACATAGTTCTCAATTTCTGATGGCATCATGCATGTGTGCTAGCAATGAAAGGTTTTATATAAACATACACAGCACATTGATAATGTTAATCGGCAACGTGCCCATGAACATTTAACGCAATGTTTACAACACCCCCAGCACTATTTGCAATGCTTGCACACATTCCAAAAGATGCTCTGCGAAATGGTAAATAACGGCTAAAGAGACAGCAGGAGTTTACATACCCTGACTGTCATTGTCATCAGATAGACTTGAAATAGGACGAGCGGGCCGACATAGTGTGAGCCTACCGCGCCCTGCGCAATTCCAATACAGTATTTATAGCTACAATGTAGGAAACTGCAGAGAGGATTCTTTCCCTGTTTGAGACCAGTGGAACACAGCAAATTTACTGCGCTGTCCAATGGTTTTGCCAAGCAACTTCAAGTGTGAATCTTAAGAATCAACACAAAACTGTTGAAGTACCTAATGTGGTGGACTTACCTTGCATAGAACCACTACTTGCTTGGAAAGATAAAGTAGTTTGGCCGTCGTTACCCGTATGCCGAGGCCTTTTGTTTGGGTGGGCTGTGTTACGTGGGGCAAGGGTAATTGTGATTGTGTCTCCACTACGGTGCTCCAAAATGTTTCCATTAGTGCCTGTCCAATCAACCAATGCCACATATTGACGCCTATGCCACCAGTTCCAAGATTACTGTCAATGAGTCCACAAGCCTCTCGTAAGCTTTTCAATCAAATATACCTGGTCGGGTAGTCCAGGCACACTCAAAATCGCACACTTCGTCGTTAGTATCAGCTCCAACACCCTCGAACCCTGCCACAGCAAATACTGTATCACAGATATTTATCAAAAGCCACAGATTCGAAAACCTACAGCTAACATGGTCACCTTGTTGTTCCCTTGAAATCTCATCTTGGGGATGAGGATGCTCCAGATTCTCGTCACCACCCCCAGCGCAATGCACAACTTCTCCAGGAGACAAATGAATTTCCGACATTGTTCTTCAGATGTTTCGCATTAAAGCATATGAGAGAACATTGTCGGGTTTGACGAACGACATTTGAAACTGACGGAGTTCGACTTGGCGCCATTCTCCAACCTGGAGTCCACAAGGCTCTAGGGCCTAGGCCCTAGAACTATGGGAAAAACTCCAGCCATGCACGTGACCATAGGGTACGTGCCACCCAAATCCTGACTGGCCTGATCATTGTCCGATTACCTCCTGATTACGGGCCTTCGCCGACAGCCACAGTGACCGCTGGGCGAGCCCAGGGCGACTGACTTCTGCGTGGGTTCGACCCCTAGATTTGTCCCTCTTTCATCGCAAATTTCCCGGGTTAGCCCTACGACTTCCGCAAAACCCCCTGGGTACAACCCGTATTTCGCTACCAGAATCTCTTTGTTTCATACGGGGAAGCCGTACCCGCCTTCGGCGACCCGTACGGCACCCCTACTGAAATTCGTCAACCCGTACGGTTACCGTACGGGTTGTCGTTCACTGATGGCCACTGGGTCATGACTCATGAGTCATGACTCATGACCAGCGGCGGCCTTGAAACGGTGGGCCCATGTGGCACAGCCGTGTGCCTGCTGAACGCTACAGAATATGTGTACAGTGCGCATGACCCACGACACACGGAGAAAAAAATATGTAGAGGTATTTGAAAGCACTACACGTATGGGCGCCCCGCGTGGGCCCGACAGATGCGTATGCCTTTCATACCAGCTATTCCGGGACAAGTGGGCGATAGGTATCACGTGACCAGCCCCGGAGTAGCCAATATGAAACATGCTGATTTGCCAGTTGGAGTGATATGAGTGTTTTAACCCCTCTTTCTGTCAGTGTCCACTTACATGCGAGTCCTCGTACATGTAACTCATGTCGAGATCTAAACTTGCTACCTTCCATGGAACACCGTTTACCTAGTATGATGAGATTACCGTCTTAAATTAGTGACATATGTCACAAAGTTAAATATATATCTGAGTGAAGCCTAGTTTTGATATATATCAAAATTTGTGACATATGTCACTAATTTAAAGACGGTAATTTCCCATCACGTTTTTATTGTTCGTAGATGTAGAGATTTTAATCTGAGAACATTAAAAACGTGCTGATACGGTGTTTACAGCAACCCCATCTTTCCAAGAATCGTCATCTACTGAGATTCAGAATCCGAGAGGTGTTCACCGTCAAAACAAAATGGACAATCAAACGAACCAATACACCGCTACCCCTGCTTTGATTCTGCAAGCGACCCCTGCTTTGATACAAACTTGAATAGGCTTCACTCTTAATTCTAAAATAAAACACTGTCTAGTAATTTGCAGTGCTCAAGACATGGTTTGTGAAACATATAATATATTTGGACTGCGATATATTATGTAGCAGGGGGAAGCAGGCTCCAAAGATCATATGCGTATACAAGGTTCAATGAAGCAATTTGTCTGACAAAGGGGATTATCAGTGTGCTAGTACCACTGCTACCAGCGTTGCCAAAGAGCAGGACATGTGTTGTGCCGGGGGATCGAACCCTCG
>MVGU01001006.1:130000-170000 GCA_002005505.1 Botryococcus braunii
ACCTGATGGAGAATGCCTTTACTACTTCACAGTCATGAACTGCAGCCATGTGGTGTTTGGACCATTGCGGGCAACAGCGAAGTGTCGAGGAGGGACAGCTCTCTGGCAGAGTTATAACACGTCCCAGATCTTAAGGGGATATGTAGATCTGAAGCAGTATGCCCCGCAGAATTTGGGTTTTTCGCAGAGGCAAGTGGCAGTTAAGAGGGTCCAAACCATCTCCAAAGCTGTATTTATTTCAACATCCTCCTTTGGTCTTGTTTACCCATCACCAGACAATGGCAAAGCCCACATCTGTTGCAGCAGGCACTCAAATGTATAGCAAGGTATTTATGCAATGTGGAACTCCTGAGACACTGGTGTTCACTTTTGCTGTTATGTTGTGGAAATCCATGTTGTTAAAATGTGGTGGAGGGTGGCTATGCTTTGTTCAATGTCTGGTGCACTTTTGCTGCAGCCGCGTTATTTGTAGGAACTTTTGCTGCCCTTTTTCTCTTTTTGGAGGACTGGACCATTGCGTGCAAGGCCACCTCGCGGAAGCCAGCAGAGCTTTTGCTGAGGCAGACGCTCGGGTTCTGACATATGTCAGGTTTTCTGCATCAGAATACTTGAGCGGTAATTGCAAGTTTGGTCTCTGCTGCATATCACAAGAGCTGAACTTCACATTTTTGAAGCCCAATAGCAGGCACTGTTTGCCAAATCTCCGTCCTGTGTCATTAGTGCCATCATGCAGCCTCTATTTCCATTAGTAGATGCGCACTGCTATTCAGGCATGCAACCGCACCTTTAAGAAGCAGCATGAGTTAAAGCTTCATGCTCGAGTGCTTCAAGGTCATTTCATTTTTTCATTATGGGTTACTTTGCTTGGATTCCCCCTGTGTTTTGAGGACGCAGCAGCTGTGTGAGCTGCATTTTGGGTTGGGTTATGTGATGGCTTGCTGTCTAATGCGTGGCTCTCCTGGGATCATGCAAAAAATGCAACTCCAAGCTGAAATGCATATGAGGGCATTACGGGAGGTATTTGCCTGTTGTACATCTATGCCACTGCCATGGAGGAGCTGACTTATGTTGGACAACAGCATTGGCACTTATCCCCCTTGGCACAGCAGGACAGCCCTAGTACTATATTTTCATCACGTCATTCTGGCCCAATGATGCTGCAAGCACCAAGTCGCATTTGTGTGATACAGGGAAGATGAAACTACACGAATCTTGTACAAAGATTGGCATACTTTGGCATTGGAGAGTGGCTGCCATCACTTCGTTACTGTCCCATTGGAGGCACCAGAAGGGCTGGTTGGCAGCCTGACCGCAGCATCCATAACGGATCCGGCCCCTGACAAGCTTGGTGTGCTCTGGCTGGGCAATATGCTTGGCGTCAGTCTTGCAAATCAAAAATATAAAGCAGACCTTCAGGTGGAAGTCTGCATTTTTTTTTTCCGTTCTTATTCTGTCAATCCCCCATTTCTTCCCTCTTTTTTTTTTTTTTTTTTTTTTTTTTTTTGGGGGGGGGGGGTTAATTTATTTTAAAGAGCGAAGGTAAGGGTCTGGGGCATCTTGCCTCAGGTCAGCAGATTGGTTTGGTGAAGTCATGCAAATAATGGTAGGTTGTAGCGTTCTTGCATACAATGTCCTAAAGGCTATGCACTATGCAATGTGGACACAATTTCAAAATACATAAGGAACAGGAACTAAGCATTTTCTTTTAAGCGTGAACCTACAGGATTATGGGAGTTTAGGTTTCATTTACTGAGCGTTTTCTTTACTGAAGGTGTGTCAGGACATCAGAGCTGTTTTCGTCGGCCATTGATTGTGAAGGATACAGACAAGACACTCGCAATAGCTTACTAAGCAGCCTCTTGCAATATTTTGACATCACCAGGGCCTTGTACTTACCAACAAATTGAATTAGACGTCCTTTCATTCGGTTTTGGCAGCCTTGTTATGTTCTGTGTTAAATGTTTGACTCTTTGCGTCCACCACGTCCAAGTCCGACATATTTCAAGACCAGTATTGTTTCTGTAAGATTAATAGCATAGCAGTAATATTTTGCCTGTCAATGTGTCCTTGTGTATACTTGTTAGATGTCCCAGGAGTAGATCCGTCTAAAGATTACCCTTGACCATTTTCTTGCTTTAATAGAAGGCACGCTCATTGATTGAAATAGAGGTTCTCCTTTACCTTGACTAGTATAGACACCTTTTGAAGATTCAGGCAGGAAGTCACCACAAATCCCCAACAGAAGACAGATATTGTTGCGTAAACTTATTCTTTTTGCTTTTGTATCCTTTTGTTGTTCCACGCCTCCCAGTTCTCATGGCCTTGTTTTGATTTGCATCCTGCCGTTATTCCACGCCTCCTGATTCTCATGGCCTTGTATGTCTCTTGAGAGTGTGAGGAGGAAAAGGGAACCAGCCTTCTTTGTTTCTGCCGCCTTTTGAAGCAGATTTGTGGCTGCTGACAAAATGGATCTGGTTGCCCCATTGACAGGCCCACATGGAAGCGCTTGCGAAAGTTGTTCCTGTGCGATGCCTAACAGAGTTGGTGCCTTCTTGCCTTGGACTTGTGCCAAATCTGCAGGCTGGTCGCAGCTTATCAGGATCTTCACGTATCTGCCACATATCCTCTGGTACGTTTCTCTCCAAGCGTCGTTTAAACACTGGTGTGCATAGCTCTGTTTTGACCAGCCATCTCACCCTTGAATTTTTGAAGTTTGACTGTCATGCTGTGCTTAGTTTGTGACCCCTTGAGCACATTCTTCCCCCTGCATATTTCTGCCAAAGATCCCAGTTTCAAACCCCTCACCAACTGTATATATGTTTTGCTGATATCTTTCGTAGATCCCACTGGGTAAAGTTTTCCCCACCTTCACCCTGATTTCTATGATAGCACTTTCACTCTGTTACATGTGTTGTGAACGAGTGGAATGACTTCAATGCCAGTTGCTCTGTCTGCTATGGGTGCCTTGCATCCTGTGTTACATTTGCTCACTGTACATTTTGTAAAATCTTTAGGGGGGCGGTAAACTGGATGAGGTTGCTCCACAATTTGCTCAGTCTTTCCTTCCAAGCCGTAATCCCTTCTTTTGTTAGTGGCCCACAAAGGGTTGCAGGCAGATTCAGACCACACTTCTTGTTCCACGAATTATTTATGCAGGGCAGACTGGGTTCCGTCCTTCTGTCTCACCCTGCCATAGGAACCCCTCACCTGTGCACCAAACTGGCCCTGTTCTGTGGCCACAAACGGACGCGCCACATCTAGCAAAGACTGACTGCATATGGGTGTATGTCGTGGACCACAGATCCGAAGGATAGCAGTCGAAGGGCACCCAAGCAAGGCAGGTCTTCCGCTCAGCCCCATTTTTCCACTGGATCCCAAAACCTCCCAGCTTCCAATCCACAGGTGCTGGCTCCACCAGGAGCAAGCGAGGGAATCCCACCAACGCATTCATCACAGGCTGGCTCAGTATCCCAAGCAGCTGTCACAGCCTCAGCCAGCCAGCTCTTCCCTGTCTCCCCAGAGCGGGTCTGGTCCTCCTCCGTGCCCAGGACAGGCACCGCCACATCACCGTCGGCGCCCCTTCCCAGTCTCCTCAGCCCTTCTTCTGAGCCCGCATGCCTGTCAGATCACAGCTTGCTTTGTTTCGATCCCTCCATGCTCGCGCTGGGCAGCCTGCCTCCCAGCGTGGGTGCATCCTCAACCTGCTCCCTCTCAACCACTGCTTCGTCTACCTGCTCGTTGACGATGTCGTATCCTGCGTCCAGCGGGCAAGCTGCCCCTGCCCTCCAGCGGATCCCCTCTGCAGAGTCCCTCACAAGCACCTTTGCATCCACGGCGGCTTCATCCATCAGCGACTCTTCCGGGCCCCTGACAGGCTTCTCCGGGGTCCCCACGGGACCCATTTTGGGGTCTTCTAATGTCTTGCAATGGTCGAAAACCGTCCATCCAGAATGCCTGGCCTTGAGGGGGACCCACTGCATTGGTCAAAAACCGCCTCCGCCATCAGCATGCTCTCCTGCGTTCCTGCCACCAGCGCCCACTCCCGTGCCCACTCGCAGCGATCCGCCATTGCGGACGAGCCCCCCACGCCCTCAGCTGCCTGTCTCGCCGGAAGGGCCACAGTTTCCCAGCCCCCCACCACCCAGCAACGGCCAGGACGAAGACGAGCTGTTCCTCTCTGATCAGTCCTCGTGTGTGACGTCCACAATGCCGGCCTTGGGACTGCAACCCTCCTTACCCAGCAGCTCAGAAGGCGGTCCTCCAGCCGCACATACGCCGGCGTCGCTTGCCAGTCTCCCAGTGCCGCTCCCGCAAGCCTTTGCAGATCCCGCGAAGCGCATGCTGAAGTACGTGTGCACAGAGTGCAAGACCGTCAACAGCGTCTCCATCACGCCCGAGCACCTCGGCATGAAGGCCGTCGAGCTCCCAGACGCCAAGGGGGAGGTCCTGGAAGTGCTGGCGCAGATGTGCCACAAGCAAGGGATGCTGCCTCCTTGGGAGGAAAAGCGTTCTGCGGCTGTGGGAGCGCCGTCGCAGATTCAGCCCAGTCCGACAAAGTGCAGCTCTGCCTCTAGCACCATAGAATCCTTTAATGCTGGTGAGAGGTTCAGCTACGGCAGCGATGGGATAATGCAAGCCAGCGGTGAACGAACGCCGCTTGCAGACACGTTATTCGGAGTTGCAGATCTGTCCGCCTGGAATTGCATAGCCTCGTTTGCCTCGGGCAAATTCAAGGGGGATTTGTCCAGCCGGACCTCAGTATCCCTGGAAGATGTTCCCCCAGACGTGCGACCCCATTCTTTCTCTCCCGCTGTCTCCCGGAGTTGGGTGTTGCAACTCTCTCTCCAACCTGTCATGCATGCCGTTCAGAAGGTTGCTGAAATGTGTTTGGTACATCGTGTCTATGTTCTATCGTTTTAAAGCTGCAATTGCTGTGCGCAAACCCTAAACCGCTGCCTGCATTCAAGCCTGGCAAGTGTGCTTTGCAGTGCCTCATGCATAAGCAAAGTCTGGCTGCTGCTTGCTTGAATAGGGTGGCAAATTTGTTACCACACAGTGCATTGGCAGGCTACTTCAAGGCTGGTGTGTTTCAAGACATGGTGCATTGGTTGTTTTCTAGCACAGTGAGTCATGTTGTACGCATCGTCCACCTTGAAAGCAACGACCGTGGTTGTTGTTGCACTTGTTATTGGCTGGCTGCATTCTGCTGCCTTGTTCATGTATGTTCTTGTATGTTGAGAGACATCTAGTCTACAGGCCGATGTCATGAACCAATCTAAGCTTCAAGGGCGAAGGTAGTGTGTTCGGCATTTGAGGGGTTCTGAGAGCTGCAACTCACCCTGTTGTTCGCATTTGTTTCCTGTCATTTCAGACGCTTCGATTACTTTAAATTTGAATCAAAGCATGGAGCAAGCAAGGCTTTCATCACAGGAATCTGTAGGTTGGGGCTTGGATGCGCTCACATGGTACAGCAGGGTTCTCATCACACCATGAGAGGCTTATGTCCAGCAGCTGATCAAACAACCGAGTTGGACAATCAACAAACGGCTCACATATGTATGCAGGCACACATGCCTGCAAATCTGGTACCTACAAGGCCAGAAAGGGCAATGTTGATGGAGCAGCACACACCTGCCTCATCTGAGGATGGATCGGCGACAAGTTGGCCATATGTGTTTCCCAACTTTGGGCAAGAGAATGCATTCTGTGCTTACTTCAACAAATCCCTCTGGTGCACCGACACTGCCCAGTTCTTGTGGACCGTTGTCAGCTTTTCCGCACTGCTGTTGAACACCAGATCTCCGCAACTCAATCATTATGTCTTTGTAAAGCCCTTTATTGGTAAGGCTGGATGGCTCTCAAGGATGCTGCTTGTTTGTAAGTCTGAAGATGCATTTGATGATCTGCCTGTCATAGAGCACTACCTCCAAAGAGCATTGCTTCCGTAATAGTGGCAACTTTACCCTCAAGTATCCAAAGTCTGTTCTGTTTACAGTAAGTGTGACAGGTCCACCCCAGAGTACCCACAGTCTGTCTGTTCAAATGAGTGTGACAAGTCGATCCAACTATCCAGACTTTGTTTTGTAACATTGCATGTGACAAGTGAACCCCGAGTACGCAGAGTCTGTTTTATTGCAATGAGTGTATACAAGTCACCCGCAAGTACCCAGAATCTGCTTCTTACTAGTGATAGCTTTAGTCCCTGGTATCCAGATTATGTTGTTTTAGACTGAGTATGACAAGCCACTCCGCATTGTACCTCAGGATAAATGGTCAGTGACTATTCACTTCTCACTATCATGGCAAACCCATCACTTGGAAGTATGGATCTGTAATTCTTATGCACGGCAGAGTCTAGCTCTCCCCACGCAGTGCACATGATGCCTACCTTTTGGGGTTGAAATGTATTTTGTCCTTGAAGTATTATCACTGTCAAAGCATGGATTGGGGCAGGTGTCATCATATCATTTTTGCCGCTGCTTCTTGGGTTTTTCTTTGAGGAGAGCAGGTACAGAGAGGCTGCAGTTGCAGCTCTCCGGCTGTACTCTGTTGGATGCACACCTTTTCAGCTTACCAAAAAGGTAGATGCTCTTTCCATGGTGCAATATCGCAACCGTGACTGGTGTGTGCTCATGCGTGTGCGGGTGTACCTGTTTGCTGTGTACTGTGTGTGTGTGTGTGTGTGTGTGTGTGTGTGTGTGTGTGTGCGTGCGTGCGTGCGTGCGTGTGTGTGTGTGTGTGTGCGCGCGCGCGCCCATGTATAGTTTGCTTATTACAATTTACAATGTAGGATTGTAAGTATATTACAAAGTTTACATTGAGGAAGGTGTGCATAAATGCTTATGTCCTTTGAAGGCTTCACTAGGGATAATTTTGTCCCCCAATCATTTGCAACCAATATTTCAATTTCAGGTGCTCTTCAAGCACACCAAGCCTCCCTCACATTCCAAAATCATCCCTGATTTGGCTAAGCATACCCAGTGAAAGAATTGGTGAAATGCTGTTCTTCAGTGAAGAATATGGCACTAAGTACGGTTGGGAAAATGATGGGCAAGGGGAGAATTAAACTGAGAGAGGACCATTTGCACCTGAAAGATGTGAGCTGAAGGCCAAGTCCATAGCTTAATTGAGCTCACACCACAGCTCAGCTTTGGATGCTCATGTTGTTTGCACTTATTGGATGCACTTGATGGAGGCTGACATTGTTTGCACTTGTTGGATGCATTTGTTGGATGCTCATGTTGTTTGTGGTGAGCACTACTATGTCGCTGAAGATTGCTGGATTGTGTTGCAGGATGCATTGGCAGGCGATTTAACAATGTCCCTGACACCATACCTCCGATCCTTGTTGGATCTGGGGGGCTTATTTCTCATGCTCTTGTTCAATCAAGTCGTCCGAGTTGTACGGGCCAAGTACTCCATCTTCCTCCTCAGCCTGGAGATCAGTGGGGTGGTCAGCCAAATCTGGCAGAATGACCTCCTGCTGGCCAATCTGATGAGTGAGGGACGTTTTAAGGGTACGCTGACTCTGGTAAGTGCACGATGCCAAGCTTACCTCCTCAGTCAAGGGGTTTCTTGGGGGGAGAGATAACATAACCGTCTGGATCTGGACTCCTCCTATCAATGGTGGGGTTGCATCAGGCGGCCACAAGGGGAGGGCAAGAATATGATTGTGGGAGTAGGAACATCGTGATGTTTTCAAGCCCCTGCCCTTTGTCGTACGGTTAGCTGCGTGAGAATCAGAAAGGCAAGAAAACAACCTTTGCAACCTTTGAATAGGGCAGGGACTATGGCAAGGGCTCAATCTGGATGTCTTTAGAGGTTTCCAAGGGGACTTGAAACGATATGGAGTTAGATTCCCGAACCATGAAGCTCTTGCACTTGCTACCAGTGTTTTTGTTGTGATTACCCATTGTTTCAAGCGCATGGGCTTCTTGGGGTGGGAACTTTCCAAAACTTTCTCGCAGTAGGGCCTCACAGGATGCTTTGCTGCTGCAGGCTGTGGCTGCCGGTCTGGTGGTGCTGCTTCAATGGGGTATGTGGCGAAAAGAGAGGACGCGACGCGTTGCATGGTTCCTGTGTCTCAGCAACAAGAAGAGCCAGAACCTGCGAAAGTCAATGTATGTGAAGGACGGCGACTCGGCCAAAGAGTTGGATTGCTGTTCCAAGTCTTCCTTCTCTTCCAAGACTTCCTTCTCAGCTGGTCCAGTTGGAATTTCAACCCAACTTTCAAAGGCCTCTTGGCCCAGCTGCAGCCCTCCAGACTCACCAAGGCTGGACAGCGTGACAACCCCGCTCCACTCCCCAGTGCACAGTCAGAAGTGTCTGGAAATGCCAAGCCATGAAGATGACAGCGACTTTGAATGCGATTTAGAAGAAGACCCCACACAATCTTTGCCAGGGCACCAAGCGCAGGCGCTCGAGCAGCATGCGAGTTCCGCAGGTACCGAGGCGCTGGGGATCCTTGGGAACAGGCCCGTCAAAGGGCTGGCCCCTGCTCCCAGCGATCCTTGGCAAAGTCAGAGTGTTCAGTCGGGGTGGTGTGATGCTGAAGCAAGTGGCGATCTATGTGCTTCTCTCCCAGCCGAGGCTGGACCAGGGCTGGTCCGGGCCCCCGATCTCCAGAGACTGGCGTCCAGCGCAGCGAAGTCTGACCCATGTGGAGGGAGGAGCAAGGTGGAGGAGGAGGATGAAGCAGAGGACTGGACTTTCTGCAACAGAACCTCTTTGCAGACAGTACCTCCCCACGGCCTGGAAGAGGTAGAGCAGACGGCTTCTCACCGCAAGGCCGCCGCCCCAGCTCCAGCATGGGAAGTAAGAAGGAACATAGACCATACCGCCCCCGACCCTCCATGGGAAGCAAGAAATCCAATGGATAATACTGCCCCAGATCCTCCATGGAATGCAAAAAAAAGGAAAACCATGGATCTTACTGCCCCAGATCCTCCATGGGAAGCAAGAAATCCCATGGATCTTACTGCTCCGGACCCAGCATGGGAAGCAAGGAAAAGCGTTGATCATCCTGCCCCAAATTTCGCTTGGGAAGCACAGAAGAAGACACATGATGCAGCTTCAGACTCAGCGTGGGAAGCAAGAATGAACATAGGTCATAAGGACGGCTTTGAAGACCAATATGCAGTGCGGCCGCTGTCTGAATTGCCCAGCACTGTCCCCATAGACATCCGCTTTAAACTCTTGCGGCCGTGGGAAGGAGCCAACTGCATCCAATCAGTCGCAAGTCAAGCGCTTCCGCGTGCAGCAAAGACCGCGGTCGTTGCAGGTCACCTGCTTCCTCATACAGCAGAAGCTGCGGGCGTCGCAGGTCAAGCGCTTCGTCATGCAGCTGTAGGCGTTGCAGGTCAAGCGCTTCCTCATACAGCAGAAGCCGCGGTTGTCGCAGGTCAAGCGCTTCCTCATGCAGCAAAAGCAGCGGTCGTTGCTGGTCACCTGCTTCCTTATACAGCAGAAGCCGCGGTCGCCGCAGGTCAAGCGCTTCCTCATGCAGCAACAGCTGCAGGCGCTGTAGGTCACACGCTTCCTCATACAGCAGCAGAAGCCGCAGTCGTTGCAGGTCAAGCGCTTCCTCATGCAGCACAAGCCGCGGGCGTCGCAGGTCAAGCGCTTCTCAAGGCAGCAAGAGCTGCAGGCGTCGCAGGTCAAGCGCTTCCTTCTACAGCAGAAGCCACGGTCGTTGCAGGTCAAATGCTGCATCATGCAGCCAAAGCTGCGGTTGTAATGTCGGTTGCTGTTGAGTGCCAGCCCCTGCCCTTATCGACCAAAGCTGAGTCCCTACCAGATCCTAAAGCTCTGCAGTCCATCAAACGTTCTGGTGACTTGTCCCCGCTGAATTTGGACAGCGTGTCAGCTGCTGACCTGGCGGCCATCTGTTGCTCTGGGAGCTTGAAGGGCAGTCGCAGAGTGGGGGGGGGCAGCATGCCCGGGGGCCAACTGGAGTCGGACTTCGCGGCGGCCAATTTTTTGCGCGGACCTGGTAAGGTGCTTGCAGCAGATGTGGTTAGTGAGCCTCCCTTGACGAGGAAGTATGATGGCCCGGGCCCGTCCAAAAGCAGCATTGTGGCTGGGGACGTAACCCAGGCTGTCGAGCAGCCGGTGGGGGTGGCCTGCTCCATTTCAGCAGGAGAGGTCTGTCACGTGTCTCCTGCGAACGGGGACTCTATCTCTGCCAGCCCGGATGGCAATCCCCGTCCCTCGGTTCACCAAGCGCCTGTAACGGGCTGTGACACATCTCCTCTTGTGGAGGCTGACTTGGACGGAGCTTCCCAGGCCCAACGCAGGAAACTAATGCTGGCAAATCTCGCAGCAAAGCGGGCCCTTGACAGGGCTTACAGGGTGGCCAAGGGGCGTGAGTTCAACTCAAACGAGCCTTGGGGCCGTTTGGCTTCCCTTGGGGGCCATGAGGAAGTTCAGACAGCCATCGATCATGCACTAAAGAAGGCAAGCTGGGACGTTGAAGGGCCTCCTGCGCCATCTGCGCCTTTGGGACCAGCTCAGGCTGAGTCCAGATGAGAGCCGATGACTGCAGAAGCCAGTCCAGACCCTGCCAGTCGACAGGAAAGTCAAAAACCAGTGAATGTATGGAACTAGTGGTGGATGGCTACCAGGAATGGGGTTGCATGGCCTCTTTCGCCTCGACCCTGTGCCATCAGAGTGGGGCACGTTTATACCCGTGTCAGCTGGGGGGCATGCAAGGAATGTAGCTTCGAGGCATGCGCTCCTCACCTCTTTATGGTTTAGAGCAGGCACGCGCCACTTGCGACCCCAGTCTGCTCCGACCGACCATGAACGGGAGCGTGCCCTGCTTATCGTGTTGGGAGCGCGGCTGGAGTGTCCGCGCAACCGCGGGGAGTGTTGTCAAGAAGTTTCCATGGTGTAATATGTCTCTGCAGTCGTAACATAGTTTGTTCTTCGGCCTACTGTGACGAGGTCGTGGCAGACATGCGTGTCTGCCAATCCAGCATAGTAAGCTTCTAAGCTAGTGTAGCATTCTCTCTGTAAGCCAAGTTGGCCACCACAGATACGCACCAAACTGTGGGTGCACTGTGGTGTAACCAGGTGCCAGGGGCGTGAAGTGTAGGATTGGCCTTGGAACTGCAGGGCGATTGGTTTGACTCCGGATGGCCATCATAGGGGCAAGAACATGGCCACCGTGATTAGGAAGAAAATTGATTCTTTAGGAAGCACCAAAGAAGGCGTAGCCTTGCAGCAGAAATGCGAGGTACCCTGACAACCCAAACCTGGTGTCAAGGGCAATTGCTCCAACCATTTGTTTACCTCCACAGTGTGGTGATAATCGTGTTAGGTGCAGGATGAGTCAAGCATGATTTTCCTTGCCAACCTGCTTATATCTTTGTAATTTGATTGTCAGCTATTATTATTTTGCCTTTGAAATGATGTGTTGCAATCATACTACGCCTGAGTTTGGGAGTGTTCTTGTTAGAACGACATCTCTCAGCACTGGAGCAATTGCAGAACTTGTCAGAATGCGAGGACAATTAGAAAGGGTTCCCTTCCGGATTTCTACAGGTACTGCAATGGCACTAACCTGATCAAGCAGGGTTCTTTCATCGAGGGAAAATGCGTGATCTCTGTTTTGGTTGTGTGCCCATAGTTCTGTGTGCACTGGCGTGACCTCAGGCGTACCCCAGACGGACCTCAGGGAATCCCAGATGTCTGTCGTTTGTATGGGCTTCATACCCCTTATGTCACGCGTGCACATATTGGACCACCCCAAGGCAGTTTGCTTTCTTGTGCAAGATTCAAAGATGGCGCACTCCAAAGGGGATGTCAGTAAGATTGCTTCTTGCTCCATCCACATGCTGAGGAATGGATAGAAAGGTTCCAATTAGCGGCACTGTGTGCTGTGGCCTTGTTTTTCTTTTTGCATTTCATTCAGTTGTTTGCACTGCAGGTTAATTCAAAGTGAGAAGCGGAATTGGTTGGCTGGGCGGGGTGGGACAGAAAGTGTCCCATGAATTCGCATTCAGTTAGCTAGTTGAAGTGCCAAGGCAGGGAGATCTGGATCAGAAGGTCTGAGAGCCTGAACGTTCTTTGAAGCTTGGTTTGGTTTGATCTTATTGTAC
Organism: Botryococcus braunii; assembly: GCA_002005505.1. NCBI lineage: Eukaryota > Viridiplantae > Chlorophyta > Trebouxiophyceae > Botryococcus > Botryococcus braunii. Next base: position 142,102 of record MVGU01001006.1, read on the forward strand.
GGTCTGTTTTTAGTCTTTTTGTTTTGTCTGTCTTCAGATGGAGCAGCAGAACAGCCTTGTTGATTGGAAAAGCAGGTTGAGTCACTGTTCCGGGCCATTATTTGAGTACGAATGTATAGTGACAATAAACCCGCGCACCAACAACTTATAACTGTTTGTGTCGGGCCGTGATTATGCAGTACATATTGGTGGTTTCTTGTGATTGGCTCCCATTCAGGAGCAAAGGTTGACTGTCGCAGATGTCCTTCAGCCGGTGAAGTTCAGCGGTGCCTTGTTAAATGTGAGATCAGGCCAACTGGCGGGTCTTCCCAGAGGGACTCCCAGGCAGAGACTTAAGCCCAGGCACCGGGGACCAGAGTAGCGGCGTGCGACGTCCATGTCCGCTCATATATGTGGAGTGTCTCCCCTGGGGTGTGTGGCTCTGTATCTCTTGCGGAAACCAGTCAGGTGGTATGTAATGCATAGAAATATGGGAGTTCAGGCTTGTGCGTTTGTACCGTGGTAAGTGCAGAGGCTATGGGTTGAAATTGGTATATCTTTGCAACGCCTAGCCACCCTTGGCCGGTGCACTACAGACGGAAAGCAACTTCTGGGAAAGGACTCAGGAGGTCCAATCAATAAGTGGCTAGCTTATTTTGTGTTTACTGAGACTCGACTACAATGATTTTACTATCTCTAGCTGTTACCTGTCCAGGACTATGAATAACTATACCACTGCTAGCCGCGGAGTATATACCATATAGTACTATACGTATACATACCATGGTACAAATATGGCCATATATACACCGTACATATATACTACACCTTTTGTCTCTGGCCGCCCTTAGATTTCGCGTACCCGCATACCGGATTTATGGTGTGCGGTTAGGATAGGCTTGAATTCAATGTTTATTCTATATACTATATATACCATATAGTATATACTGTAGGTACTATTAGCTGTCGTGTGGTTGCATGGGACATGTCTTGGGGCTGATATGGATGGCCCACTTCTTAATTTAAAATCTCTGCAGAGATTTTAAATTAGCAGCTGGTGCAATGAAGATCTGTAGATGTATTTAGCGTTATCCATTATTGATGGGTACGCTGGGTTATTTGCCTGTGCCGGATTCCAGTTTGAAACGTTCACGACACCATTCAGATTGGTTTAACAAAGTCCATCTGCAGGTGATGTGAATATCTTCATCGCAACTGGCAACTTTCATGGTATTACCCTTTGTAATGAGTTGGCCTGGCCGGCCTGTCCCTCCACAGTATTGGGGAAGTGTTTATAAATTACGCTTTGTTTTTTCGAGGAGCAGACCTGCACACTACCCTCTAGACCCCAAGCAGAACTTTTTGGTTACGTTTAACCCTAATGTTAACGGTAATTGCGGTTATAACGGTTATAACGGTTAACGTCTCATAATTCCTACAGCATTCATCGTAATTTTCGTTGTCAAAGCAGGCCCTTAAAACGTGCATGTGTACCTGTTTAAACCATACGCAGGAAAATATACATACTGGTATACGTATATTCCGTTCCCTAATTGGACTACGGGGATGGTTCAAGGCACACGAACCGTTATTTGCAGTTCGGCTGTCAGGATTCCGACAGCTCCTTCAGTGCTCAATTATTAATTCGACAGAAAACATTGTCCAAGCAGATGAATGTGCACAGGCACAGCAGACCAAGCACCGGCTTCTTTGTTTGAGTATCGCCGGAGTTCAGATACTTAACATGTTGTCCTTGCGTGTAACTCCTTTAGTAACATTCATAAGCCCCAAAACACAATGAAGGATATGACATTGGAATGTTTAACGTACGAATTCTCCTTTCTTGACCCATGCCTTCGTGAATCAACTCAGGCAGTGGCTTCTGACGTGTCTAGCCAGTGGCTGTCACGTCAGATGGATGATCACCAGTGAACCTCTTCTCTGTGTTACTAGTCATTAGCGCTTAACAACTAATATAACACACAAAGTAAATATACAATCAATGCCACATGTTGGTAGTAAATTTCACTTTGTGTGTTACTGCTCATTACGCGTTCAGTTTCTGGGTCAGAGTCATTATACAACCAAAATAACATCTCCGTTCCTGAATGCACTAGGTTGCACGAACATGAAGTATCAATAATGATTCGGTTGTCTTACCATTGACAGGTCCACTAAATCTTAAGCTTTGCTGAAGCTTTCAGCTAATGCTCAAATATGCTTTTAATAAATTTTGCCACAAACCCTTTGCTCAAGCAGATAGTAAGTATTTGGCTGAGCGGCATTTGACTGGACTGAACATCTGCGAAGTGCATGGACAATCCCCACTCCGATAGCTGCATGGACCATAGCTCTATAAATACCCCTCAAGCTGACAGCTTCGCATGTGCCTTTTCAGTCAACCTACGAAAGGCATTGGGCTAGCGAGTCTTACGTAAGTATACTCACGCTCTGGCTGTGGATTTAGAAAAATTCTGAGAAAAGCCAACTATCCTATTTGGCAATGCACATGGCATATTATGGACACCACCGGCCATAAGGACTGTGCGCGACGTTAACTATCTTTGGGGTTAATCAAATCGCTGTCACCCAGCCAGCCCCAGGGCCTCACACGTCGCCTTTACAGCAAGCCTGATATACAAGAGCAATATAGCCAAGACACCTCAATTGTGTCTTCGGACGTATTTAAGCCAAAACAACGTGCCACTGGATGCTCTCCAAGTGAGATTTTCTTACCCCGCATCGTCTGGGTGCGCTTCTCACATGCATGTTTTCGTCATGACGTTCACCCATTGACATCGATGTCCACGGGTGATATCAAGCTTGACTACAAGCTGCGAAGCGTTGTTCACCGATATGCAGCTTGATATCAAGCTGCAAAGCCTTTTCTAACGATGGAGAAAAGTGAGGGACTCATGCTCTCACACTGTATCGCCATAAGACCCTGCAATTCTTGAAAGAGTTCCAGCAAATCATGCCATGCGTGGAATGTGCCACCTTGAAAAGCGAGTACATGCCTTCACCGTCATGGGAAGCCAACAAGATGAATTCATGAAGACTAATGGAGAGGCACAGACACACATGTACATTGCACTGTAACCGCGTCCCGTTTGCGCTGCTGACAATTTCAGCACAAACAGCCGCGGACCGCGGACCCGCAAAACGGAGTTGTGGTGTGCGGTTAGGATAGGCTTCACTCTTAATTATAAATTTAAACAGCCGCTAGTCCTTCAAAAGGGTCCGTCGTACACACCACTCCGTGCTGCGCTAGGTGGTGGGAGTGTAAGAGAAAGAATGAAATAACCACTTAACTACATGATATACTCTTCCATAGACTACTTCAAAAGAGGAGCTTTGGTGACCTACACGACGTGTTAACACTGGCTTAATTTACACCAAAGTTATATACCAGCAAGGCATTCATACTCGTGAATGCTAAAATACTACTATTGTTGGTCCCTTCAGGCAACCTCGCGCTCATTTCAAAACTGAAATAGCTCCCCATAATTGACAGGCATAGAAAAGGACAGAGATCCGAAAGAAGGTGGTAGAATGAGCCGTCAATCAATGGAAACACCAGCTCTACGTGTAATCGAAGAGTTGATGAGACGAAGTGATCAGAAGAGTCGTGATTGCTGTGCTCTTATATGTGAGCACACAAGTCATACCTGTTCTGCTACGAACTAAAGAAATGTAACAATTTGTGGTGCACAACCATACAACCAAACACCCGCAATAATACATGCCGATCCCTTGGGGGCTCCAAACTGCTCCTCCTGGGCGGCCTTCTCCTCGTCGAACTCAAACCCTTGCACCCTGCACGCCCCGCTCCCACCAGTGCTGGACAAACAAGGGTTTATGAATGGCTTATGTAAACCCCTCGATGTGTGTGTGTGTGTGTGTGTGTGTGTGTGTGTGTGTGTGTGTGTGTGTGTGTGTGTGTGTGTGTGTGTGTGTGTGGACGTTCCCGTGCGGCTGAAGCAAACCTCAAGCTTAAGCAGGACTTACTTCAAGGCAGGATGCAATTCACCTTCTGACAGACTTCAGAATGAACAGAGCAGACACAGAGCACAGAGGTCAGAGGCCACCGGATGCAGAAAGGATGGAAGGAAAATGTAGATAGTATGATTCTGGAGCTGCCCCTACACTTGACAGGAGTTAACGGTAACGTGGCTTAATTCATTAAGCTATCTAATCAAGAGTTCACAAACCTTTATATCTAAATAAGATCTTGGCAACGACTTGATGCCAGCACAAATTCCTGGCTAGATCTTTTGACCATGCATATCATTACTTAAAAGGCGCTTCACTGGCCAAAGATGCTTGCCTGACAGGCCTGTATCAATACGACTGTTCCGCTTGTGCACCGCCCGGGCTTGTATGCACCTGTACAAGCTTCCAAGGTATTTCTGGTGCCTTACATTCAAACTCAGACCGGAGCACTGCTGTGCCTTCATACCGCGACTGTCTCCTAGTAGTGAGGGTACTCAAACATTCAGAAAAATCATTGCTAAACTCATACAACGAAGTATGCCACTTTCTTTGGCGAGACAATCTGCAGGCTGCATCAAGCTCGCAACGCCTTCCATTTCCAGTCTTTGCACCTTTGGCAACAACAAAACCCCCAGGAGGCTAGATGACGGACGCCCAAGAAGTTGAAACCCGGGGACGAAACTCCAAACAGTCCATGCATGTGCCTGCATGTGACATATGTGCCTGCACCTTGAAAGTCAACGAAGAAAGCTATCTGACGGATCACCCAGAAATTACCCCAGAAATTGTGAAGACTGGAAACGGAAGTTCAAACGAGTATACTTGTAGCACATAACTTCAGAACAATCCACCAGCGCGCGCGCGCGCGCACACACACACACACACACACACACACACACACACACACACACACACACACACACACACAAGCATATTCTCTCTTTCTCTCGCATGCCCCTCTCTTCCCCCCTCTCCCTAACCCTCTCTCGTTCACACCCTCTCGACAACCCACTCCTCTCTACTTTATGCAATTCCTCGACCACCTCCTCATCTCATGCATGCATGCAAACATGCGCATGTGTTTGTGTGAGCGCTCACACGCACATGTAAGCGCTCATGCACATATGCGTGGTAGACCCCAGCCTTGCTCACATGCATCGCAAAAATAGACTCCTATAAGTAGCTACCTCAAGAGCATATTTTATCATGCTGATGATACGGAGAGTTGATTCAAGCTTACCATCGACAAGGCGGCTTCCATACTACGTGTGCTATGCTCAGCCACCACTATTCAGAGCGCCAGACAATGCCGATACCAGTTCGGATGTGGGCGTGTCCGAGCTCCTGTCAAAAATGCTGGGACGCGCATTGGAGTTGCTGGACGGTCGGGGAGGAGCATTATTATCACCATTAGTTATGGTGTCTGTCCCACCGCTGCTGGGAGAGGATGTCACCGGCTTTGGGGACCCCACCCGAAAGTACGTCTGCCATGTTCCACAGGGAAAATACTGTGGTACGAGGTCCTGGTTTGACGATTCACAGGTCTGTTCCTGCGACTATACAGCCAAAAGAGCCACAGCTCATGATGATAACTTCACAGGAAACGTGAGGTTGCCATGTCTATGTGCATGTACATGTAGGCTGACAAATAAGGGTCATTGCAGTGCAGAAGAGAGACAAACAAGGGCGAAGGTCTACGCAGTATTCCAGTGTTTGTTTTAACTCGATGGACGACCGGAATAAGCTGTCCACAAGATCTGGACGGTGAGCAACGTGGCTTGTCCAGCACTATTCCAGGATCAATCAGCATAGATGAACAGGAAAAACAGTTGGACTTGTTTGTAAAGCCGTCCAAAAAGCTGTGAGGTACAATGTGCTGTACAAGGCAAGTCGACAGGTCACAGTTCTTGTCGGCCTGAAGGTTACGATACCCTGTCTTGCAAAGATGTTTGAAGTGGAGAGTGCGCACAAAACAATTGCAATAGCCTTAAACAGCATGATGAGGGCGTCCACAGCGGTTCACTACAATTGTGTTCCCAACCCGGGATTCTTCTCAAGAAACGGTCATGTGGCCTCCATGGGCTATTGATGAAAAATGAGAGGCTAATGACATTTCTGTAGTACAGTACGACCGCACCATGCGAAAGCTCTTTACTTAAACGTACAGAATATCCAAAGCGCGAACCACGTATCCTACATGCTGCAGCTGGTACGAGGAAGCCAGGGGCCATGACCACACATGATGATAAGACCTGCTGAACGGTGATAGGCGAAGACCGGAAAGGGGGAAGGGAGGATAACGACGAAGATTTTTTTAAAGGGGGGGCGGGGGAGAAGAAAGGACAACGTGAACATGCGAAGGCTCTTTATCTTGAAGTTGGGCTACGCTAAGATTACCTGACATGTGGAGCGCCGTGCTCCAGATTTGAGGAAGCATTGTTGCAGCACGGAATTGTAACTGAAGGCGGTACAGGCCGGCTGTGCCGTCTCACAAGCAATCTGGCATTGACTTACAGAGACTGGAGCCAATGACCCGTAGCCACCCTGCAGGCAAACACTCTATGATTTAAATGCGGCTATGGCTCATAGTCTTCTCGCTACCTATTACAGTAGAGAAATAATCCTGCCAGCAGGCCCTGCGTGATGCCCCTGATTCACCAATGAGGGTAGTGAAATCCCATCACTTGGGTCCACTGTGGAAAATGATTCATATCATTTACCCCATCAAGTGGCTAGACATGGGCCATAAAAAATCATCACTAGCATTATTGGAACATTTCCTTCTTCATCTCCAAAACTTTCTTCTCCTCTCCCCCCCCCCCCTTTCTCTCCCTACGCCTCCCCCCTGCCCCCCCCCCCGGCCGCCACCCTACTGCCGCCGCCTCCTTTACCGCCTCCACCTCCTGTCCTCCCATTCACCTCTCCCCCTCCATTTCCTTCTTCTTCGAACCCTCAAAAGTTTGCGACGTACGCATGCGGCCTCGACGTTGTTCAGTAGGAAGGTATCAACTTCCTTGGAAGTGCACAGCGTTCTTTTAGATACTATTTAAGTATCTGGAAAAGTCTATTTTGTCTAGGGCTACATCTGCTAAGCAGAATAGGTCATAGTCCATCTACAAGTAGCTATAGGTGGATGTACCCCTTAAAAAGCATCTGCATCCCTATGGAGGGAAGACTTGCAAACGCCTGACATATGCAAGGGGGCAAAGATGCTAGCGAACACAGCAAGGCCAACTGGTCACTGGAAACTTACTCATCTCTCGACATGCTCGTCGCATTGCAACATACATATGAAAGACAAATCGTACACACTTTCTTTGAACAGCAATACATTGGGCGAGAGGCTCGCCAAAGCCAGCGCTGTTTCCCTGCCGTCAAGGAAAGTCGTGATCGTCGACTTCTTTTTACTGCGTGTTCCATGCACGTTATGGCCCAGAAAGGATTTCCCAGCTTTAAAAGAAGTGCCCCTTTCCATTGGTGCGAAACTACGCAGTGGCACGACACTCCTGGAACAGGCCAGGATAAAGTTCAAAGCGTGTTGAGACTCACCGCCAAAGCAGGATTCTTGTTGATAGAGCCCGTCGGATCATACAAGAAGCCAGGCGCAGTCTCGGGGTACACCACATTTTGGCCTTCGTCACACGCCACACGTGCAGGCCCATCCGTCTCGTAGGCCGCAGACAGTCTCCCCAGCTCCGGTCCTGGGGTTGTGCAGGAGTTACCTGCCCCACCACACAATGCTCACTTCGTTACGTCCGTTTGTTCTTGTACGATAAGGTACGTGTATGGATTGACATGTCAACACCGCCAACAATAGCCGGATGTTGTCGATGGAGATCTGCCTTGAACGAGCATATGCGTATGTAGGGCTTGCCTATGCATAGGCAAGTGCTACAAGCGTTTTGCCTTGGACGAGCATAGGCAAGTCCTGCAAACGTGCACTTGAAGTCTATATATAGAGACGCATGGAACAGCATGCGGACAATCAAAGGAGCTTGGGGACGCTGATGCGCAAGCATGGGGGCTTTTCAAATATATAGCATATACATGTTATATGACATATAGGCACGAATGTTCGTATGATCTCCGCAGACTCTAATGTTCGTCGACGTCAAGGGGAGTGTATATGGAGACGTCTCCATATACACTCCCCTCCACCACTAGTGGTGGTACCAACTCCACTCAAAACTCGAGGAGGCGCAGACGTGCATATATCTGATTCATCCCACTCAAATCGATTATATCCCGTCTCAACCGTGCGTGAATCCTCACACTCTTATGTACCTATATTAACCGTCCTTTGACTTATCTGGATATAGCAGTCCACACCGTCATTCATGGTTTTTTCCCCAGTTCAAAATGTATTATCAATATTCTGAACTAATTAGTAAATTTATAAATGAGCACAGAACTAATTATCTAAACTTAATTCAGTTTAAAGGAGCTCTTATAACTTTAACAGCTTTGAAGCGGGAAGCAAACTTGAGCCTCTTCCGTTCCTGAGCGGCTATATGTGCTTTGCATCACCCTTGTATAGCATCCTTTGTAGCTCTGTGTCTCCATGACTATCAAGCAGCCCATGTTATCACATTCATTGCCCGAACATTATCTACAAGGGGGGCCACCCTCCGTCATAAAATCGCGGGGCAACAGATGTACATGTGGGCTAAAACAAGGGGGGACCTGGACCAAAGATGGTCCTCAAAGCCGTCAGAATGATGTTCTTGAATTCAGTGCTGATAACACGAAGTATGCATACAGCGAACGAGGGGAATTCGCATAGTGTGCGTTGTGTATCACCTGAATAGCCCCAGTAGCATTGGCATTTGAACCCTCCATTAGTGTTGATGCATGCACTGTTGGGGCTGCAATCATCTGTTTGGCGAACACACTCGTTGATGTCGATATTGCAGCTCGGTCCCTCATACCTGCACATCCAGGGATCCAATGCATGCTTCATTTTATGGTTCTTACTTCACACAATGTGAAAGTTCGGACCAGTATCAAGATTAAATATACTTTGCTGCTCTACAGAACACACACACACACACACACACACACACACACACACACACACACACACACACACACACACACACGCACGCACACACCCACAGGCACGCACGCACGCGCACGCTCACGCGCACGCGCACGCACACGCGCACGCACACGCACACGCACACGCACGCACACACGCACACACACACACACACACACACACACACACACACACACACACACACGCACGCACGCACGCACCCCCGCGGGGGCCGCAAATACTCGCAATATACTCACCGCACCACCGGTTCCCCTGCCCCTCAGAGCAAAACCACTGCCCACCCCCCCCCCACCCCCCAAAACCAACCCCAGGGCCAGCAGGGATCCTAGTAGGATCATCCTACCCCTCGGAGTTTGAAGCCTTGTCAAACTCTTCTATACCACTCAGCAGGCATAAGCTACAAATTTGGCTATGAGTTGCAATGCCTGCTACAAGTAGAAAGTTCTGTACTTCTTCAAGGAACTATTATGACAATCCAGTAGGAATGGGTTCTTTATCAAAACAAACATGCCGTCAGCAAACAATCTGACCTACCACCATGGGATTCCAAGGAAATCTTAAAGGAGATTTACACGCTCCGAATAATGATTGACAAGAATGCGTGCTAGGATATGGCCCTAAAGCTATATCAAAGCTGACGCAATTGAAGGGGGGGGGGGGGGCTTACCCTGTACCAGGCAGTCCACGGATGCGAGAGCTCTGACAGCCATTAACAGCCGGCAAACTGCTGCGGAGGGAGCACTGGGGCACCGAGGAGGCCAGCCTGGAACCACCAGCTTAACAATGTTTCAAGCACTGAAACAAATTTGAAGTTCTGCATTATCTGCTATTAGAGTATATACATATATACTCATACATATATGAGCGATGTCGAAAGCAAGGCGAGAACGAAAGCTTGAAAATTACATGGGTCTGTCCGTGCAGCAAGGAACCTAGGCAAATATATTCAATATTACGGTCGCTAGCCCCTACGTATACGGTGCACCAGAATCACGTGATGGATGTACTCCTCTGCGGTTTCCCAGCCCCCCTTTCCGTTGTTCCACCGGTGTTGGTTTCCCAATTGGATTTCCCTTTCCTTGCCCCTGGCGTGTATGGAGTTAAGACAGAACATGGCAATGAGCCAGCACGTACTAGGCTTTGAACTTCAGCCTCGAAGGAGAAGAAAAAAGGTACCCGTGGGACCGGTCTTCTCCTCCTGGTGGCAGGTTCTAGGAGGTTCCGTATTGGCAGCTGGAAACTGCTTCACAATGCTTCTTACTGGAAATGTTATTTCTAACTACGGATCAGGTGTTCCAGTTGCAATTAAAACACGTTGCAATTTCCCGCCCATCTGCAAACGGAGGTTGTTGTGTTACTACATGCTATTGCTGTACCGGACCATTTGACGAATGTGAAGCTACACCGACAAACGTCAATACATATATACACTGACGAAGGCCGAAGTTCCAAACGCAGTTAACTCGTAAACGTTTACGAGCAATAGGTTAAAGAAAAAGGAATGCATCTCCATCTAGCAAAACGGGCCGTGGTGGACCTCTTCATGTCGACAGCGTTCTGCCGTATTAGAGAAAAGCCGGGGTCTGAAAGACGGATGCCATAAAGCCCAGATCCTCCACCTTCCGCTAGTGGCGCTACTTGACCTTGATCCAGAAAGCTCCAAAATGCGGAACCTTTGATAGCTCCCCCCGATGATGCGCTCTGCTCCAATCCGACAGATGCATCACCAGTGAACTTTCGTTTAAACGAGTACCATGTATGCAAGCCGTCGACTGCACAGAGGCGAGAGGGGGGGGGGGGAGGGATTGCGGCCGCATAACACAGGCAACAGACTCTCACCAACCGTCGAGGAGGATCCTCCTCCAGTTGCTTTCCAAGTTTACTCCTTTTTTGGCATGGGAAATATAGACGTGTTTCACACAAGAGGCAAGCGCGGTGGAGATGGAGCTGTATGCGTACCGTGAGCTTACAGTCAGCTGGCGACCTACTTTGCGGGCAATGTGTACATATATTATGACGTAAAGAACCATAGATTGAGGGGTTATTCTGACACGTCCTTAACATTAAATTCAAGCATTCTGTTACGGCGTTGCCCCAGATCGCTGGCGTCTGACTCTTTACACAACACACAGCATCTTCAAAAGTGTGTTTTCACAGCAGCTGAGCTAGCATGGAAGGCGTCGACAGGTGCCTGGATCTGGCCGTCTGACTTGCAAGACAGGTGAATTTGCTAAGCGTCAAAAACTTCTTTAAAGGCAGCTTGCCTGACAAGACACACATAGTGCGCAGCAAGCAGATATTCGAGCAACCGCAACCACAAGGCCCAAAATAGCGGTTGACAAACCTGGAGTATTTGTTGATACACTGCTTGGTAAACGGCTACCCTCTGGGCCTGATCGGCGGAAGTGCCTGCTTTAACCCACTTCCCAAACTCCTCTAGGATCACCTGTTATCCAGCCCACACATGGGGTGAAAGTCATCTTGCGGTTGGAACAACCAGGATGGAGCAAAGCCCTTGTGAGGGGCCGACTGACTTATTGAACTTGTGTAAGGTACAAACTGAGCTAAGAAGAGTTGTCACCAGCGATCAGAACAAGTTATCTAAATGCAGGCTGCGTAAATCTCCGTATGGCCCCTTGAACGTCACACCCGAAAGCAAGGCCTCCCTGTTGATGTGTCATGGACTTCTACATGGCCGCGCCGCCAATTGGCACAGGGTAAGAGGCCCATTTTCAGGCACGACAAACACCAGACAGTAGTAGGAAGCGTTGAGCCGACGAAAGATAGTAATGAACGGCGGTTGGCGTGTGAACATGCGAACATGGAGAAGTGGGGGGTGAGAGAAAGGACGAAGAGAGAAAAGTAGAAGGAGCCGAGGGACGGAGGGAGGTATACAGAGACGGAAGGGGAGGAGTGTGGGAGGTGAAAATACATAGACATTGAAAAGACAGACAGACAGATGGAGAAGGGAGGGGGAGGCACAGACACACACGCACATGCCCATGCACGCACGGTGCGCGCGCGCGCACACACACGCACACACACACACACACACACACACACACACACACACACACACACACACATGAAGGGGGGGAGAGGGGGAGAGAGAGAGAGAGAGAGAGAGAGAGAGAGAGAGAGAGAGAGAGAGAGAGAGAGAGAGAGAGAGAGAGAGAGAGAGAGAGAGGGGGGGGGAGGGAGAGGGAGAGAGAGAGAAAAAGAGCGAGAGAGAGAGCGCGCGCGAGCGAGCGAGATAGTGTGTTTCATGCGTTCGTGTGTGCCACCGTGCCTTCGCGTGTGCAATGACATTTCGCCTTCAAATTGGAGAAAGAGGAGGGCATACCACCTTTGGGCGCTTCCTTTCTCTAGTTATTTTGACAGTCTTAATACTACAATGATACTGATCAGTATCATGATATCTTGCAATGCACAGACTTACCGGTTTACCCAACGCTGCCGCATCTCTATCGTGTGCACTCAGCCAACTTTCAATGAATTGAGGGGAGGTATCCTTCCAGTTGTCTGGCCATAGATGGAACGTTGCAAAATCAAGTGAGGGTGATGTATTATCCGCGACAAAATCTTGGCCCTCTGTTGCTGCCCATCTGCACAAATACCCAGCAATCCTTCAAATGAAGGGTCAATGGGAATGATGAAACCAAACAACGACAAGAAACCAAGGGGCAACGCTGTTAACTAACAACGGTAAAAGAAGAAGATATAACGAGTTATCAGCCCCCTCTGCCCCTATCTCTTCTCAAATCCGTTGCTGGAATACTTCGGTAAGCCTGAAATACTTTCATGAAATAAAACACGCTCCTGTAATGGCAAGGGGACCACGTCTTCAAACTGGAGGGACGGGCTGGACAGCGTGACCGAGTCGAGAACATGGAAGGGGGGGAAGGGCGGGGGGGGGGGGGGGATGCTTACGTGCTGGTTCCCTGTGGGTTGGCCAGATAAGCTCTGTTGGGATTGGTGCTTGCGTAGAAACCTTCAGAGCCGACTGAAACAAGGTGGTTGGGATCCAGCGACTTTACGTAAGGTGCCATTTCATTGATCCAGATCTGAATCTGATTGCTGCACTGAAGGCAGCGGGGCTCATTCACCAAGTTCCACGCCATTATTGTCGGGTCATCCCGGTACCTGACCGTCGGCAAGTATACGTCATGCTCTTTAAAGCACGGCCCATGGCCATTTCAATACCTGGGGATAGGGAACACACGGGCTCGCCTTGAGGCTTATCAGCAACGTACGCTTACACGCTTACAGGTTACAGCTCAAAACTTTTTCTGACTATTTCGGGGTAGCACACTTACCGCGCATCATATCATCATGCTCATCATCACTGGCTGCCTTCTGCAATGTCGGATTTTGTTATCAGAGGTTCAAGGAAAAGTGTCGCATTAAATTCATGGTTGATTGTCCACGGGAGTTCATAAGCATGACTCTAGCTTGTTGTCAAGATGTGTGGATTGTAATTCATCAAGCATGGCCTTAAGCTTAGCATCCCTACGATTGCAGGATGTTAACCCAGGCCGCCCAATATTGTGTGCCCCCAAAGGCCTGCTCCTGAAACGTGTTGCCGTGCAAGCACATACACGAGCACACACCCCCTGCCCCCAAAACACCTGCAGACACGCGGACAGGTGCATGTATGCGCCCCGCAGTTTCTGCGAACACCGTCACAAGACACGGTACATGCCTACACTCCAGGGCAACAAAACTAACAGACTTCAGACAACACACCGCAAGCTCATCCGCATAAGCATGGACCAGGGACTGCCATACACAAGGCTAAGTGCGCATGCGAACACGTGGTAATGAGTATTATAAGGAATTGCCCTATGTCCATCCGCAACACCGCAAGACCACGAGCAGACTGATGTTAAAACTCCAAGATGCAACCCCCTCGGGGGGGGGGGGGGAGCGGGCATAGAAATGTACCTGCGTCCATTGATGGAATTAACTCTTTGTATAATGGCCTTGACGTAGGCCTTATAAAGAGACTTGCACGTGGCATCCGTGTAGAAGTCCTGGTGCTTCTGTGCAGAGCCGCTCCATGCGACGAATTCGTCAACACCCCCAGTCGTGCCCCAGTTGTTGACGAAGGACAGTATCACCTGCCACATGTCATGTCCACCTGTTGAGGGGGACGCCTCCCACTCCGGTGGGAACTGCCCCGGAAAAGATGCTCCGTCTTTGGAGAAGCTGGAATGTGTTAAAGTACTGGCAAACAGAAGCTGTGGGACTCCTGGGACTGCGGGAGCTATTCTATCTCATCAGCTACTAGTGGCCGGACAGAGATGTAAGTTTCACCTTTTTCATCATCTTCTTCGTCTAAGAAGCCTCATTTTATTACTTGACGCCCCTCTTGCTCATCTTCTAAAAATCCAACTTTTCGGATAACCTTGCAAGTCCCAAAACCCAATAGGCATGGAAGAATGTAGTCAAGCGGCAATTATCTGGAACACACCAACCCCTGACATACTCCCAAATGCTTTATTTGCGAGACGACGCTGAGAAAAGTCTGCCTCGGCAATGGCGATGAAATTGATGCTCATGAGCTTAATCACCTTCACGATTAAGAGAGGTGTCAACCCTCGAAGCAGAACAAAATGACACAGCACACGCATGACATGATTTGGCCTGCTCTTTAAATGTCCAATGACACATGATCATGCACCTAGAAAAGTCAAGCCAGTTCCACAACTACCTTAAGGGAGCGTTTGCGCGCCTCGTCCAAGACATAATCAAGGCCGCGAAATATAGCCTCATTGTACTGGCCAGGCTTTGGCTGTAAGGCGTACTCCGGAGAAACGGCATGTGCCCATGCTCTCATCACATTCAGGCCCGCCCCAACGGCTTTGTCCAAGACGCTTCTTAAAAGCTGCAATAAGCACTGACTGTCAAGCCCCGCTTTGTCTTCCCCCCCTCCCCCCCCTCTCTCTCTCTCTGTGTGTGTGTGTGCTGTGTGTGTATGTGTGTGTGTGTGTGTGTGTGTGTGTGTGTGTGTGTGTGTGTGTGTGTGTGTGTGTTCGCTATCTCTCTCTCTCTCTCTCTCTCTCTCTCTCTCTCTCTCTCTCTCTCTCTCTCTCTCTCTCTCTCTCTCTCGCTCTCTCTCTCTCAGTGTGGGTGTGTGTGTGTGTGTGGGTGTGTGTGTGTGTGTGTGTGTGTGTGTGTGTGTGTGTGTGTGTGTGTGTGTGTGTGTGTGTGTGTGTGTGTGTGGTGTGTCTCAGTCTGTCTCCCCTCTCCCCCGCTCTCTGTCTCTCTCTCCCTTCCCCCTCTTTTACACACACCCACACCCACACCCACAGCCACCCCCCCCCCCACACACACATGTGCACTCACTCACTTGCACCTCCACAACCCACAACTACACCCACCCCCGTGCGTGCTTGTGTGCATGCACATGGTATTACACTGCCTTCACATAAGCTCCCACGCATTCTGGCCCGGCCTGGCTCCTCATTGATCAACAAACTCTCACCTTGCCCCCTCCCTTCACTTTCCCTGTCCATCCCTCCCCCCCACTCCCCCCCTCCCCCGGGATTCCATCCACCTCCAGTATCCCTCACGTGTAAAGTCCCTGCGTGCCTCAGTGGGCTAAACATGTTGCAAGCAAGTCCGTGAACACACGTACACTTGTCAACGTATGTTTCCCTTGCTCAGATTGTATGCAATATGGACGACACGAACACCCTCGCTCAGTGTTAGCCTTGTAAGAGTAGCGCGTTCGAGCCTTCATCACCCACATGATCAGTTGCAAGGGTCCCACATCCTGGTGCGGGCTTGCTTCTGATATCATGCTAAGATTCAACTTTGATCAGACAGAAGCCCCAGCCATCAAGTCCATCAACCATCCCCCCCCCCCCCCCTCTGAACGACACGTTCTTCGACCAACAGTCTCGATGTAATTCCTAGAGTCCTCGCCAATAGAATGTGTTGATACAGATCTAACAAACCAGGCTGCGAGGACCATTCTACCCCAAAACCCAGTTGTGTGTCGGAATGCTCACCGCCGGAGCACTGGTGTTGGGGGGCAGCGATGCTCCATGCAGAACAGGAGCTCCAGCACCAGCTTCCACCGCCTCCCAGCTGCACAACCAACAAGCACCTATTTCGCGCACATGCTGAGGAATGTGAACTTTTTATCGTCGGTAAACCTTCTACTCATTGGGTAAAAAGCTTCGCACTTTGGGACCCATCTCCCAGTCCTCTGTTAATTACAATTTTTTCAATCCGAGGAACTTGGAGAGTATTTTTGTATTGGAATTGTTCCACAAGTTTCGGAACAATAGTTTCAAATACAATGTTTCTAATCTTTGTACCATAATAAAGTTTTGTCACTGCTTTTAGAGAATCTTTCAATTCCTGATTCGATCTTCCTATATTATTTACCCTTGGCCTTTAAATAAAACTTCGTTTCAATTTTTTTATTTTTATCTGGAAGTGGCTCCCAGGTCCTTTTCATAAAATAAAATCCTCGTTCTCCCTATTCCAAATCCTCAACGGACACACCCCTGATGAAGAATGTTCACCTACGAATATGACAGAAACAACGCACGTCTTATGCGTGAGAACCGAAAACATCTTTCCCCATCCCATCCCAAAAGGCCCATTAATCTTCCCCCATGTCAAGGGCAAGGCAATGCTTAATTAAGGCTTATATATCTGAGAATCAAGCACATAATCTCCCCATCCACTCTAACGGAGAATGATCTTTTACCGTCATGACAAAGACAATAGTCTCTTACGTCTAAGTATCCGCACCAGATTCCCCATTCCGTCCCAACATGGGGCCATTTGAACATAAGCATTATTACAATCCCCGCTCGCCCTCAAAAAGAGAAGGTGGAGGCAGGGGGCATGTAAGCAAGCTTGGAAGACTTTCATGAGTGGACGCCATCAGCATCATCGAGTTACCAAGTGCCGACCACTTACTTGAACAGCAGGATCAGCTGGTTGACCGACACCACTTCAGTCGTGCACATGCATGATATGCATAACTCTGATGATTAAGAGCAAACACATACAAGCGCAGGCGCACGCATGCACGCGCAAGCCCCCACAACCTATACACAACACACCGCCACCCACCCCACCGCCCCAGGCACACACACGCACACACACGCACGCACATGCACGCACACGGACGCATGCACACGCAAGCATGCACGCACGCGCAAGCATGCACGCACACGCACGCACGCACGCACGCACGCACACGCACACACACACACACACACACACACACACACACACACACCAATATGCACTTCAGGACAATGACTGTAAAGACAACCGTTACCTTGTACTTCATATGCGTGCAGGGGGAGATCCCGTACAGTTCTCTCTGGTTTTCATATATACTTAGATGAACGCGTACATTCTATAATTGGCCGCTCTGCGTCGCATTTAAGACGAGAACTTCACGCATTGTAATCAGTCGCTATCTTCGTCTTCATGAACGGATCTCTTGGCCTCAGTCAAATACTCTTCCGCTGATTGCCATAACAATGACACTAGCGACGATCCCGGTTTTTTAAGCAGATGTGTCTCCAACGTGGTATGCAAGCCGACTAACTTCTGTGAAGGGACCTCACGCGGGCAAGTGTACACATGTGAGCATCATATGATGCACTACCAACCCTGTCGCTTGGTAGGTCAACCTCTTTAGTCGACGTCCTCGGTATCAACATATAATGGCCATTCGAAAGTTTGGTCCTCCATTACTCCTTAGGCTGTAGTCTTAGTGGCTTTATGCCAACTGGATATTGACAACAAACTGGGCAAACTTAGACTGTAGGAAAGACGCACATGTTCCAGCCGGACACAAGGAATTTGTTGCATCCTAGCACAAAGTTCCCATCAATTACTTGTATAAAGTAATCTGCGCTTGCAGGGGACGCCTCTGATGAGCTCTGTGCAAGTCCTCTGCGATTCTCGACCTGCAACAGTCAAAGTAGCAGACAACTTATTTAAGAAAGCAACAACATAAAATATTGGACATAAATGCCTTCACGTAACATAACTGATTCTAGATGAAGGTACAAAACCAATGGTATATATATTTGCCTGGGATTGCAAGCAAAGCAGTACCAAAGTACTGTTGCAGACTTCCACAAGGCTATCCAGACAACCCAGTTGTGCAGTGTAATTGAAGCTAATAACGTAACATGGATTTGAGAATCCATCAGCCGTATTGTTGGCAGTCTCGAGTGTTGAGGGCCCATGAGGAGGTTAACAGTCCATGATGGGTTAAGATCCTAATACAACATGTCAGCGTCTCTTGTAAATGATGCGCAAGATTCAAGCAAAGCTTTTCATTCTAAATACCATCAAAAATCCACAGAATTCTCCCAATAAACTGTAGCTTTAAAGAAATTTCCTGCTACTACACAAACTGCCGACAGGGTTAAACAGATCTGAGACAGAGGGCGAGGGACGTCCCGGCCTGCTTCCTTGATAGCATAATACGTATACCAAATGAAAATTACAAAACAACTTTGCCCAAAAGCCACGAGGGCACGAACCAACAATATTGCTTGTTTTACTCGTACAGGCTTTGTACCGAGAAAGAAAAGATAATAGGTAGAAGATGAGAACATTTTAGTTAAATGCATAACATGCACAGTTTTATAGAAGAGAGAGGGGCAGGCGAAGAATGATCCTACCGCATTGGCCGAACCTAGAACAGTATCCTGGGCCGTCAACAAGAAGCGTTCTGGAGTACGATTAGCTACAACAAAAGTGATAACTAAAAAAATTGGACTTAGAAGCCTCAATAAAGTGCTGGCTCTCATATCGTTTCGCTTCGTCCTATAGCATCGGGACAATCAAAGGCCCATCGTCAGAGTTGCTGCGAGGTCTGATTCATCACCTGCTTAGGTCTAAATGTTCGACTCTTATTTATTCTTCACTCCTGCTGCAATTTTCTGGTAAAACAACACAAAAAACATGCAGACGCACTCCAAAAGGATGCGTTCGTAACATAGCTTTAGATTAAGCATAGCAATGCCGAAATCAGGGTTGGAAGACATCGGAGAGCACTTCTCCTCGGATTACCATATCGGAATCTCCGAGTACGGTATCGGAGTGCCACTTCAGCAGTCCCGTCACGCATCAGCACGACAAGACGGAAACTCACGTCACGTGCCACGTGTTCATAGCATCAATCCCCCCTGGAGCTCAAATGCCTTGCGAGCCTCGTTTCTATGTTAGGTACCGCTCCCCCAAGCGCACCCCCACGGTGTAGTGCATACAACGTTAGAAGTACTTGGTACGGGAAAAGGAAGATCTGCTTATACCTTCTTCTTCATCAATAAGATCTTGGGCGAAGAAGTGTTCGGACACGATCTATAGTGCAAAGTTACAACGAGAGGCCAGTGTACTATTGCCTCCAGCATAAACGTGATTGCGTGTAGGAGTTCGTGATTCTACTGGTTGGGCAAAGTGTTTGACGGGCCCCGGAGTTTGTGTGGCTTCGGGGACTGGCCACCACCGGGGCTCCCCTCCGGCTCTCGGCGACTTGGGCCCACAGTGCTCCGAGAGACACAACCTTGGAGGAGGAGATCCCCAGAATAGTTGATTGTACGCGAGTTCCTGTAGTGTCAATGGTGCGCGCACTGTATAGTTCTCTATTGTCAACAAGGTCGGGTCGCAGCATCTTCGTAGGGGTCGAAGCAAACAACAGTGGAGTAGTAGGTACTAAGTTGTATATGCTGATGAAGAATTGAGTTAGGATCTATGGCCTGCTGTTCGTGTCTCGTATCTTATAAAAGTAGTTCTCCACTTGATAGTCTGAATAGGACGCATCAGGACGTCAGGGGCATGATGATTAAGTGTAAAAATTGTTGATATTTCGTTTTGAGGCTATATACGCAATATAGTCAATATTTTAGGCATCTCAAGCAGTGGGATCACGCATGGAAAGCCATAACGAGCCGGTCGGTGCCCCACTGTGACGGAAAAGGAACCCCGTGCTAAGAATGACTGTTGAGCCCAAGGTCCTTACAGATTACGGATTGCAGAAGCCGTTTGTCTCCCTCTAAAATAGTAGTCCCTGAGCGTTAAGAAGCCAATAGACTGTCACATGTTCTACACAACACAGCTGTTAAGGATGTTTAATTTCTGCTTCTGATCTTATTTGACAACTGTCCCAGGATTTCATACTGTCTACTGCCACGGTATCCCTACAGGACAGGCTGCTGGGCCTTTATGATGATGGGCAGCGTTTTTTCCACGTTGCTGCAACAACAGAAGTCAGAATGTCATTGGTATGCACACAATGCCCGAGTTGGTGGCTTAAGAAGCTCTGTTAAATGTCACAAAGCACTTTCTGATTCGGGGGGAACAACGCAGTTGCATATCATACTGGCCACTGTTCTTTTGGGAGTCTGGGTTTTATACACAGCAAGCCGGCGAGGGCGACCTGTGTACCTCCTGGGGTTTGAAGTATATAAACCACCAAATCGGTAAGTCTGCTTTATTGCGGCCATCCAATTAAGGAGGCAGACATTCTATGGCTGGTTCTTATGGTGGATACGGTCTGAGCTAATTATCTTAATGCTTTGCAGGCTTAAAATAACCCGCGATCGGTTTCTTGAGCTCTCACGCTTGTCAAATGTAAGTATGGTTTTGCAGAGCCTATTTTATCAAGGTTAAGCTGATAAGAGCTGATGAGTTAATTGAGCTTTGTGATTGCAGGCTTTTAATGAAAAGAGCATTGAATTTCAAGAGAAAATGATCTTTCGTGGGGGCTTGGGTGATGAAACTTATCTTCCTGAAGGTAATTAGGTTATTACTTGCACAATTATATTGACACTTGCAAGCTTACTCTGTGAACAGCATTACAGATTCTTCTCAATATTTCTCTTCACAGATGCCGACTGAGACTTTTTGGGTATTCTGCAGCCGTCCATGCCACACCGCCTTGTCCCACCATGAAATTAGCAAGGGCAGAAGCAGAGCTCGTCATGTTTGAGACAGTTCGGAATGTGCTGGCAGAATGTAGTTTCACTCCAAAGGATATCGATTGTGTAATAGTCAACTGTAGCCTTTTCAATCCAACCCCATCCCTTTGTGCCATGATTATAAACCACTTCAAAATGCGGTCAGACATTGTTTCCTATAATCTTTCTGGCATGGGCTGTTCTGCCGGGTTAATCTCCATTGCACTGGCAAAGGAACTACTCCAGGTTCGTCCTGTACTCGGATGCATTTTATTGTGTTTTGCAAGAGGGATGTTCTGGGCTGAGGGGGAAGCTTTCTGCTCTTTGTTATGCTGCGTAGCTTGATTAATTTCTATAATTTTAGCATTATTGACTCGACCTCGCTTTGTTGGGTCTCAATAACACTTTTACATTTTATTCAACTAAAGTTCTGAATTCCTCCCATTTTTCTTGCAGACGTACAGGAATTTTAACGTACTGGTGGTGTCTACTGAAAATATTACCCAGAATTGGTACTTTGGGAACCAGCGCAGCATGCTCATTCCAAACTGTCTTTTTAGAGTAGGGGGTGCTGCGATTATACTGACGAACCGTCAGAAATATGCCCTGCAAGCAAAGTATGCCCTGCGTTCCAGCCAGCCTGGTCAATGCAATTTGATCCTGAGATAGTTTGAGCACCAGATAGCTTGTAATCTTTGCCTGTGCAACACCTGTAAATGCTGCGTTGTTGACTTGCAAATGTGGGGATGTAATTTGGGATATAGGTATGAGCTCCTCCATTGTGTGCGGACACACATGGGGTCCAGTGATGAAAGCTATGGATGTATCTACCAATGTGAAGACGAAGCAGGAAAGATTGGGGTCCATTTGTCAAAGGATTTAATGACAGTAGCAGGACGAGCCTTGAAATCAAACATAACGGCATTAGGGCCTTTGGTCCTACCTTTGTCTGAACAGCTGAAGTTCATGATTACGCATATTAAGCGTAAGGTAAGCCAGCCCATGGCGGTTGTAAGTTTGTAGTCATTATTGCTTTTAATTGGGGCTGATGGTTGCTTGTGTTGCTTGGGGCCTTGAGACGGGATTTGAGAGCCGCCAAGTTACTCTTCTGGTGTGAGGGTCAGGTGCTCAAGAGCAAAGATAAACCCTACCTGCCAGACTTCACTCTGGCGTTCAATCACATCTGCATTCACACTGGCGGTCGTGGTGTGATTGATGAAATGGAGAAACAGCTGTCTCTCCCACCTGAATTTGTCGCACCTTCAAGAGAAGCACTTTTCAGATATGGCAACACCTCATCATCTTCCATCTGGTAATTCACATACTTGGGACTTTCTGGACGTCCTTGCAACATATCGGCTTGTTTGCAGCATCCCATGTCCCATATATTTCTGCTGAGAATTGCGAAAGAGATATGGAGGATTACAAACGACTAAATGGCAACATTGATTGCTCAGGTACATCCTCGCTCAAATCGAAACAGCACGCGGCGTCCGACGAGGAGACAAGGTGTGGCAGATAGCATTTGGAAGCGGCTTCAAATGCAACAGCGCCGTCTGGCGAGCCCTTCGGACAAATAACAAGCAACATTGTGCGTGGGGTCCTGAGCGATCTTTGTCAGATGATGCAGAATAAGTTGACGACATTAGTAAGTATCCCTTGGCAGGGCTTGCAAGCCAACTACTCGGGAACGCCACGTTTAGAAATGCTCACGAGGTTGTCTTCGGCCAAAATTTATGTGATGCCTGATCCCGTATTGGGACAGAATCTGCGTGTTTGGGGTAACTTATCATTAACTTTTCAGCTGCTGCTGAATATGTTATTTTGCTTCCTGATTCATCCTCAAAAGCATATGCTGGCCAAGCCTCAGCACTTCTTGTCTGGTGGAAGATTGCTTTTGTCATGGAGTTATACAGCACAAAATTGGTCATGTTTTTTTCCAGTTGCAGAGGAGGGCGTCTGGCATCTGGAAGATCCGGTATAGGACACATCTAGGGAAATTTGCTACAGTGCAGGTGGCGCAAGACATGCATTGTTAATTCAGAACATGGATGAGTAAGCAGAGTTATGCAGGGGGTTGCCTATGCGACAATGTGGACAAGAAGGTCCACAGTGCCTTGTGACTGTAGTTTTGAGAGTGTTTTGCAGGAATGAGAGAGGGTTGAGAAATCTCGAGAGTTTGGATGTGTCGCCTTTGCAAAACCAGTACCACATGCATCTATGTGTCAAGTGATGCATTCTGTTTTACTGTGCATTTGGTAAAAAGTTCTGCAAGGGCGGGATCATGGAGGTGTGTTTATAGTTGTGAAGTTTAATAACCAGATTTTGTTTGTCACTGCTTCTGAAGAGTGACAGCAATGAAGTTTAGAGGGTCATGTGCATAGGTGCCGCAACAGAGTGGGTCTTTGTCTATAGGCTTACTGTAGTTCCTGGCAGAAGGTGTCTCGAAGGGGATAGTGGCCATGGTGAAACGAGTGAGTGTGCTGCATGTGGTGCTCCTGTTTTGGATCCTAGAATAGCTCGAAAGGCCATCTAAGTTGCCAATTGGCAATGGGTTGCCTTGAACATCACATGAGCTTCAATGGTGATTTCTATCTTGGGATTGAAGCTAACTTGGCAATGCCAGAATGAAACTGGCATGCATACAAGGCTCTCTGCCTGTGTGTCCACATTTTGATGTAGCAGTCTGTAACATTGATGGAATCCTCATTGCTCACCCTTTTTCACAGGATATCAGTCTTGAGGAGCTGTTTGCTGCTTGAATGCAGGCACTCACAATCTTTGGTGCCGTGGGGTACGTGTGCTGTAAGACCCTGTAAAGTTGCACACAAAGCATAGACACAAGTACCCTATTGATCGCGCGACCTGCCAGTGTGATGGCGTGCAATGCCTGGCATGAAATGAGACATGTTGCAATCAAGCTAATTGTTGGGCATATGACGTGCACTTCAGTTGGCGTGTGTGAAGCAAGGAATTGAGGTCTACGATTCAGGATGAATATCAGCAATACCCGCGCATTGGGCCGGTGCTTTGCAGGATCCAACACTAGGGAAGCATTTTCGGCATAATGTGGCTCCTATGTTGGAGAAGGATTTGGGACGCACGGAGTGGTCTGATTTCACGTAAGTTCAGCCACCAGTTTGGCCGGCACGCACGAGTTGTTCAGTAGAGGGCTGGTGTACCCTCTCCATCGTATTTTGTGGGCAGGTGTCTTTTAGACCAGGATGGTGAGACCACGTTTGGTATTGATCAGTACCATCAGACGTGTAAGGTTACATTATCACTGTACCTGCATCTGCAACGGCAATCAAGCAAAGAGTTTGCATATCCAACAGCACACAGCCATTGCTGTCACGTAATGCTGCAGATGCTCTGTGTGTCACTCTTGCAAAGTTTGTCACGGGACCTCGGAAATCCATGCTTGTTTGAGGGATGACCCGGCCTTGGCATTCTTATGGCAGGGTTATGACTCACAACATTGACTTAGTTCGAGTAGACTATTTAAATGAAACTATGCCTGTTTGGATTGAAGTGTGCACACAAAATTGCTATCTAGATCCTGCGTATTCAGCATCTTCAAAGGTAAGTTGGGTGCCAGGGATTGATAGGGTGCACTATTTTCCTGGTACGTGTTGTTTACAGAAAACTCCACAGATGTGATCACATTAGCTGTAGATCCCTTTTCAGCTTGTTTAGGCCTACGTAATGCCACAGCACATCCTCCATCACCGTATTTGACCTTTTGCTTTTTGCCGTCCGTGTGGGGTTAAGAGCTGAGGAGAAGCTCGTTTATCCCCAAGACTTGGAGCGTGCCCAGCAGAACTTCCCCGAAATTTCCCAACCTCTATCCGTGGCACTTTCTTAACCGTGCCAGCCAACGCCGAACAGATTGTCAAAGAAGAGACACACTGTCTGTTCGGCCAATGCTTTGACGGTTGTAGGGATGAGTTGCAGCAACTTGAGAGCTCTACCACAATCAACACAGCATCCAGCAGGCAACTGTCCATTCTTTGTTGATACTTAAGCTGTGTCAAAGTCCAGAAAAGCGGGATATATGGTGAGCAAGAGGCACACTTCTGGTGCGTACTGAATGCATATTCCATGCGTGCCGTTCCATAACGCTCGAAAGGTTCCACCTCTCCCTTCAACCACTGCAGACCTCCCACCATTAGCCATTTTGATCACTTCTCCACAAGGGAAGCGTTTCCTACACATGCGATTTGACCGCGGCCCACCCCCTCAGTATACCTGTACGTACAGACCCGTACAAGTCGACTAGGTAAGCACGTCCAGGGCAAGTGTATGGTCCCAAAACATTCTACCAATATCACAACAACCCTGCACGATCAAGCCACGACCGTTCCGTGCTTCATGACCCTCACATAGCGGGTGCTTCAAGAAGATCTGATCTTTTGTTGATAAATGCACCGGCGGAGTGGTGGAAACAAGGACCTCTTACCCACTTGCAGCACCCTCCTGAGCCCTTCGCAGTACCAGCTCCTCATCTGCAACTTCATACAAGGATCGCTAACGCCGCAAATGGTTGGACGAGAAGATGTCTGTGTACGTCAGTCACTGCAACTGAGGAGGAAACAGTCATCGGCCAGGATCATTCGTTCACTATGGCCTCGACGCTGTCCTTACCTGGGAGCACGCTACACGGGAGGCAGCCCAAGTCAGAGCCCGTCCTGGCTAAAGACATGTACATGGTATGGCCTCCTCCACCATGCATATGAGGAAAAGCCGATTCTGCTGTCGACGTTGTTGGGTCGAGTCCTCTCACCAGTGGCAACCTTCAGCAGTTTGATCTTGTGCCGACTGGGGCTCCCTAGCAGTTTGATCTTGCGCCGACTGGGGCTGCACAAAAAATCCGGGCTGTCTATGCCGTCTTGTGGCTGCGTGTACAGCCACCAGTGCTCTTCAAAACATACTACATTGAAACTCGCTTGCATTTAGTGCCAATGGCCTTGTTCTAACGTCTGCAAGGGCTGGGATGTTGTGGAGCAATAAATCAATTTATCTCATGTTAGAAGAAGAATAAATTATTTTCATGTTTTTGGTAGGGTCGATGTCATTGTACTTGCTGCAGTGGGCCGCCAGCTTGATGCTTCGTATGAGTCTGGTACGTACCCTGAATGTTAAAGTAACTGGCTGACTCTTGCACCGCCTGAGCAAACTGCAAGGCTCGGCAGAAGCTGAGGATTTGCTCACACTGAGGATGTGTGCTGACACAGTATTTGCTCGAACATGAAAATGGCATCACTGCGGATCTCACTTTTCTTAAAAAATGAATTTTCACTTATCACTTTAAAATGAAAACGGTATCTGCTGCGGATCTTCCAAGGAAAGTTCCGATCGTCTAAGAAAAGGCCCCGTCGTGCCGACACGGTTAAATCGTAACGGTTTCCGTCAGTGCAGCGAGGGGGCGGCGAAGCGGCGATCCTGAGAAAATCCGTTTGATATACGGGTAGTTGATAAGTTGATACAAACAACCTGGATCCATCAAAATGAAACTTCCTGCAAATCATATACCGGGAGTTGGATTGGTTGTCCCTTCTGCTTATGGAGGCGTCGGTGAAAAGCTGCTAAAGAACATGGGGTGGGTCGAAGGACGGGGTCTCGGACTCAATGGCCAGGGCATGAAGGCTGCGATAGAAGCTAAAGTAAAAGAAGATAATTCAGGAGTGAGTGACGATCTGCATCCTCCTTTTTGCTTGCAGACATGAGTGTCGTGGGTACCTCACTAGAAACGCTCCTGTTCTGATCAAAAACACACATCGACCGGTAAGGGCCGTTGAAATTATGATATGAAAACAACCTTTGTATCGTAGAGCTTGGCGCGTAAGTACAACAAGAAGCCGAACAAAGTGTACGTTGAAAGGTGGTAATAAGGTGGTAGCTTATGGCCACCTCCCCTAACCGGGCGGTGTGGTGAAAGTTCAGGCATTGGGATCACATTGTTCATACTAGATCCTTTGTTTGATGACTTTTTTCCGTGAGTTCAAGGTGTAGACATCTTATACTATGTAGTTGACAGCGAGTCACCAACCTCCCTGCACAGGTTGGGAAGAACAATACCCAGATCTGGGAAGACAAATGGTGGGAGGATGCGTACAGCACAGCCGTAAAGGAAATCAATATGGTATGCCCAGGAAGAATGAGCAATAGTTGCGTGAGTACACGTCTTGCAAAGTAGCCCCTGCCCCCTCCCCCCCTCTGGGGGCCCACGGGAAGTTAAGGGTTAGTCAATTATGAACATTAAAAACATTCCAGCCCAATTGCAGTCCTTGTGGGATTCTAACATCGGGGTTTGAGAACCGGACCCCCTTGATCACAGTTCCACATGCAATTGCTGCCCCCTTCGCAGAGATGGGGGAGAGGAAAGAAGGGGGCAATTGCGCCGGCCTCTGTGCATGTGCGTGCATGCGCACGTGTGTGTGATTGTGTGTGGGTGTGCATGCATGCATGTGTGTGTGTGTGTGTGTGTGTGTGTGTGTGTGTGTGTGTGTGTGTGTGTGTGTGTGTGTGTGTGTGTGTGTGTGCGCGCGTGTGTTTGTGCTCGCGGGCGCGCAAAGGCGGGTGGGGTTGGGAAGGGGGCTGGGCATGTAAGCGCGCAGGTTCTTGCTCATGCTTTCTTTAGCACCACATAAAGACAATGCCATCGCATAGGCCAGGCCAGAGCAAACAGGGGTCACTCCTGGACGAAAAAACCAAACAGAACAGGGCCAGAGTGCTCATTGGGTTTGGTGCCTTGTCCTGCGACTCTACAACCAAACACAGTCAAGCCCTTCACAAAGGTCTCTCACCTCCGTAGAAAACGAGGTTGATCAAACCAACGTTTGGAACTTTCAGGGTTGCCTGCAATAGAGTGCTTTGTTGTGGCAGTACCCCAACACGGGTTTTCTGCATTCCAATGG
>MVGU01001006.1:175000-205000 GCA_002005505.1 Botryococcus braunii
AATCTCTGTAGAGGTAATTCGATACACCAACAGCAAATATCCCAAGCGTTACTAGTTCCAGAGCTGCCATTGTCTAAAAAACACAGTCCCAGTCAAAAATGTTCGGACTTTGACTGTTCTCTATAAGTGGGCATAATATAAACTAAAACTGCTGTTGGGGCAGTGACGTAATAAAGTGCGGTCATGTACCTCTCCATGCCAATTTCCACCAGAATGTACATTGCTGCACTAACCTTTTGCTGACAATGGAACTCCTGTAATTCAACGACACGTTTTGGCACTTCTGCAGGCCAAGCTCTATAACTCCTGCAACAAGCCTGCATATATGCTCACACAATTTATGACATCGACGTTTGCAGTCTCCAAGTTCCTTGCACATTGACAAACTGGCTGGAATACAAGCTGCAGATGTCATGGACATGTGCTGACTATCCCTAACAGGACAAGCGTGGGAAGAGACTAGTAATGCTTGCCACAATAGGACAAAAATACCTTTCCTCACAAGCACTTGTGCCCGTCAATTGCAAGAGCCACCATTAAAATTATTGAACACCACTTCCACATCGTAGCACAAGGACATCTGCGACACCCGCTCCAAAATTTACCTCTCAGGACCAAACCTCTGTAAAAAATTTCTTAGAGCCAAATTGTTCCTCTTGCACTTGCACCCAAATCTAGGATATGGTGGTAAGGGGACAAAAATACTCGAATCCATATGGCCCAACCATGTAAACAATTGCTTTGTCCAAATGGTAATCTGTAACAATGGTAGTCTGCCTGCCAATATGCAAGATCTGAAAACACACAACCAGACACTACCACATGCTTTGCCTTCTCTGGCCACCATTTTTCAAACCAGCATTTTCCAATTCCACAACGGTGTGGGTGCTACTATGCTCACATGAGCCTATATCAACGCAATCCACCATAATTACCTCTGCAAGCATACGTCTCTGCTTGCTCCACTGTGCTGGAGTTGAATATGGAGGCCCACACGCCCCTTGTGGCCTTCTCCGGAGCCATTTCAAGAGCTTCCTTTAACCGCTTAGCCCTAACCTTGTCATCCACTCTAAGGATCTCACTACCCCGCTTGCTGCTTAAAGGTCCAGAAACAGGCGGCTTTCCATTTGCCCCATCATGGATAGTGGTCTTGTTGGCCAGAGACACCACAGCTATTCCATTGGCTGTTGAGTCAGGCGGACAGGCAATGCTTTCCTCACTGTGTGCAGCCTTTTTCTTGACCCTCTTTGCTTTTGCTGCTGCACGCCTTTCGAGAAGCGCTTCCCGCAGTACCTCTACTTCCTCTGGCGTCCCATTGATTGGCAGCAGGTCTGCTTTAACAAATTTGTACCCAATGTGCTCCTCTACAGCTGCAGGACACTGTGGGCCACAAGAACCATAGACATCAGAAGGGTACCCCCAATTAGACTGCGCACATTGCAACATAGTCCCCCCCTTCCAGGAACGACAGGAACTTCTGAACGAGCATTTTGTCGACAAGGCACGCCATGTAAATGCTTCTGACTCTGTCACAATCCCCTCCACAGAAAGCAACAAGGCCCTTCAGCATGCGACTATGCAACAGTGTAAGGAAAACGTGGAAAAAGAAGGAAAAAACATACACTAGCGATATTAGTAATTGAGGAAAAACCTACCACAACACAAAATTCCCCTCCCCTTCAAACCAAATCCTCAGGGAAGCTTGGGAAAATTTCTGCAACTTCTCGCACCTGCTTTACTGCCTTCTCTGAGATCACATGACCACTGCCCAGCAGAACAACAAAACGATATTTGCCATTCATCTCCAAGCCTGTGATAGGACAGGCAAATTCTGCCTCATTGCCAGGTTGAAAATTGCGGGCGGTGGTTACAGCTGGACGCGCACATTCCCGTGAGCTCGTACGGGTCAACTGCAAGTCTGTAAGGTGTTTCAAGCTACTGATGTGTGCTAAACCCTTAGGAATAGCCTTGTCCATCAATGCCTGCACGGAGACCATCAATCAGATTATATTTACAAATATTACAAGCCACTTTTACCCCTTACAAAACAAACCAGCAAGCCAAATGGACCAGACAAAGGTTCAACCAGACTGCTGCCTAAAATACGAAGCAAATACATTCAAACCCAACTCATTTTATGCATCAATATCAGCGCATGTACAACAATCCAATCTCCGGCAAGACCAGTAACAAAATCAGACAAACCATAATGTCAGAAAGCCAAAAGTTAGGCTCCTGCATTAGGTCCTGGTAAAGGCACAATCCAATACCTGAATCACAGCCTCCTTGTTAAATAGAAAGCCAAGCTCGTCAACACAGCAGGGTGGAGACAGTGGCAGTCCAGATAACCGACAAGTTGTCCATCTTGCCCGGAGTTCCTCTGCAGGGTTCACCTGGAGCAACATGCTCATTTCATTTCATTTTTCTGACCAACGTATAATTCTACCTCTCTTACACCTTAAAAAACGCTTACCGCTTCTTCCTTGTTATGACAATCATTCCATGGAAGGGTCGATTTGACTGCAATTATTACCTTGTCAGGTTTTTTGTCCTGATACATTTCCAAGTAGCTAGACCGGGATTCAGCTCCGGTAGAGCCGCCATCTCCTCCACCGCCACGCAATCTGGCATGCAGACACAATTGGCAACCAGGAACTACGCCTTGTGAGGATGCAGGAACAGAGGCTGGCCAGCGACGCCCATTATGTTCAAACCACTGCAGCCATAGGAAAGTCTGGCAATTAGGGCCACAAGAAGCCGTTGGAATTGCAAAAAAGTTGAACTACAGCATCAGACCTCTACATGGTCCGATGGTAAAAAACTTCCTTCAAGAGGACGTCACGTTGAACTACAGCATCAGACCTCTACATGGTCCGATGGTAAAAAACTTCCCTCAAGAGGACGTCAAGTGTGTACAGCTAACAAGCACCTTCCCTTGCAAACAAAAACCTTCCAAAACACGAGAACACCTACCCCGTCCTGTAGATACCCCTCTTGGCCCCCAAAAAGGAGTCCTTACACAGTTGTAAGCATGTTGAGCGTGGGACGAAGGTTGAGCAAAAGTATTGGAAACTAGACCCCGTCAAACTTACCCAAAAGCTCGTCTCCGGCAAGCCATGAGAAGCATAAGTACAACTTAACTTCCGAAGCAGTGTTTGCGGGGTATCCCTTGGACAAAAATCCAGGGCGACACTCTCCCTTATCAGAGTCGACGTAATAAACACCTGGTCCATCACCACCCTGCCCGGCAGATCAAACCACTCCCACCAGCTTAAAAGATTTTCCAATTGTATGAACCGCACTTTGCCAAAGAGTTGGGAGGGAGCTACGGGTCCCTCGCAATCTCCCTGCCTTTTCGTCCAGCAGTTGTCGTCCGTGTGCGGTCCGCAGTGCGGACACTCCCCCTATCAGTGAGATACTCTCACACGTGCCTAGTGCGCCACAGTATGTACCGTACATACCGTACCGGCGGGAACCTCCCGTCCGGAGCGGAGACTCCGCCGTCCCGGACCGAAAACCCTGGAGGCACGGGGGCCATGCTCTTGTACTGTCAGCTTGCAATGGGGTGAACGCAGCATCACACCTCGACATGAAAAGCCCGATCACTTGTTGTTGGAAAGGTATCCTGTTTTTGGAATGTCATGGTGCAATTACAATTTGCCAGGTGGTTGTGTGTAACCTTAGGGCACGAAGTTGCCCCTAACTTTAGAACCTTACTTCCTCACAAAACTCAAATTGCATAGGCGAGCGTGCCAAACAGGGCCGCTGTGCATGGAACGCATGGATGACGAGATGGCTGATAATGTGGAAGGTAGCGGTGACAGTCCGCTGATGGAGCCCGTCCCGGATGACGAACCAGAGACTATGGAAGGTAGACTGCTCCGTGGAAACACGCCATATAGTTATCAAGGCTTGAACTTGTTGAAGGCCCCAGAAAGTTTTCATGCTTCTCCCATGGCACTCTTTGCAAACGATGGGAACCACTAACACCGACTTTGGTTCCTGATCACCTCTTGATCTACGACGTCCTTACATCGGCAGTTCCAACTAACTTGATTTTACTTGTTCAAACTCATTTTAAGCCATCCATTGGGATAATCTGCCGAGAAATAACTGCTTTGGTGTTTGGGTTTACATCCAGCAGGGGTTGTGGGAACAACAGAAGAGGATACAACTTTATTGGAAAATCAGGTGGTGCAAAGCATCAATGATCCCTCTGCTGGATTTTATACGGTGAGCGACTGGTTAAACAAAGAATGTTTTGGTGGGACTGGTGATGTGGTTGTTGTTTGCCCACTGCGGATTCAACTGTGTTGAGGCTTTTTTGCCGTAGCAGTTGCATGTTCAAAAACTGAAACTGTGGGTTGGTGACCTGATTTAAGGAACTGGTTTGGGATGCTCTTCATCTTTTAAGGAAAGGCTGTAGCATCAGCAAGCAACCTTGCAATCTCTACTCATGTTTAGACAGTTAACTTTGTCTTGAAGATGGCGGTGACATCATGACAACCAATCTCAATGATCTCGACAGGATCCTGATTGGTGGATTCTTCCTCAGCTGTTGGGGGTTTTGAGGGAGGTCACTGGCTTGTGTCTTCGTGCAAACAGGTTCCAATCCACATGCCGGTATTGGCATTTGGGGACGTGAAATGTATTCGTGGGGCGGCTTTTATTAAAGTGTTGGGAGGAAACTGTTCCTCTTGAGATGGTCTGCGCAATACATCGATGGCCAAAATTGAAGTTTGTACGAGTATTGATTTATCTGGAAGTTACTGAGGCGAATTGGGGTTTCTTTGGGCAGTGGGTTATTCCAGATTACACCAATAGAAGATTGGAAAACAAAATCTACTCAGATCCTTTTGAAATCGGTGACCACCAGTGGTATGTGCCACAAAGTCTACAACGATCTTTTTGAAATTGTTGTTAGGGAATTGGAAGTTGTGGTTTAGGATTCTGTGGACCTTTCCATGCTTAGCTGTCCTCCCCAAAAGCGAAATGTTGGAGGCTTTTGCAGGAGCTGCATCACATTAGAAAGGGTAT
The DNA here is from genome assembly GCA_002005505.1 of Botryococcus braunii. NCBI lineage: Eukaryota > Viridiplantae > Chlorophyta > Trebouxiophyceae > Botryococcus > Botryococcus braunii. The sequence goes on from MVGU01001006.1 coordinate 180,038, forward strand.
TGTTTGTGTCCTCTGCTGCCCCATGTCATTTGTTTGCACTCCTAAATTGTTTGACAAATGTGCTAGGCGTTGTTAAAGCCACACATATCACTTGATTCACGCTTGAAGATGATGGTAATCTGGTCTCAATCGTGAAAGAAAGACGAGAAATGTGGTCTTCTTATTGTAAACATGAGGCTGTATGCTTTCATGTCCATTTGAACTGCCTGCATGATGACCTGATTTGGATAAGAACTAGCAATGGAGGAGGGTGTAGTTGCAGCACAACAGTGTATCTGCCACATTGCCCCCGGGCATTTTGGGTGAAGGATGTGATTTTTCCTCCTCCACTGGTCTCTCAGAAGTGTCATTAGAACTCAATTTGTCATGTGCGGTTTTGATTACCACCCCATTGGCTGGTGGCCCTCACCTAGTTCTCTTGTTGCTTTGTGTGCGGTTCCCCTCTGCAGTGGCTTTTGCTCTGTGTGTGTGTGTGTGTGTGTGTGTGTGTGTGTGTGTGTGTGTGTGTGTGTGTGTGTGTGTGTGCGTGTGTGTGTGTGTGTGTGTGTGCGTGTGTGTGTGTGTGTGCGTGTGTGTGTGTGTGTGTGTGTGTGTGCGCGTGTGCGTGTGCATGCGCGTACATCTGTGTGTGTGTGTGTGTGTGTGTGTGTGTGTGTGTGTGTGTGTGTGTGTGTGTGTGTGTGTGCATGTGCGTGCGCGCGCGTGACCAGATACACCTGTGCCGGCCCTGCATTTGTGTGCACACGCGCCCGCATGCGTCTGCAAGTGTCACAGGACTTGTGCGCACCGGGCCCCTTCCCTTCCCCTTACCGGTTGGCAGGGATGCTGTGTCAGTGTGTGGGCAAGTCTGCATGTTTGTGGGTTTTTGTATGCATTTAGTGTGCACTCCTATGTTGTCTCATGGAAGCTAAAGATGTTTCTGGATGGGTTTTGGGGATGCAGGAACATCCTATTTTTTCCCAGAGGAACAAAAGCGGAGGGCAAGCATATGTCACTATTTCTGAATGTGCCGGATGCAGACGCACAGCCTCTGCAATGGGGTCGGAAGGCTAACTTTAAGCTGACAATTATTAATCAGCTTGATAGTTCAAAAACCATTTGTAAAGGTGCTCCCTTCAGCACTTCATAACCGAATCAACTCCTTTGGGCACCTTACTTTACAAGAGTTGACGTTGCTCAACCAAGTGGCTTAAAGTGGGTGGGCTGACAGACGTGTTTCAGAAATGTTTAAGAAAGGGTCTAGGGTTAAGGCGTTTTTGGAGAAGATCATTAAAGGTTGCATTGTGAATGGTGACCTGTGGCTATAGCTGAGCCCACACTCAATATGATGTGGATTAAGTGCATCAAGTTCCTCACGCACTTGCTATGCAAACCGTCCAGTCAAGGAAGGATTTTTGCAAAAATTTAACTATGAGGTGGCTGCTGCTACCTTGAGGCAGGATGAGTGAAGTAGAGACACACGGGAGAATAAGAAGCAGACCGGGGCCGACACAGCCGAATGTGGTTGTTTGTTTGCTTTTGATGAGGGGGGAAGAGTATCAGAGTGTGCAAAACGAGGGTGTGCATGGCACAAACGCAGGTAGGGGGAAGGGTTTGAGGAAAAGTTCGGAAGGCGAGCACACACAGACACACACACACACACACACACACACACACACACACGTTCACAGTCTCACACACACACACACACACACACACACACACACACACACACACACACAGACACACACACGCGCGCGTAACCGGGGGAGGGGGGGCGCGGAGAGTGGGGAGGGAGGAGAGGAGAAACCTCCCAAGTCCAGACAAGCAGCAGGGGAGGGGGGGGGCCTGGTAGTGGGAATGTGGGGCAGAGAGGTGAAAGGAAGGTAGTGATTGGGTGGGGGAAGCAGCCGAGGGAAGGGAGCTGTGTGCACGCGCGTGCGAGCACACACACACACACACACACACACACACACACACACACACACACACACACACACACACACACACACACACAGACACACACACACACACACACACACACACACACATACCCACCCACACGGACACACACACACACCCAGGCACGCACACACACACACACACACACACGCACACGCACAGTTATACATACACACACACACATACACACACACACACACACACACACACACACATGCCCGCCCATGTCTGCCAATTCAACCATTCTAAGGGCAGGGCCACGCGCACACACACCCTGCGCACACACACCTCTACAAACACACAAGAGAGATGGGGGAGGGGTGATTGCATGGAGGGACCTGAGGGAAAGGAGCGGGGGAAGTAATGGAGGGGGGGCATGCACTTGTGCGTGCTTGCGCATGCGCATGCTGTGTGCGCAAGCGTGCACTTGTGTTAGATGAGGGGGAAGTTTGCATGATCGAGATATTTGAAGAGAGGGAATGTATGTATTGAGGGAAAACAGGATGATTTCGGTGGAAAAGGGGGGTATGGACAATTGGAAACGGGTGGACGGCAGGGAAATGTGGGAAAAACCGGAGAAGAGGGAGGGACGTGGACGTGACAAATGTGCATCAGGCTGGGGAAGGGGCTACAGTGCTTCAGCTGTGTTTCTGGGGTTTATACTCGCAGATGCGGAGCATATCTTCTGTGGAAAGGAAGTTGACTGGGGTTTTACGGTATTTATGGCTTTGGACGAGCTCGAACCTCCCGAAAGGGGCTTCATTGTTGATAACACCCTCAAAGTAAGTTGCTGCTACGGAGCCAGACCTGCGAGGAATGAAGCCTTTCATACAACTGTCTTTGTTGCTCTCGTTGCACAAATGTTTGCAAGAAAAGTGACTTATATCTGACTCAGTGACTTTGAGTCTCGAACTGCGTGAAGAGGTTTATGGTACATGCTGCGCTGCATGATTTTAGTGCATTGCATAGCATATGGAGTTCTGGAAAACAGTGACAGATTCGGTTGAATTTGCACGTAATGGTTTGTTTGAAATGGACAGAATGTTATGTCACTTACAGATAGCAAGACGTGTTGTTAAGACCAGCATTCACTGGATGGTTTCCCTAAGAACCGCCATGACTGTGGGTTGTCTGCGGGAACAGATCAGAGCAGATGTGAAAGTAGAGCGTCAGAACGGGTTACAGTACAACTCAAAAGAAGAGACAGGCTATGTGGGGCTGAAGAACCAGGGTGCTACATGCTACATGAACTCTCTCCTCCAAACACTGTACAATCTCAATTACTTCCGTCGGGTAAGCACTAGTCCAGCAGCCCATATTGTTTTTGGGCAATGATAGAAGAGGGCAGACTCAGCTGCTTTCACTTTGTGTGGGGCTTTGGATCTTGCTTCTCCAGAGTAAACCGGAAATTAACGCACACAGGCTCTCCGTGTTTTGCGCGTCCACTTGAGTTCTCAGCCCTACCAAATGGGACACTGCTAGATCTCATAGAAGTGTCTTTTTCCTGTCCCTTGGGGGGGGGGGGGGGTAGGGAATACAAAGGAGAAAAATAATTGCAAGAGGGCAAGGGAGGGGAAGAGAGCGAGTATCTCATTAAGTGCACCAGTGGCAATTTATGTCGCTTCCCTTGTTCTGAGTGCTCTTCAATAGATTGTTATTCTCCCCTTTTCATTACCTTCTTTTGCGTGTTGCCTGTTGTCCTTTTCGTCTGTCCACATGTTTTCTGCCCCCTACAACACCAGGCTCGCTGAGCTATGCACCTCTGACGGAGGAATCATAAAGATTCTGCATGTCCTGATCAAATGAAGGCGCTTTGAATATCAAATCAGTCTTCCACATGCAGGCAGTGTACCATATGCCAACTTCGGAAGAAGAAGTTCCCCAGAAGAGTATACCTTTGGCCCTGCAAAGCCTGTTCTACAAGGTAGGTATTGCCGTTGGTGCTTGCTTGCTGGCTCCTTGGGACCCTTTGCAAAAGCGAATGATGAGGATTGCAGGCTGGTGTTTCAACCATATTCTTTTAGAGTTCTCTACAATGTGGCTTGCATCCCGAGATAATGGCTGCAAATCCCGAGTGAACAGCCGTGAAAACTTCTCGATGGTTCCCTCATGCTTAGTTGTAAATTCCACTTTACTCAAGAACCTGGAAATGTACTGTACAAGTTGTGTCTAAGGCAATTTCTCATAGGTTACAGTGTGTCAGAGCTGGCCGTTCCAAACTGGGATACATGTGATTCGATTTGCGGGATTCTATATGCTGTTGGCTCCACTATATCTTGCCATCGTCACTTCAACCTGTCACGATTGTCTTGGAATATCAGCTCCGCCTTGGAAAATATGTGCCACTTGTGACCTTGACTTGTCACTATGCGGTGCAGTTGCAATTCGGCAACACCAGCGTATCCACAAAGGACCTAACCAAGTCCTTTGGCTGGGACACATTTGAAGCCTTCCTACAGCATGATGCCCAAGAGCTAAACAGGGTTCTCTGTGAGAAGCTGGAGGACAAAATGAAGGTACACTGCAAAGCTTTGCACTGGTTGACGCAGAGGCTATAAGCCAGCAATTTCTAGGTTGCCGTCATGATTAGGTAACAGCATTTGTTTACCAGGTTTTAAACTGATCAAATATGTGCCTGGGATGCCGTCAAGCACTAGGCCATGTGTTGGCTGCTGCATGGAAAGATTCTTTGTGTCTTTACACTATCACATGAGAATACTCTGCTATAAGATTCCATTGTGCAGGGTTGATTATTGGATTTCCTGTTGACAGGTCGTACGGACCTTTTCTGAGGGAGGGAGAGAGGGGGGGGGGGAGAGAGAGAGAGAGAGAGAGAGAGAGAGAGAGAGAGAGAGAGAGAGAGAGAGAGAGAGAGAGAGAGAGAGAGAGAGAGAGAGAGAGAGAGAGGGGGGGGGGGGGGGGAGGGAGGAGGGAGGGGGGGGGGGGGGGGGGGGGGGGGGGGGGGGGGGGGGGGGGGGGGGGGGGGGGGGGGGGGGGGGGGGGGGGGGGGGAGGGGGGGGGACACGCACGCAGCGCAGGCACGCCCCCCCACACCCCACCCACAGAGAGAGAGAGAGAGAGGAGAGGGAGGGAGGGAGAGAGGGGGAGGGAGAGAGAGAGAGAGGGAGGGAGAGAGGAGAGAGAGGGGGGGGGGGGGGAGAAGGAATGCGATCCTTTGCTGCCTGTGTGTTCTTTTTAATCATCATACTTAAACCAGCCTATCTAAGGGTGAGTTGGGTCTGTCATTCATCGCGCATGGAAATCTGTGGCATCAGTCAATTTAAGGGTGCAGTTGGGTCTGTCATTCAGGGCACAAGTGTGGAGGGAACCATCAACCAGCTCTTTGAAGGCCACACACACAATTTCATCGAGTGCATCAATGTAAATTACCAAAGCACCCGGCGGGAATCATACATGGATTTGCAGCTAGACGTAAAAGGTTGCGAAAATGTGTACGAATCCTTTGATCGATATTGTGAGATTGAACAACTAGACGGCGCCAACCAGTACAAGGCTGAGGAGCATGGCCTGCAGGTACGCGAACTTCGTTTTTCTTGTAATCGTACCTTTGCAGTCCGTGAACATATGGCCCTTGAAAGGTTCTTTGATTTTGGCTGTGCCTCCACCATTGTAGGAGGGAAGTCTATAAACATTGCAATGGTGGGGGAAATGCTCCCATGTCCTCCCTCGGTTACATTGTTTTGCTTCATTGCTGGGAGTAAAACATATAAATTGAAATGGACAGCTAGTTGTTTTCTCTTCTCCAGCAATGGGGCATTGGTGGTGGGAGGAGTACGGGCGCGGGGGTTTTTTGTGATTTGTGTGAGATCAATGAGCCAATGCTGATACAGAACGTCTCAATCTTCCAGGATGCAAAGAAGGGGGTTTTGTTTGATTCGTTCCCGCCAGTACTGCAGCTTCAGCTTAAGCGCTTTGAGTATGACTACACTCGTGACAGCATGGTGAAGGTATGCAGCCGCTTTTCAAGAGCCAAATTTTTCCGCGTCCTTATTCCTTCTTACATGTCCCTTGTCTCCCGTCGGCCGGCATCCGCGCATGTGCGTGTGTGTGTGTGTGTGTGTGTGTGTGTGTGTGTGTGTGTGTGTGTGTGTGTGTGTGTGTGTGTGTGTGTGTGTGTGTGTGTGTGTGAGAGAGAGAGAGAGAGAGAGAGAGAGAGAGAGAGAGAGAGAGAGAGAGAGAGAGAGGGGGGGGGTGGGAGGGAGGGGGGAGGGCGAAGGGAGGGAGAGAGCGCGCACTTGGGCCTATGCCTTGCTTGCATGCTGGGTATGTGTCCACCTTCCTTCCTGAGAAAAAGGGGATGAGAGTGGAATGGGCAAGATATGGGTTTGTTCAAAGGAGGGGGAAAGCGAGGATATGGAAAAGGATGAATGTGTGCGTCGCGTCCAGAGGGAGGCGTTACGTGAAGGGGACATTGGTGTGATCATGGGACGGTATGCTCCCATGCTCCCAACCCTGAGAGATACAGGGGCCAAGTTGAGATCAGTTAAGGACAGGTTGGTGTAACATCTGCATCAGCTCAATGGTTCCACTTTGCAGCATTTGAAAATTTTGGGTGTATTTGCTGTAACGCCACGGCTGGATGTATTGGCTCTTATCAGGAAGAGCTTGCCTAATTTCTGTGTCATGCCATGTCACGTTAAGGGGATATTTTAAGTCAGTGTACATCCTCCGGTGCATCCTTATCGTCGCCAAGGTGTTCATGCTCGTTGTCAGTATTACGGCTTGCCCTTATAGAGCATGCTCAGATTTTCTCAGCAATTGCTGAGGTGTGATGCAGCTTAATTCAAAGTACGAGTTTTTTGATGAGCTAGACCTGGACGTCGGGGATCGCAAATATTTGTCACCAAAAGCCGATCGTTCGGTGCGCAATAAGTACAAGCTGCACAGTGTACTGGTGCACAGCGGTGGCGTCCATGGAGGACACTACTATGCATTTATCCGCCCTGATGGAGAGACCTGGCTCAAATTTGACGATGAGCGGGTACGTGATAGTTTGTCAAATTTATAAATTCAACCCCTATGTGTAGAAGCCACAGTCCCACGAACACGGCTTTTGGCTGTACTGGCTCATTGTATATCCCTTCTTCTGCCCTTGGTGCCCTTTCCGCTTCACCCCCCCCCTCTCTCTGTCTCTCTCTCTGTCCCTCTCTCTCACAGACACACACACACACACACACACACACACACACACACACACTCTCTCTCTCTCTCTCTCTCTCTCTCTCTCTCTCTCTCTCTCTCTCTCTCTCTCTCTCGTTGCTGCTCGATGCGGCGTCCCGCCCAATATTGGTAAATTGGGGTTGGCACATGGAGTACCCTGAGCTTGTGATAGGAAGCCTCTGGGGCTCCATTGGCACGCTGCACGAGAGATGGTCAAGTGAGATAGGGTCAGGGGAGTCTGAGTTCATGTAAGGTAATGCCACCTCGGTATGGGATGCTTCTGTGGGGAGGTAAGCAAGGCATGTGGGCAGACGGGCCATTTGGAGGTCTTTGTTCGTTGACCGGCTTCGAATTATGGGACTATTGAACAGGTCACAAAGGAAGACAAGAAGAAGGCTCTGGATGAGCAGTTCGGTGGGGATGATGAGGCACCAGCACCTGGGGCAGGCTTCAATCCACCCAATTTCAAGGTTACGAAATACAGCAATGCGTACATGCTGGTGTACATCCGGGAGGACGATTGGGATAAGGTATGTTTTGGTTAAGTAGATTTTACCAGCATCACCAGTCTTAGAAAAATAAATGGAATACCAACACAAATTAATGTAACAGTTTCGACTCTTCTATTTCGTGATAGGATATGCGATGTGAATGAATCTCAGTTGGGCTTGGATGCAAGCGTCATGGTAAGGGCTAGAAAAGCACATGTGCATCTGAGGTTCTCTCTGGCAAGTGGCTGAGGCGATCTTACCTCCCTCCCTCTTGCAGGCCAGCCCTGGAAGAGGGGGGGGGGGGTGCATTTCAAATTGGGGCTGTTGGAACCCTTGACGATGCAGGCTGAGGGCATGGCATCCAAGAGGGGAAAGCTTGAAAAGGGTTGGTTTTGGCTTGAACATTAAATTATCAACCCCTGAAAAATATGGCTTTGATAGAGCTTGTGTGAGCCGCTGTTCCTGAGGCAAACTTCTGGGCTCAAAACCAACAGCGTTCAATGTGAAAGCTGCTGAGAGGGATGAAGCCTAGGCTCTGCAAGACAGCGACTGACTGATATGTATGAAGAGCGTAGCAGATCCCAGAGCCTTTTTGGATCTGCTACGCTCTACATACATATCAGTCAGTCGCTGTCGTGCAGAAAGTAGTATTCTACGATATCCCTACCATAGCCTGTATGAGAGACATTCGAGGCAAGGAGTGTGATATTGATCTATGAGCATGTTTTTATGTGCGGGACAGATTATGTGTGCGGTCAGCAAGGAGGATATCGCTGAACACGTGAGGGACCGCCTACAAAAGGAGAGTGATGAGAAGGAGCGGAAGAGATTGGACAAGCTGGAGGCTCACTTGTACACATTTCTCCGCATTGCCACAGACAAGGACTTGGAAGAGCAAATTGGCAAGGACCGCTACTTTGATTTGGTGGACCATGACAAGGTGGAGTATCACTGCCCAATATCTCCACCTCATCACTGCCCTCTTCCTGTTGATGGCTCCAAGCTCCAGGTGCAGGCTTGGTTGATCACTGGAGCTGCTGCAAAGTCTTTGTGGACCCAAGATGCCTGTCCATTGATGCCTTTGAGAACTACGTCCGATGTGAGTGAGGCTCACCTGGACGCTGGTTCTCGCTTTTAGTTCACATGATGCTCTCTTCATTTCTAACCACTTTTTTGCGCCCAGTCTGGGTGTTGGCTGTCTCCTCTTATCAGCCAAGACTGTCCTGTCCTGCTAACGATGATAAACGTTAAATATTTTCAAACTCCACTTGACTAAGTTTATTTGAACCCCCTTTTTTAAAATACTTTGTGCTGACCTCCTTCTGTTGTGATGATGGCAGAAAGTCTATCGTCCTTCCCCCGTTTTCTACCTTCTCCCTGCTCTCTGGAGGCTCTCTGGTTGCCTGCCGGTTGTCTCACTGCCCCCCTCCTCCTCTTGTCTCTTTTCCTCCCTTTTTTAAGTGTCTCTCTGTGTTACATCTTCCAACCCCCTTCTCTCTGCTGCTATATGCTGCGAGAACCCCGGTGTGTATGAATGCAGTGCTCCAACAAAACTGGCAAGGAGAGAGGGCGGCACAACCCCCCCCCCCCCCACACACACACACCACACACACCACACACACACACCACACACACACACACACACACACACAAAAAAGAAGAGAGAGAGAGAGAGAGAGAGAGAGAGAGAGAGAGAGAGAGAGAGAGAGAGAGAGAGAGAGAGAGAGAGAGAGAGAGAGAGAGAGAGAGAGAGAGAGAGAGAGAGACAGAGGGGGGGGGGGAGAAAGCATGCACCGGAGCGCGAGAGAGTGTTTGTTGGGGGGGGGGGGTGTGGGGTGGGTGCGGTGTGCATGCACGTGCATATGTGTGTGTGTGTGCATGCGTGTGTGTGTGTGTGTGTGTGTGTGTGTGTGTGTGTTGTGTGTGTGTGTGTGTGTGTGTGTGTGTGTGTGTGTGTGTGTGTGTGTGTGTGTTTGTTCAACAATTTATGAGACACAACCATTTATGAGTCCAAGCAGAGCTGATGGGTTGGGACCTGTGGATAGGTGACCGTTGTAAAAGCAAAGAAGCAGCGAGAGTTTCGGGATCTGAAGCCAGAAATAGCGTCCACCTTCAATGTGGAAGAAGATCAGATGCGGTTGTGGTACTTTGCGAGACGATCAAATACCACATACAGGCCCTCACGACCATTGCCCCCGAATGAGGAATCCCATCGGGTGGAACTGCTGTCGGAGTTGCCGCACTCTGTGTACCAGAACAAGGGGGGTACTCCTCACAACATTAACTTGTTCCTGGAAGTCCCGTCAGACCCGGGAAAGCCTCTCCCACCTCTTACGGATAAGGGGCAGTACTTCCTCTTCTTCAAGTTCTATGACCCTGCCACCGAGACATTATCGGTGTGACCCCTCTCTCTCTCTTCTTGTGTTACTACTTTGGATTATGCCAGTATGTCATGGAATACATGGCAGATCACTCCTGTTCTTCAAATAGACCCGCCTCGGGTTGATGGCAAAAGCAACGTGTCTGCAATAGGTTTTTGTTTGGCCCCTTTACTCCAATGGTGAGGATGGGGTCATGCACACATGATCAATTACACGTGTATCTTTGTCTGTCCATGCATTGTCTGTTGGATGAAACAAGATGGACGACCCAATTCACTGTCCTTGGACGCCGCCCATGCATGCCTCCTCCCTCTTCCTTACTCACTCCCGCCTTCCCTCTCTCTCTCTCTCTCTCTCTCTCTCTCTCTCTCTCTCTCTCTCTCTCTCTCTCTCTCTCTCTCTCTCTCTCTCTCTCTCTCTCTCTCTCTCTCTCTCTCACACACACACACACACACACACACACACACACACACACCCACACCCACACACCCACACACACACACACACATACCCACACACACTTGCTCTCCCTCCCTCTCTCCCCCCTCTCACTCCCCCGCTCTCACTCCCCCCTCCTCCCCCCTTGTCTCTCTGCATCCCCCTTTCTCTCGCCCCCTCCCTCCCCCTCTCCCTCTCTCCTCCCCTTCCCCTTCCACTCTCCCCTCTGGACCTCCCTCCCTCTCCACCCCCCGTGCATGCAAGCCTGGTTGTTCACACCAGTACACATATACATCCCTATCTTTATGGTCTGCTCTGTCCCACCACTGGTCTGGAACTCGATTATGATTATTGGAACTTTTCATCAGCTCCAAACCCCTGTCATCTGTCATGCTTAGTAGGTCTCCAGAAGGTTCAACAATATTCTGGTATCCTCCCTCACGGTGGTTGTTGTACACTTCCTGTGCAGTATGCTGGGCGCCTGTTCATGCCGCCACATTCCCATTTGGAAATGCTGCAGACAGCGCTCCGTCACCTCAAGGGCCTGCCTGACAGCACTCCCTTGGAGGTTTACGAGGAAGTCAAAGTGGAGCCCACGCTGATGATTGAAGCCTTCCCAGCTACTCTCACCCTGGCTGGCAATCAAATAGAGGATGGAGATATTTTTGTCTTTCAAGAGGAAGTCAAGCAGGTGCGGGCAGTTCCACCATGATTCTTTACTTGCTACCTTTGTAAAAAAGATGAAATTAAGTTCCAGATCCTCGATAGGTGGCTGTACGGTCAAGTGCCCCTGTGGTTGCGGGCGTCCAATGGGTGGGATGTTTCCTGATTGGTTCTGGTCCTTGAAGGGTAAGTACAGCAAAACACTCTAGATGTCCTGAAGCTGAGAGTGCTTGAGGATGTGGGCGCAGGAAAATGAAGGAAAGTACAGCCATCCGCATGCACCAGACTTCCTGGAGTATGTGAAGAACAAGCTGGTTGTGACTTTTAAGAACCTTGCCAACCCCAAGGTGCGCTGCTTGATGCCCCTTTCTTTGGAAACATACTTATGACATGCTTACATTAAGGGATGCTGCTGTCATCACCGCTCGCATGCGTTTTCTGTGAGGGCGTAGGTTTATTTGCGAGGTGCTCGACTCCACTTGCTGCTTCCCCTTCCGCCCGCCCCCAACCCCCTCTTTGTATTTGGATGTGGAGGTTTTTTTAATAATAATAATATATATATTGTTCTTTCATCCGCTCTGGGACACTATTGCTTGTCTTTGCACCCACTGGACCAATTGTTTTAGTTTGGGAATGGACAGAATTTATCTGCTTGGAACTTACAGATGGACTTTTGGAAACCATTTAGATCAGGGAAGCATTAAAGGGATAAGTGCTTTGGCAAATTGTCAGACCAGTAGGTTCCATTTGCTCGGCAAAAGAGCATGCAAATGGAACCGTCTGGTCCGCCAGAAAGTGGTCAAATTGCCTTCCTCCTGATTTACGCAGTGCTCTGGGATTCCAGGCATCAATGATTGAAATTTTTAATTTGTTTGCATTGTTATTGACATACGTTGAAATGGGCTTGGCTTTTGCTGTTGAACACTAAATTCCAGTCAATTTCCACTGGCTTTGCTCCATTGATTTGTGTCTCTAGAGTTTTGTGGTTGTGTCTAACGTCTCCACCGTTTGCTCCCTTTTATCCAATAGGGGAGTGCTCGTGAGGGAAGGGATGCAATCTGACAAGGAAGGTTTGCCGGCATTATGCTCTTTTTTGAGAAGGAAATGGGCTAAATGATTGCAGGAGGAGGGCGTGAGCATTGAGATGAGCAGAACCAACACTTACGACGAAGTGGCTCAAAAACTTGCGGACAAGTTGGGGATTGCGGATCCAGAGATGCTGCGTTTCACGCAGCATAATGTGTACACACAAGCCCCCAAACCTCAGGCCCTTAAATTTCAGCAATATGCCACACTGCTGGAATTGCTCAGCCAGTACAACAGCATTGCTGATACATTGTACTATGAGGTTCTCGATCTCAAGCTTCATGAACTGGAGAGACTCAAAATCCTCAAGGTGTGCCCACATGAAGAAGACTGAGAACATCTAAAAAGTTGAGAAGCACTATGGTGTGCTCATGAAACGGTACTGACGCGCAGAAACTTGCATGTCTGTAAGTTGGAGGGAAGTCTGGGACCGCACCACCTGGGCTTGTTAAGCTGATGAGGACAAAGAAATAATTCAGCTTTGTGGCAGTCTCAACAGTGTGTGCCATAGTGCGAGAGCTTTGGACAGCTATGTTTCCCCGCTGATGGTGGCGTTGTTTTTTTGCAGGTCGAGGCCCATGGGGAGAGGGCAGGCAGCAATGTGCAAGTGCTGACCCTGCGCATTGCCAAAGAAGGGTCAGTCGATGACGTACTCAAGAAGCTGGAGGAGCAAGTCGGAGCAGAATATGCTGGCAGGACCCTGCGGTTCATGGAGATTTTGACTAACAAGATCTACAAGGTGCACCAAAGCGTGAAGCTTGTGCCTTTGCACGCCTGCCCCCCCCCCCCCCCCCCCCCCCCCCCCCCCCCCCCCCCCCCCCCCCCCCCCCCCCCCCCCCCCCCCCCCCCCCCCCCCCCCCCCCCCCCCCCCTCTCTCTCTCTCTCTCTCTCTCTCCTCTCTCTCTTTTTTTTTTTTTTTTTTTTTTTTTTTTTTTTTTGTGTTGTGTGTGTGTGTGCGTGTGCCCCACCCCCCTATGTTTCTCTTACCCCCATGCCCCTTCCCCCACACCCCTGCTTGACTAACTGCGGCCTTCCCAGCACACAGGCATCAAGTGCCAAAAGGCCACACCTGCTAGTGCACTGCACGAAGTACTGGCAATCAAGGGATCTGAAGTGTGGTTTGGTTAGGTTACATGAGGCAGTGAAGCAGGGCTGGGGGATGGAAGGGAGCGGTTAGCACATTTGCAGGATACTTGCCCACTGCGTTTGGGGAGAGGCGGCACATTTGTCTCAGGAACTGCTCAAATTACATGTCCTTTGTCGTGACATTGTTTGATGGTGAATAATTGATGGGTTTGGAAGGCGTTGAGTAGCCGAGGCAACTCATCATGGCACCTCCAAAGCTGCTGATCACCCTGGCTGTGAAACTTCATGATCCATCAGATCTGTGCTTGAGTGCAGGTCTTTTCTGGAGCAGACAAAATTGACCAGATCAATGACCAATACTGGACATTGAGAGTGGAGCCTGTTCCTGACAATGAGGTAAACTTGGATGAGCAGAGCAGGCTACTGCAAGTCTGCCACATACAGGTCAATAACGGAAACAATTCGACACAGGTGAGCAAATGCGTACCTTTGAGGTTTCCCACATGATGCAATGGGCGCTAACGCTTGCACTTTTCTACGCCCCCCCCCCTCCCTCCCCCTGTGTGTGTGTGTGTGTGTGTGTGTGTGTGTGTGTGTGTCTGTCTAAGTTTGTGTGTGTCTGTCTGTCTGTCTATGTTTGTGTCTGCCTCCCTCCCTCCCTCTCTCTCTCTCTCTCTCTCTCTCTCTCTCTCTCTCTCTCTCTCTCTCTCTCTCTCTCTCTCCTCTCTCTCTCTCTCTCTCTCTCTCTCTCTCTCTCTCTCTCTCTCTCTCTCCCCCTCCCCCCCTCTCTCTCTTTCTCTCCTCTCTCTCTCTCTCTCTCTCTCTCTCTCTCTCTCTCTCTCTCTCTCTCTCTCTCTCTCCTCTCTCTCTCTCTCTCTCTCTCCTCTGCGCGCGCGCGTGTGTGTGTGTGTTTGTGTGTGTGTGTGTGTGTTGTGTGTGTGTGTGTGTGTGTGTGTGTGTGTGTGTGTGTGTGTGTGTGTGTGTGTGATCTTATTGGGTGCTTATCCATAACCACCAGATTTCGTGATTGCTCACCCATAACTTGATACGCATCCAGATTGGGAAATGACATATTAACCAAGGCAGGCAAAGCACGCTTGCTCTGAGTGCTGCCTTACAAGCATGCATGTGTTGGATCTAAGATCTTCAGCACAACACGTACATGTCCATTCAAAGCTGCATGAATTGTTCGGGCCTTAGAGCTTGAAGATTCGTAGTGAAGCGCCTGTCCCACCTCTGACCAAAGGCCCTAGGTCAAGAGGATTAGCCTACCTCCTCCGCAATTGAGGCAAGGCCACTGGAGAAAGGTCACTGGCTTATCACGATGGTTGGTTATCCCACCGGCTGACTGTTTCAGCTGAGGTGTTATGTCTAACGAGGAAGTTGCGGGGGTTGGCAGCCGCAACTGTTTGGAGACCCATTCCTGATTCGATTAGACGATACGGATACTTTGGGCGGCATCAAAGAGCGCATCCGCCAGAAGCTGCCCAAGGAGGTATCAGACGAGGACTATGGCAAGTACAATTTCCACATTGTAAATAACTTGCGACCTCCGCAGCTTCTCAAGGACTCGGACGTCCTTGCTGCCCTGCTACCCAAGAACACGAATTATGCCAATGGGGTAAGTGTTGCTTGTTCGTCTTTGTGCGCTCCTTCCTCTTTTAGCCCATAATTCTTTTTCTGTCTGTGCCTTGGCTCCCCCCTACCCCATTGCAGCATGCTAATGCTCACATACCCGCACGCTTCCCCCCCCCCCCCCCTCTCTCTCTCTCTCTCTCTCTCTCTCTCTCTCTCTCTCTCTCTCTCTCTCTCTCTCTCTCTCTCTCTCTCTCTCTCTCTCTCTCTCTCTGTGTGTGTGTGTGTGTGTGTGTGTGTGTGTGTGTGGTGTGTGGGTGTGGTGGGGGGGGGGGGGGTTTCTCTCCCCTTTTCTGTGTGTGTGCATATACGTGCGTGTGCGTGTGGAGGGGGGGAGTCTACGTGAGAGAGGGCGTGTGTGTGTGTGTGTGTGCGTGTGTGTGTGTGTGTGTGTGTGTGTGTGTGTGCCGGTGTGCGTGTGTGTTGTCTGAGCGTCTCATATAGATGGGGGTTGTTGTGGATGTGTGTCTTTTGGCGGGAATAAGAGCTCACATGAGGATCTTGACTAAGTTTTCAGAAGTAGCCGCTCAGATAGCCGTGTGGGTTTTGTGCAGAGTGAACCTCCATACCTGGGGTTGGAGCATGCGGACACTCTCCCGCGGCGACCGCCACCAAACCCGCCCCGATCTCAATACGAGCGCCCTGTCAAAATCTACAACTAGACCTTCACAATTGTCCCCGCCGTGACTGGGTGGTAGGCGCTGCAAGGTGCAGTATCTCCATCACTTCTATGAACTGACAGCCGATGGCGAATTGCCCCCAACAGCTGTGGCAGTAACAGACAGTTGTATTTCCGCTCAAAGCCAAGTACACTTCATGCGTGGCTGGAGTTGTGATGCATCTTTTTTTTTTTTTTTTTTCAATTTGCGCATGGGCCAAATT
Source organism: Botryococcus braunii (assembly GCA_002005505.1). NCBI lineage: Eukaryota > Viridiplantae > Chlorophyta > Trebouxiophyceae > Botryococcus > Botryococcus braunii. The sequence continues at coordinate 195,822 of MVGU01001006.1, forward strand.
GTAATGAGAGAGTTTGTGTCCACAAACATGCTACAGAGCACATCAGGTACATGCACAGGTAGAAAGGTGGCCGTCATGTGGCTAAGCCGAATGCGTCAATAGCCAACAAAACCCCTTGGGTAAATTTTTGTTTGTGTGGGCAAATAACGCTAGCCCGACATGGCAGTTGACATGGCACGAAACCATGGCTCCTTGAAATTGGAGGTACAAGGCGCAGAAGGGTCCTAGCATTCTGTTCACTTAATGGTCTTGTGTTGACGTAAAGAACCATTGTCAGCCATTGGCCACTGGAGCAGCTCAGGCACCGGTGAGCATGAGGGAGTATTGTCCGGATTTGATCAATAGGTAAGTTCCTCGTTTCCGTTTGCATGCGGGATGTCAAGACGTGGCTTTCTAGCACTTTCTGCAGACATAAACAGTTTACTTTAGATGATGGGGTGGCTTTTTGAATGGCTATTGTACATTGCGGCTAGCTGCATGAATTTTTTAGGGCCTGCTAGCCCTGTTGTTATGACCGGGAAGGGTGCAACATACATCACACGTTTGTGGGGTGAAGGTTGTCGGCCTTCCACTGCTTAGATCAGTCTTGTCACATGCACTGGTATAAGGTGTTTTGAAACCGATGCAGCTTCAGTGGCATATGAAGGGAAGACATCGCTGTATGAATGATGATATCTGGAATTCACAAGCAAGTGGACTTCCTTTAAGAATTTGCAATGTTACAGCAAACCATCGACGGGGCCATCTCTTTGTCATTTGTGATTTGGCTGATGGAGGGGGGAATTTGGGTAGGTCTAGGCAGGGTATATTGTATCAGTTGATAGTGTCACTACCCGGGAATTAAGATGTAGATGTCATACTTAAGATATCGTTTGTACTACCTGAGACAGTTTCGGATGTATGCATGCAAATTGCACATAGATATTGTAGTGGTATGCATGCGTGCATTTGATGTAGGGGCCCAGCATTAGGTAATGGGCAATCTGCAATACCGGTGAACAGCAGGCATGCCACTGCTCTGCGCAGAGCAGTGTCAACGAGCTTGGTCAGTTTCAGTGCCAATGGCGCTGCTGTGGAGTGCTGGGTATGTACAACAATTATAGAACAAGTAGCAGCACCCGAAGTGCTCCGTTCTCTTCCATCCAGTTGACTTCCGGAACGAACCGGTCAGCCTCATGATCTGATCTGAACGTTTCGCCTGTCTTTTGAGTTTTACATAACCTGGTTGTTTCAGATCCCATCAAAGGTCAGATGGTTTCTGGCCTGATCAACTTTGCGAAGGGTGCCCTGATGATGGTCAGAGTTCAAGCCAGTCAGTATCTAGTCCGTGTGGGTAAATCAGCTTTTAAAGCCCATGTAGTTTTGTGATAGGTCGCACACCCCAATCGTTCCGCTATGCATAGGCAGGCTCCATTCGGATGAGTCCGCAGTCAAATCTACAACCTTTGATACCCTTCAGATCCACTCAGGCTCGTTTCCTACTATATTGATGAATGTGTCGTGCCAGCACACATTCACCTTCCCAGGTTTTGGACAATTTCACAACTTCATAACAATGCAACAGGTCATGTGTGGATTGTTTCGTGACTGTGTGCCTGTCATGCTATATTGCGTGCCCACAATCCCAAGTTCAGAGCCTCACCGCCCCCTCTCCACCACCACCACGTATCTGCGCATGAGCGGCCGCGCACAGACATTGTTACACAGCCAAGCCAATACCCCATATGCGGTGCTTTTACACACACAAGCACGGGAATGCATCCACACAAATATGCAAATGCCTAACCTGCAGGGTCCAGCTGGTGTCCCTTGGCGGCATGTACGCTACAGCAAGGCTACCTCTGGGCCATGTACGGCAATATTCATTCCTACTTTTTGCACATATACGGTGCAATGAGGTATACAACTTCTTGTGAAGCTGGCAGACGGTGTCGACTGTTACAGAGCAAGCTTAATGCTAGCGCTACAGTGATTGTACAGGTTAGACCGCTGGTCAGAACCACGGGGTCAAATTGCGGGAGTATCTGGGTGGGAGTGTAGGGCTCTCGGGGTTTTCAGTTTCGCCCTTGATCAATGAGTTTCTGCCTTGGCCCTTTTCTGGCCCTTGCCCACTCCTGGGCTGTGTTTTGGGGCTTTCTTGCCCCCTTATTCCGTGCTACTTCTTCACCACTCGTTACTCTGGGTTTGTGTCTGGTCTCGACTAGTCTTGTTTCTTAGGGTTTGTGTCTGGTCTCTCTCTCTGTTCTGCTAGCGCTGCTTCTGTGTTTGGATTTCAATCTCATCAGCCGTGTGGGCTGGGTTGATATAATCCCTTCTTCTGTTTTTACAAGGGTGGGGTAAAAAAGACAAGCACAATATTCAAGGAACCAAACCTAAATGTTTCAAGCTTTTAAGTCACACCCGGCGAGCGGCCAGCTGGCGACCCACAGCGGCCCCAATAATGAAACTGACCCGACGCATGGCAAAATATCCCTCCACATCTTCTTGAGCAATGATGGCTTGGTTCAAAAGCCCCTGGAGCCTCTGCAACAAGGCCAGCACATCAGCATGCAACCCTCCAAAAGATCCTCCTGCCTGATGATCTTCTCGCGCGGCGACCGCCATGCGCACGATATGTACTGCGCCACCCGAGCCGCCGGGACAAAATGCTCCCCAAGCTGATGCACGTGAATCACGTGACCTGTCCGTTCTTTCAAACTGTGTCACGACAGAAAGTAACAGCGATGCCAAGTGTTCGTCAGACTTACAACGTTGTCTGAAGCCCTTGCCCTTGAGACGAAGGCAATGCTTGTACCGATTATCTCTTGGTAAACTTTCTCGGGCGTTTCAATTGTGTTGCTCAGGAAAATATTGGTGCTCGCGAGATCCGATCGGCTGGACTTGATCTAGGCCACGCACAAAGCTTCCTCGGCGTAATAGTCTCTGTAAGGTAGCCACAGCTGATACAAAAGCTTTTTCAAAGATGTTGTCGGGTCTAGACTAGGGCCTCCCACCCAAAGATGAGTGGCTATCTAAACAGCCACGAAGCGTTCCACAGATGAACCTAGGCACGTAAGCAACCAAAGCAACCTCACGCACCTGGCCTTTTCCCGGAGTGGTCTTGCCATTCGAATAAAACTATAGTCTAGCCTCCACTTGTGTCTCAGCAGCGGCTTGAGATCACACAATCCCTAAATCCCGAGTTCTCGAGGGGCTTTCCAGAGGCAGGGACCTCGGGTACATAAAGGGAAATCCCAGGGTCATACCCTCACGAACCTGACATATCATCATCAGAGGTGTGACTTATATCACATACGTATTAATCAGTTGTTTATGTGACTTCCGCGAGTGCTACATCTTGGTACTGAACGGGTAGAAGTGGAACATTTGTACAAATGGGATGCCGGGATCGTGGAATGGAATATAAGAATATAAGTGGGAAGGTATCTTTCAGAACCTAGAAAACATACAAAAGATAGGAACAAACGCACACGTTCTCGCGGCGCTTTTGCGTCCACTCATGCTGCAGGAGCACACTATGTACCTTACTGGTAACGCTGAAGCTTTGTCGAACACATTAAATGGGCTGATTTGTCTAGGAATGCATGTGATGCTTTTGTGCAAAGGGTTAGAGGTACAAATTTCTCTCTAGTGACCCCATCTTGGTTTAGTAAAATATTGTAGCAAGCTTTATTCTGGCACTACAGTGATTGTATGGGTTAGACCGCACGAGAAGTACTAAGCCCGTACTGCATGGTCAAAAGTCCCTCCAAACTGTGTCTTCGACGGGAAGAACACGGCCAAAGAATTTAATTTGTTTTAGTAAGTGAGTAGGATTGACTATTGATCATGTGGAGTGTGAAAGGGCTAAGAAAGATGGGGGACTGCGAAGGAAAGATCGTGCACCTCCACGTGGAGGTGCCATTTGAAGCACCTCATCTTCCACAAACACTGGAACTTAGAGCAATTCAGCCCAGGCAGCCGGGAGCACAAACTATGTCAGATTCAGGGGAGTCAGAGGCAGGTCAGCAGCTAATACCAGGTCAGCAGACAGCCCAGCAAAACATTCTCATTGTTCTGCAACACCATCCACATTCACATGCACGCGGTGGGGGCGTCTGACCAATCTACAGAGTCTAATCTGCAGAAAAATAACTGCTTTGGTGTTTGGGTTTACTTCCAGAAGGGATTCTGGGAACAACAGAAGAGGATACAACTTTATTGGAAAATCAGGTGGTGCACAGCAAAAATGATCCGTCAGCTGGATCTTATACGGTGAGCGACTGCTAAAAAAAGAATGCTCTCGTGGGACTGCACTTCGGACTGCAGCTAGTGATGTGTTGGTTGTTGCCTGCTACGGCTTCAAGTGTGTTATGGCTTCTTTGCTGTGGCAATTACATGCCCAAAAACTGAAGCTGAGGGTTGACGACGTTTTTTAAGAAACTGGTTTTCAAGGTTAGCATTGCTTGGATGCCCTTGTCTAAATAGACTGAAAACCCTGTAGCATCAGCAACTCCCTTGCAATCTCTACTCCTTATTTTTAAAAAGTTTAGTTGGTCTAAATCTTCAAGATCTTGAAGATGGCAGTGCCATCATAGCACCCAGCCTCAATGATCTCAAGAGAATGGTGGTCGTTGGATTCTTCCTCAGCTGTTGGGGATGTTGAGGGAGGTCACTGTCTTGTGTCTTCATGCAAAGAGATTCAATCCACAAACCGGTATTGGCATTTGGGGGAGTTGAATGTTATCGTGGGGCGGCTTCAATTAAAGTCTTGTGAGGGAAGTGTTCCTCTTGAGATAATCCGGGCAAGAAATCGATGTCCAAAATTTAAGTTTGCAACTGAGGATATACCTGGAAGTTACTGAGGCAAATTGGGGTTTACTTGGGCAGTGGGTCATTCCAGATTATGCCAATATAAAAATGGAAGACAAAATATACTCCGATGCTTTTGAAATTGGTGGTCACGAGTGGTATGTGCCACAGAATCTACTCCGATCCCTTTGAAATTGTTGCTTGGGAACAGGAATTTGTGATTTAGGATCCTGTGGGCCTTTCCATGCTTAGCTGTCTGAATTCCTCCCCAAGAAATGCTGGAGGCTTTAACAAGAGCTGTTGTCCTCTGCTGCCCAATGTCATTTGTTTTCAAGCCTAGATTGTTTGACCTTTGTGCTAGACTGTGTTGAAGCCACACATATCACTTTATTCAGGTTTGAAAATGATGGTCATCTGGTGTGAAACGGGAAGGAAAGAAGAGAAATGTGGCCTTCTCGAAAGTAAACATGAGGCTGTATGCTTTCATCTCAGATCGAACAGCCTGCATGATGACTTGAAACAGATAAGAAGTGGCAATGGAGGAGTGAGTAGTTGCAGCACAGAAGTGTACTTGCCACACTGCCCCGAACATTTTGGGTAAAATGTCATTCTTCTGCCTCTACTTCTCTGTCAGATGTCATAAAAACTCACTCTGACGTCGGCGTTTTAATCACAATCCCATTGGTTGGCCCTCACCGCCTTCTCTTGTTGCTCTGCGTGCGATTCTCTTCTGCAATGGCCTTTGCTCTCTCCGCGAGCACACCTGACCAAACACACCCGCGGGCGCCCTGCAGATGTGTGCACACGCCCGCGCATGCGTCTGAAAGTGTCCCAGGACCTGTGCACACCTGGGCCCTTCCCTTCCCCTTACCCTTTGGCAGGGATGATGTGTCGGCCTGTGGGCAAGTCTGTATGTTTGTGGGTATGTGCATGCATTTCAGTGTGCACTCACTCCGTCAGCATTCTATGTCGTCTCAAGGAAGCTAACGACGTTTCTGGATGGATTTTGGGGATGCAGGAACATCCTACTCTTTCCAAGAGGAAAAGGATCCGAGGGTAAATATGTATCTCTGTATTTGAATGTGCCGGACGCAGACGCACAGCCTCTGCAATGGGGTCGGAAGGCTAGCTTTCAGCTGTCAATCATTAATCAGCTCGATCCTTCAAAACCTTATTGTAAAGGTGCTCCCTGCACAGCTTTATAAACGAATCAACTCCTGGGCACCTTATTCATCAAGATTTGGCCTTGCTGAACCAAGTGGCTTGAAGTGGGTGGGACTGACACACATCATGGTTCAGAAACGTGGAAGGAAGGGTCTTGGGTCTAGGCGTTTTTGAGAAAAGTGTTTTTGATTGCATGGGGAAATATTGGCCTGTAGCTATGGCTGAAGCCACATTCAATATGATGTAGAATTAAGTACATCAAGTTCCTAACGCGCTTGCTATGTAAACCGTCAGTTCGAGGAAGGAAATTTGCAAGATTGAAGTATGAGGTGGCTGCTGGCCACGGTACAAGGCAACTCTTGCGGCAGGCTGGGTGAAGTACAGATACGGGGGATGAGAAGAAGCAGAGAGGGGCCGACACAGCCGAATGTGTTTGTTTGTTGGCCTTGTGAGAGTGGAGAAGATTATCAAATTGTGCAAAACGAGGGTGTGCATGGCACAAACGCAGTTAGGGGGAAGGGTTTTAAGGAATAGTTTGGAAGCCGGGCGCGCGTTCACACACACACACACACACACACACACACACACTCTCACTCACGCGAACACACACCACACACACACACACACACACACACACACACACACACACACAGAGAGAGAGAGGAGAGAGAGAGAGAGAGGGAGAGAGGGGGGGGGAGGGAGAGAGGGAGCGAGAGAGAGGGGGGGGGGAGAGAGAGAGAGAGAGAGAGAGAGAGAGAGAGAGAGAGAGAGAGAGAGAGAGAGAGAGAGAGAGAGAGAGAGAGAGAGAGAGAGAGAGAGAGAGAGCGCGAGAGCGAGAGCGAGAGAGAGGGGGGTGGCAACAGAGAGAGGGCGGCCGGGCAGTTGCCCGGCCGCCCCTCTCTGGGGCGGGTGGGGAGGGAGACAGGGAGGGATCCTCCCAAGTCAGCAGGTAGTCCAGACACATAGCAGGAAGGGGGGGGGGCGGGGGCGGGGTTGAATAGTCCTGTGGGGCACAGAGGTGTAAGAAAGGTAGTGATTGGGTGGTGGAAAGGGCCGAGGGAAGGGAGCGCACGCACGCACACACACACACACACACACACACACACACACACACACACACACACACACGCACACACACACACACACACACACACACACACACAGACACACCGCATGCACAGACTTCTTCAAACACATAGGAGAGATGGGGCTGGGGTGACTGTATGTAGGGACCTGAGGGAAAAAGCGGGAGAAGTAATCGATAGGGAGCACGCACTTGTGCGTGTTTGCGCATGCGCACGCTCTGCGCGCGCAAGCATGCACTTGTTTTGGGGAGGCGGGGGGGAGAGAGTTTGCATGATCAAGATTATTTGAAGAGACGGAATTTATGACTTTGAAGGAGAACATGCGTTTTCAGTGAAAAGGGGGGTTATCAAAAATGGGGAACGGGTGGACGGTAGGGGAATGTGGGGATAACAGGAGAGGAGGGAGGAAGTGGGCGGTGCCAAATGCGCGTCAGGCTGGGGAAGGGGCTACAGTTCTTCAGATGTGTTTCCGGGGCTTATCCTCGCAGATGCGGAGCATGTCTTCAACGAAAAGGAAATTGACTGGGGTTTTACGGCATATATGGCTTCGGACCAGCTCGAACCCCCCGAAAGGGGCTACATTGTTGATAACACCCTCAAAGTGAGTTGCTGCTACGGAGCCACAGCTGAAAGGAGTGAAGCCTTTCATACAACTGCATTAATTGCTCTCTTGTTGTAGAAATGTTTGTTAGACAAGCGTTTTATATCTGACTCAGTGACTTGAAGTCTCTTATTGCATGGAGAGGGTTTAGGTAAATGCTGTGCTGCATGGTTTCAGTGCATTGCATGGCATACGGAGTTTTGGAAAACAGTAACATATTCGGTTTAATTTGCACCTTGTGGCTTGTTTGAAACGTACGAATTTTTATGTCAACTTTTTCACCTAGAGATACAAGATATTGACGTGTTGTCAAGACCAGCATTCACTGGATGGGTGCCTCATAAACCGCCATGACTTTGGGGTGTCTGCGGGAACAGATCAGAGCATATGTGCGAGTAGAGCATCAGAACGGGTAACAGTACACTCAAAAGAAGCGACAGGCTATGTGGAGCTGAATAACAAGGGTGCTACTTACGGACAAGTACCAGCCGTAGGACCTGAGGAGCGAAGGGATCGATCTCCGGAGATCGATTATTTTGTCGAGGGCAACCCTACATAGATGTGATGTTTTCATGTTAACTCAAAAGACATTTTGACGTCTGCGGTTATGTAAGACTTGGGCCCAGCTGACATTTTGGAACATAAGTTTGCATATCGTGGGCTATTGTTATCTGATTCCATTTGAGGCATCAAAACTTGATGTTTGGGACATGAAATGATTGAAGAATTGGTGAATCTGAGTTAAAGACTTTTTTTTTTTTTTTTTTTTTTTTTTGGCAAAGTTTCTGAGTTTAGCCGAGCAGGCTAGGTACTGCAACAAGAGGTACTAGTACGAGTTTAATGGGGTGTACCAGGCATAGGCATAGAAAATAATGTACAATCCACAAGGTGCAAGTATAAGAGAACATGTAACGTCGTGGCTTAGTACGGTGTAGCAAACCTCTTATAATTGTCACGTCTCAACTTGCAAGTAAAGGGATGCTCTAATGTAGGTTTGGCATGTGGCTAGCTTAGTTCTAGAGAACAAAACGCATACATCGAATGTGTTTCAAACAGCCGCTGAATGTTGTTATGTTCAGATGGACGCTCCTGAACGCGTGTGGTTGGGACTTCTCCATGCGCGTGAGAGCAGCCATACAAATGCAAGATCAAATAGCTTCACATATCAGGTCGAAAGATTACAGTGTCCCTGTCTTTGGACGAGGGGTATAGGTCATGTACATCATACAGTGCTATGTAATAAATGTATTCAAGTTTTTTAATGACAGAAGGTATAGCGTATTGGGTTGTACGAGTACGCGTACCCAAGCATCTTTACAGTCAACTTTAGGTTAGCTGTCAACTACTTCCGAACAATGGGGTTCAGTAGTGCCCTCCACCAATGACATGATCACATTGAAAGCACATTCTGTACTTCATTTTGCCCACCATTTAATTACAAGTAACAAAACTTTTCAAGACTTCTCATAACATCTGACTCAGCCAATACTCTCTCTCTCTCTCTCTCTCTCTCTCTCTCTCTCTCTCTCTCTCTCTCT
>MVGU01001006.1:212500-251320 GCA_002005505.1 Botryococcus braunii
ACACACACACAATCTCTGTCTCTCTCTCTCTCTCTCTCTCTCTCTCTCTCTCTCTCTCTCTCTCTCTCTCTCTCTCTCTCTCTCTCTCTCTCTCTCCCTCCCTCCCTCCCTCCCTCTCTCTCTCTCTCTCTCTCTCTCTCTCTCTCTCTCTCTCTCTCTCTCTCTCTCTCTCTCACTCACTCATTCCTACCGTGCGCACACACACATACACACACACACACACACACACACACACACACACACACACACACACACACACACACAGCACACAGCACACACGAACCCACGCACGCACGCACGCACGCGTGCGCAAAAACACACACACACACACACACACACACACACACACCACTCACACACAAAACACAGACGCGCTCTCTCTCTCTCTCTCACACACACACACACACACACACACACACACACACACACACACATGCAGGCACAGAGGACACACACACGCACACAGAGTATGCACTCACAAGTCGCAGGCACAGACATGCACATGCACTTGAACACACAGATCAGAGAGGGCAAGAGGCCGCCAAGGAGAAGGGTGGGGGAAGGTATTGGTTGTTTTGGGATGCATACATGGCTATGAAGAGTGTTAGTATGCGGCAAGACCTTCTTGTTATAGCCGGTAGGTGGAAGGGGGATGCGAGCGCGTGTTTTGAACAGCGAGGATACATTGGAACCGTCCAAGCTCTGCACGTGCACATAGCAGCCGTGGGCGTCCCAGCTGGCGCACAGCGAAATCCTGCTGGACTCCACGGCATCCAGCGACATGGGAGTAAACGCTGTTTCCGCACTCGTGAAGAGCTGCAAACACCACACTGCTCTGCTTTAAGGCCATCTAAAGGGCTCCATCGCAAGCTTTAAAGACTGCTGGAGACTGCTATAAAGGCTAAACATAGGGCAGAGGCCGTCACCCAGACCAGTTTTTCACCGCTCGCCCTGGCCCACACGTACGCACAAGCATTCAGCAACAGCCGAGCAAGCATTGCATTGCATTGCGGCTGCGGCACGATGGCAGCGAATGTATGCATGGTGTCTGTCACCATCTGACCCCCTGGACCGAGGCCTGGGCCTTGCATATCCCCAGGGATGTATGTCTTTTGGCCAATACGCAATACCAAACACACACAAACACACACACACACACACACGCAAACACACGCACACACACACACACACACACACACCCCACACACACACACACACATACACACACACACATGCTCTCTTACACTCTCAGCGGAGATCTCAGTGGGGGAGGGGGGGGGTGGGGAAAGAGGGCGTGTATGTTGGATGCAGATTGGGACTGAGGGATGCGTCGAACCTCAATAGACTCTCCACCCTTGCCGCTGCTCTTGCTACATTCCCACAAGTTGAGCAGTTTGTCACAGCCGGAGATCAGGAAGCCTGCGCGCCATCATTTCCCCACCCTCCTCATTAGGGACCGCTGCCTGGCAGACCGCAATGCCGCTGCCTGCTCAACACAACGCCATGGAGCAAAAACTCCAATAGCAGATATGTGGTGTTAATTCTCTCACATTGCTGTCGCTTGTGTGCTCAGCAAGTCTCCGGGCTGTGTACAACAGAATGAATATTCTTTCTGATATGCGCAAGACCTACCTCTGCTCATCAAAGTTTCCAAGTCAATCTCAAAGATTAAGTCTTGCTACCCCTCCACCAAACACCCATCACCCCTCTGCCTCTTTATGCAACGCGTGCACGGTGGATCGGGTGCCATCCATTTGACTAGATAGAGGGGAGGCAAGCATAACTACGATGGGGCAATCAAACCACAATTCACAAGCCAATATGCTGTCCGCCACTAGAGTAGAAGGGGACACTTTTCCACCAGGTGTGCACAAAGGGCAAGAGACGGCACACAGGTGTAAAGGCAGTGGGCTCACGAGCATGTGCAGAGATGTGTGAGAGAGGGCGAGGTGCTTCAGATTCTAACCGCAGCCAGGCGCACCCGCATTGTCTGGCTTGGCTTTCCAGGAGGGCAGTTGTCTGACGTATTTGAGTGAGCGGATGAATTGATTGTCATGGAAAGAGGGATCGCTGTTGTGTACCCGCGTCCAACCCCGTTGCTTTGGAGCCTCTGCAAGGTCCACAACCAAACTCCTTGTCACTGCAATGAAAACTTTGCTTCTGAGGGTCAGAAGCTTCAAGAATCACCCGCCTCACTGAGCAGGCAGCTGAAAACGAGAGAGGGGGACAAGGAGGAACAAATGGCCTTTCCCCTTGGAGCCGACCCAGCCTCACAAGGCAGCGCCTGTGGCTTGTGGCAGCCACCGGGAAGCCAGGGTCTCAGCTCCGCTGCCACACTTGATAGCAGAGAGCATAATTCGATTTGCATCTCCTCCACAAGCTCTAGCCCCCCCCCCCCCCCGCCCCCCCCTGTGGGAAACAATTCCAAATCCAGTGTGCACAAGTCGCAAAAGATTATGCTACCCCTCGACATGGCCACGACACCATGTTCCACAAGAGACGGTATGCATGCTGTGCTTCGCTGGTACACCCAGCACAAGGATGCCTGTAGTTCACATATACTTGTTGAGTATGACACAACCAACCCAGATAGGGAGACCTGCAATGTGCTAAAATGCTTAGTACAATCACGCCTCAGCAGCACGTTTCTCTCTCACGGAAACCATGACCACCACCCAGGAATGGGTTCTTTGCAACGGCCACCACCAGCGGCACCCGCAGTTTGTCATTCCCGATTCTAGTATCAGGCGAGTGGATCACAAGCGCCCGGCCCCAGCAACCGCAGTTGTCATTCAGCATCCAAAACTGATAAATGCTTTTACAAGGAGGGGTACATACCCTGGGCAGCGCGGGAAATGGAGGAAGCACCCCCCTCGTACGCACTGTCGGTGAAGCCCGCCATCTCACTGGCATACTGGGCAGTGCGCTCACCTCCTTGGAGGTGCGGGCCGGGGTCGGCGCCCTTCTTTCCATACACAGATTGGTCCGACCCCATGTTTCCATACACGTATGAGTCCTCTGCCTCATATGGCACATGGTATTTGTACTGGGAGGGAACCGAACTTGTGGTAGCCAGCGCTTTTGACGAGGGCAATTCTACGGGAGGCAAGTTCGCGGAATCCCAAGGGGGATTGGGAGGGACCGACGGGGCACCCGCAGGCGCCCCCACCGGTCCTGGGGCAGGCAGTGCAGTTGATGGGCCCAGGGGGAGTGGGGGGGCAGTGATGTAGCCCACAAGCCCTGGGCTGACAGGCGTGGCGCTGGCTGCTGGAGGGTGATTGCTCAGCACGGGGTTGGCTTGCGGTACAGGCACCGCCAAGTTCTGAACAGGGTAACTTTGCGGCTGCGGCGGCGGCAGGGCGGGCCTCGCTCTGGCACCCTCAGGCACACCAGCAGGAGCCGCAGGAGGGACGACTAGAGCGCGGGGGGCTGCGGGGCTGGGCGGCACGACCAGGAAGGCAGGACCCTGGGGTCTTGCCCCGGTGGATGGTCCCTGCGGCACTCCTGAGCTGGCAAGCAGAGGAGAGCTTTTTGGTGGAACAACAGGCGTCGGAATTGGGGCCACCGCAATGCTGCTCGAAAGCCCGGACGCTGGGATGGGGGGCAGCATGGGTGTGCGCAGGCTGGGTGTTGGATGCGAGCCAGCTGCCGAAGCAGCAGGGCCTCTAGGCAAGAATGGATTCCGCAACATTCCAACAGTCTGAGGAGCGGGCGGAGCGGGGTTGGTAGCTGCGCCCGCAATGAGGGAGTGTGAGCCCTGCGCGTGAACACTGAAGGGGCGGTGCGGCTGGAAGGGCCCCTGCGCGGGAGCAACGGAAGAATCCGGAAAGGGTGTCTGGTGTACAGCAGAGATGCCCGCCTGAGCCGCAGGCAGTGGGGCGTGCGGTGCAAATGCAGGCGGTGCCACAGGGCTCGCATAGAAAAAATTTGTGCCAGAGAGGCCCGGAATGTTAGTTGGGGCTGAGGGGAAAGGAGGCATCGTCGGGCGGAGCCCTGGAAAGGTTGGGTGTATGAACGCGGCAGGCGTGGGCGCGGGCGCGGGCGGTGGCGCTGGTGCGGGCAGCTGCTGACCAGCAGCAAGGACGTCTTGCGTGGACGCTGTTTCCATCTCTGTGGTAGGGCCCGGGAGCAGGGCGGACACAGGCCCTGATTGAGAGTCGGAAATATCTGAGCTGCCGCTCGCGCTGGGAGTTGGCCGAGCAACAGGCCCGGGGCGGAACGGCGGGTTGACGTTGCGGGCGCGGGACGCCAAGGACGGCGAGGGATCCCCTGAGGAGGACATGTCTGCGACATCCCTGGCAAAGCGGCCCTGCAGCGCCCGCGGACGGGAGGCTTCGGGAGATTGCCTGATTGCTGCTGGAGGCCCAAGGGCGTCTTGCACTTCACCCTCCTGCGGCACAGCAAGGTCCGGTCCTTTCTAACAGGATACATGCTGCGACCTGACAGCATCTGTCACCTTGCAAGTGTGGAAGAGGATGCAACAATTGAAATTGTCTCCAACAAGGAAGGCAATTAGTCATGCTTACCCCTCTCCCCCTCCCTCCCTCCCTCTTCTTGGCCTAGCTTCTGCCCCCCCAAATGCCATTAAAGGAGATTGTCCATGAGCATCATTGAGAAGCTTGCCGCTGATTCGCCAGGCTTTCCCTGCAGCTCATCTTCCAACCCTAACATCCCATACCCGCAGAAGGTACCTCCGCTCCCCCAAGGGCACCCTGAAAGGCTCCAAGTTGATGGTATCACACACATCTCACAAGACTCGGATGATTTGTGTAAGCATACGGCCCTGAAGTCCTCCGCTGACTGTTGTTGAAAATCGGTGCCGCCAACACTCAAAAAGAAAACATGGAGGACTCTCCTCCCATGCCTCCTCTAGAACAAAAGTGAAAGCCGACAGCCATTGTGGGGGGGGTAAAGTATCCCCCCTTCACCCCCCCCCCCGGGGGCACTCCATCCACATCGCCTACTTTTTCATGTGCACGAATGTGCAAGCCCGCGTGCCTGTGCCTGCGCACACATACACACACACACACACACACACACACACACCACACACACACACACACACACACACACACACACGCACGCACACACACAGAGGAGACAGAAATTTAAAGAGACTTCTAAAGAAGAGGGGTCTTATCATACACACCCACACAAATCCGCGACAGCAACACAGAGAAACAAGTGTGCGCGTCCTCTCTCTCTCTCTCTCTCTCTCTCTCTCTCTCTCTCTCTCTCTCTCTCTCTCTCTCTCTCTCTCTCTCTCTCTCTCTCTCTCCCCCCCCCCCTCTCTCTCTTCCCCCCCCCCTCCTCTCCTTCCTCCCCTCTCCTCTCCTACCCACCCCCTCTCTCCTCCCCCCCTCTCCTAACTCCTCCACCCTTCCCCCCCCCCCCCTCTCTCTCTCTCTCTGTGTGTGTGTGTGTGTGTGTGTGTGTGTGTGTGTGTGTGTGTGCGTGCGTGCGTGCGTGCGTGTGTGTGTGTGTGGCTCTGGCTCTCTCTCCCCCTCTCTCCCTCTGGCCCCCCTCCCCCTTCCCCCTCCTCTCTTTCTCCCTCCCTCTCTCCCTCCCTCCTCCCCCCTCCCTTTCTGTCCCTCTTTCCCCCTCCCCTCACCCCCCTCTCTCGCTCGCTCTCTCTCCCTCTCCCCCCCCTCTCTCTCTCTCTCTCTCTCTCTCTCTCTCTCTCTCTCTCTCTCTCTCTCTCTCTCTCTCTCTCTCTCTCTCTCTCTCTCTCTCCCTCCCTCTCTCTCTCTCTCCCTCCCTCCCTCCCTCCCTCCCTCCCTCCCTCCCTCCCTCCCTCCTCCCTCCCTCCCTCCCTCCCTCCCTCCCTCCCTCCTCCCTCTCTCTCTCTCTCTCTCTCTCTCTCTCTCTCTCTCTCTCTCTCTCTCTCTCTCTCTCTCTCTCTCTCTCTCTCTCACTTTCCCCCCTCTCTATCACACACATACACACACACACACACACACACACACACACACACACACACACACACGCACACACCACACACACACACACACACACACACACACACACACACACACACACACACAACGCACATACACATCAACATACACAAACATACACACACAGTGCGTGCATGCAAGAATGTTCTGACATACAGATGACATTGAGTAACACACCTCATTTGCTGTGCTGCCTGCACCATGAACAGCAGCTGCTCCTTCCTCAGCAAGCCTGCCCATGACATCAAATGAACCTGTCAGTTGAGGCTCAGCAACAGGCAGTCACGCTCTTATGACACGTCGAGGGCCAAGGTCGCAACCACGCACGACAAATGGAGATTTGATCACAGAGACGGCCTGTGCACGTTTGTTGGATGCCCAGGCAGAGAACCTTAGTGCATCCTGAGAACGTGAATTGCAAGGGAAGCTTCCAAAAGTCCGTCGAAAACCAGTCTTATGGTGGTATAACGAAGAATTGAGGCGGGCACCTCCCAGTGTTGCAGATCACAGCGGCTTACCTCGCCCGGTAATCCACCTCCGCGATGCACTCAACAACGAAGTCATTTAAGAGGAGCAATTGTTCTTTACTAAGCTCGGCAGAAAATGTCAAAGTACTTGGCGGCATTTGTAGTGTTTCTGGTACGGCCTGCGGTGCAGGGGTACCACTTCGGTCACATCGGTAAACATGAAGAGGGCCAAATCCTCCAAACTTTTATAAAGAATTTGGAAGAACCTTCTAAAGTTACCTGCAGTTTGTAGTGAGTAGCAAGGCCGTCCAGACGGGAGATACATCCGTACAGCGGGAAGCCAAACGATGATATCCCGCGTCCGCAGGTACTCCCACCAGAAAAAAGGTTCTCAATTGAAAGATGTGAATAATGACAAGAATGCACTGTCAGCCGCGCCCTTTAATTTGCGCGAGGGAGTATACCAGCCTTAATCGGCAATGGTAATGATGAAACAGTACGACACAGTACGGCTGTACGACCGATTTAAAAGCGTACCTGCTTTGTCGAACTTTACGTCGCGCCCTCACAGGATCAAACAAGTATCTCGAAAAGATCTTCTAGCCATTTTAGGCGTGCGCCACAGAAGAGCCCGCCTTCGAAGATATTGGATTCGCGGCTTCTCCTTGTGGTTGTCTGCTGACTGGAAACATATAAATTGTTTTTCTACGTGCGGCAATGGCAGGCACTGTTGCACACCTTACGTCTTCCGTAAGTTTCATTACAGCACCCCGGACCCTTCCAGTGCGCTGTTGCCGTCCAAATCTTCGGGCTTCTCGGAGACGAAGATTCGTATTAACAGCTCAGAACAAGACTCCGCAAGAGATTGGCCAGGAAATCGTCCAGAGCGTCGGGCAAGAGTGCCGGAATTTTTTGGAGGTATTCGGTTGGGCCTCGAGATTGGCAGTCAAAATTGCATGGTTACTGAATTGATGAGTGGTTTCATATATTTCGATTGCCATTCATGGGCAGTCTGCATCACTTGTCTCGGCCGACCCTTCCCGGCAAGGACATCTGCGGTTTCTTCCTACGACGTCTTTTGGCCGCCCTTGTTCGCTAGACCAATGTATGAGGGTATAAGACAAAGAGTTTTTTGTGCCCTATCATGTGTTGTTATTTGAATGGATGTGCGTCCATGTCGTTCCTCCTCTCTTTTTTTCCTAATCAAATGAAGGGTTTGTTTGTCCTCTGCACCTTTCGATATAGCCTTTTTTCATAGATTCTGGAAATTGATGAATATTGTTGTCGCGTTTCTGTTTTGTTTCGAGTTTCCTTTGTCACACATAGCTTAGGGTATGGATTACTCAGCTCTCGACGCAGCTCTTGACGACATTGGCATTTACTTCCTGCGATGCAGCGGTACGATGTGGTTAGCACCGGAGTTGGCGCTCTCTCTGTCACGACATATTGTGTATGGCGAGGGCAAGATCCATGGCTGGCACTCTCCATTACTGCAGCGTCAGTTGTCACGGCCCTGGTAGGTTTTTAGAACTCCGTCCTGCCCCTGTAGCGTCTGAAGGATTGTGCTTATGGCTTTTTGCATAATTTCAGATGCACTCTGGAAGGTATTGCTGCTTATCATTTTATCATTGCAGTCAACCGTTCCATGGCATAGGGCATTTAACTACGCGCGTGAGTGGGAGCATTACCTTGTGGGGGTGGTTCCTGTCCTACTCCTGCTGTATCTGTCAAGTGAGGGCTCTTATTGCACATATGGTGGCAAGGTACGACGCTGTGGCTAGGATTTAGTGCTGTGAATGCGGGTTTTGGTCGGATCTGGCCTTCTTGTTTGCTACTGCTGCTAGCTGCTGAGCTAGCTGGCTGTGATGGGGTACAGGTGGTCAACGAAGTTTTTTATGGGAATGAGCAAGAGCGTCAATAAATTCTGGAAGACATGCTGAGTTTTAAGGTGGCATGCACGTCGTTCTTTTCGATGGATCTGCATCGTCTTTTAAAGTTTTTGTGGAGTGCTCGCCTGCTTAGAGCTCTAAAATTGTGGCCGCTCGTGAGTTAATTGAAGCAAGACAGTTGCTTGAGCATGACCTGCTATTTTGGATCAGGAGTCATGCCCTTGTTGACAGCGATATCAGGTCACTTGACGTGTGGGCTCAATTGGCCTTTTGCAGCAGATTAAGGTACCCAATTGAGACATATTGGAGGATATGAAAGAGTGGTCTTATTTGCAGACTGCAATATGGATGGGATTGCTATGAGGAGGGTGGTCTAGTTTGTAGATCGTACGTCTGTTATACTTTCAGCAAGATGGCAAGTATTCCTAGAGCATGTTATGTCAAGGTGATCTGTGTTGGATTAACATATTTTGCACTTTAATGTGTGTTGGGAAAGTGTCATTTTTCTGCACTTACAGGGCTCGCTGGCAATTTCTTGTTTGCGAAAGGAGCCATGAACATGTTTGAAAGCAAGTCTGAGTCCGATGGATTTGAGGTACTTGCCATGGACGAAGAGTACATGAGCTCTCCTAGGAGAGAGAGATGAGTGCCTCGTCGGGTGCCCGCTGGGTTCAGCTGATGGGGCTGTGGTTTAAGTGAACATTGATAAGTACAAATGCTCTCCACAGAGGTTAATCAGTTTTGATGATGCTGGATAAAGTTGATTGTTGTGGGAATATGCGAAGTATCCGTTTTGAGGGCGATAATGGAATATACGACAAAGGATGCTCAAGATCGATCAGGAAAGTGCCAGGAATTTCGTAATTTGTACAGCAAGCTGGTCCGGATGGCTTGTCAAGAATATTCTTATATGTGTACAAATAAGGGGGATGTGTCCAAATTATCGTGTAGGGTGCAGCCAGACTTCCACAGAAACAGCTCCTCGCCGGTGCATCTGTATTATGGCAGTTATGTATGTGATTCTTTTTCTCTTCAGTCATTGATGTACTAGGTCCTTAATATCTTCAGTGTGATCAGGCAATCACATGAGCTTTAGAGTAGCAGTCGTCGATTCGTACTGGTTAATCTTTTTTGTTATGCCTCCTGCCATATGCATTTGTAGTGGAAAGCGTATGTAGATTGTAGTGTGCGAGTTACAGTGGCGTCTGAGTTAGATAATGGGCAGACAGCAGTGGCCTCATGCGGTAGAATTCTAATGGTTAATTTCTCAACCATGCACATGCTCAGCGGCCTGAAAAGGGCATCAGATTAAGCAGGCCTTGCAGCTTCTTTCTAAAGCATGCAATGGCCCCCCGTTGTTTAGTAAGATTTGGCTTGAATGGGGTGTAGTAAAGTACTGGCATCATGTATGAAAGGGACGGCCAGGTCTGACTTGCGTTTGTAAGTTGGTTCTACCAGCGTCAATGGGTCACCCATCCTCCTTCTGACGACTCATGACTGTTATGCGCCCCCCCCCCCTACCCCCCAAAATTAATTTGTATCTCGCATTCGCCCGATTCCACTTGTCTCCTACCCTGATTTGGTAATTTGCAGTTTCCGCTTGTCTTCTACCCTCGACTGCTCTGTCAGTGTGCTGCAACAGAAGCGAGGAGGGGGGCGGGGAAAAGGGGATGATCATTATGATGATGGTAAAACCATTGGGTCCAGCGGCAGTTTTATCAACCGGGGAAGGCTAGCCGAATTGCCCATGGAGGTCAAAGCCTGTTTGCCAACTCAGAGAAACATTGCAGTGAAACTCGCGAACCATAGAAGGGTGTGTTACCGCACGACACGTCCACCTATGCATGCATTGCGTGAAATCTACGTTTATGCCAAGGAAGTCCTGTGCACAAAATGTACATCACTAGAGGGTTCTGTCATGAAAACAGAGGAAAGTCCCGAACACTTCGCAAATCACCTACCCTTGAACCCGCACAAGAAAAACCAGCAGGCTCAACTGGACAAGTCATTACATGAAGATTTTTCCTCTGCGAGGACCAGATCATGCTGCACCTCGAATGAGCTACACAGAGCATCCCCATACTACAGTGTGCTTTGCAAGAGATACCGTCCAACAAGTCCATGGTTCATACTGTATATATGCACGCTATTATCAAGTGTCTTGTTGACAACCTAACCCCAATTGGCTCTCTTAGACAAAAGTGGCAGTGTATATAGCCCCTGTCCCTTGTGGCACTAAGGTCATGGTAAAGAACCAATAAAACTGAAAACTGCAAGAGGAGGAAAAAAATGAATTAGGAGTATCAGCAAGTAGGGAAGTGGGAGGACACAGACACAGAGACAGACACACAGACACACAGACACACACACACACACACACACACACACACACACACACACACACACACACACACACACACACACACACACACACACACACACACACACACACACACAGAGAGACACACACCAGGGGAGGGAGGGGGGTTGGTTTGTTAGAGAGGGGGAATGGGGAGGTAAGGAGGGACTGGGGAAGATAGGAACGGGAAAGCGAGAGAGGGAGAAATAATGAGATAGAGGGGAGAGAGATGAGAGGGAGGGAGGTAGGGAGGGAAAGGGTGGCAGTGGGAGGAGCTTTTCCGGTTAAAAACGTTGGACATTGCGTGAGCTCGCAAAGAACCCATTCTGGGTTGGGACAGAACTTACAATTATGTAAACCCCAGGTAATACTAAAGTGTGCTGAGCACCTGAAGTGGGTAAATTCATTTGCAATATAATAGCTACAAGCTCCAACGATGGTGTTCTGGCCATTCTCTGTAGTCTTCTCAGAAAGCACGGGAATATGATCCCCGCAAAGTCTTCCCAGGCCCCATTCGGGGGAACCCCGGGACAGCCTCTAGAATCTCCTATCACTGATTTCCAACTCACTGAATGCTGTACTTTAGAGTTGCATGCTAATCAAATTAGATCCCCATCATAACATATCTCCCAGCCCAAGAATGTAGTGATCTGTGGAAAATGGAGTCCAGTCCACAACGCATTAATGCGCATATTAAGCACGCACAATTCCATGCACGCAAACCTAGAATATCCCTCACAGAAGCCTCATTCCGCCCAAGAAAGCAGCAATGGCTGCGTTCAAGCTTCAACACGCGCGCCACGAGCAGTCCACCCTTCCATCCCTCCTCACATATCCAGGAAGGGGTTCAAGTGGAGCAGCAGTGGGTTTGCATTCCAAAATTTGCTCAACCAGTAGTGACTTTCAGTAGTCTGTGCAATCACGCCGGGCCATGCATCTGCATGACGACTCAATTGCACTACCACGATCCATATCTTTTGGTTGCAATTGGCTTGCAACCGCACCGTACAACAATGCACCCATTCATCCTATGTTTTATGTTGCCATTTGATGCAGCCTGATGACGGGAAGTTGGCTTCAAGCCATGCACATGAGCAGTCCTCCACCACAGACACCCTTCCAACATTACTCCTGTGACCCCGAACTCTTTGTTAATGCTCCTGTCATTGTTTAGCAAGCACTAATTAAGCAAATGAGTACTCACTCATTTGGACGACTGGAAAATACTGGAGAGGGGGGTTGGGTAAAATACTGATGACCCACACAAATAGCAACAAGCTCCCCCCCCCCCCCCCAAAAAAAAATGGGGGGGATAACAGAGGCAAAAAGAAGAAAGGGTCCTCCCGACATTCGAGCACATCAGTCAAAAGCATTGACCAAAGACCACTGCCGTTCAAGTTGTGGAACAAGACATGGTCATGACCACTACAACTAGAACTGCCTGAAACGGGCATCTGGGACACACACAACCCAGCACCATTCTGAAAAGCAGTAAAGAAAACTTTCGACACGAGGTGGAGTGAAATCAAAAGATTAAGCAATTTCCACACCTTTGCTGTGAAGCCTAATTGGTGATCATCAGCGTACCGCTCCATGAATCTCATGAATCTGCCAGAGACAAAAACCCTTTGTATTTTCCAGTTTCTGAATGTCAATGGTCTGTCCAAGACAACAGAAGTTAGCAAGAACCTGTCGCATACCTGTCCCATTCGAAGGCACTTCGCATGACGTACTTTGCTTCAATCCTGTCTGGTTTGCCATTCACAAACTTAGCCTGTACGTCTACAGTCTGCAAGGTTCCCTCGTCATCAATCAAGTACAGCCCTGTGATGTCTCCAAGTTCATTTGAAGCTTCGAAAACCGAAGGTTGTGTAAAGACAAACGTCGCAACTCCAGAAGATCCGTCTCTTGACCTGGTCAAACTGACATCTGGAACGCTAGGCTCATCCACACCCTTGATGAATTGAATGCTAGACGACATACAAATTGAGAGTATCGGCCGTCGACATCTTTGATGGAGTGAGATTCCTGCGAAGCCTAAAAATGATCAGAGACCGTCCTTATCCCGTAGAACGAACTATCGAGCCTGAAGGGCGTGAGGGAAACTCCGCAAAAGACATAGCAGGATCAACACATAAGAGGTTTAGCATTGCTGCAAAATAATAATGCAACCATACAAGCATTTTTCGTACCGCCTGTTCGTTGTGACACGACCTGCCTTCGTGCCAAGTGCACCCCGCGAAATTGACTAACGCACGAGCCCACAGGCAGAACCATACCGACGATACGAAAAGCTTTACAACCGAAAGATACGATGTTAAAAATGAGGGACAGTAGAGACAGGGGAATCGAATTCCTTCTTTGCTTATCTACTTCAGCGACGTTGACGCCGTCCCGATAGATCATGCACGTACGATGGCCGCCAGAGCCGCATCCTATTCCAAGACAATTGAGGAGGCCACGCTGCGGTGTCGATTCTGGCCGTATAACGCCAAAATGGCCGCACAGGGCTCCAACCATTACTAATTTGGCCGATTTGAAGACCAAATGGGGTAGCAATAAGGCCAGTTTAGCTGCATCCACGTTCACCTTTGCTGGCTTTCCGGATGGAGAGCTGCATGCTATTTCCGAAATGATGTACTTTCAGGCGAGGTGGCCGCAGAGTTTGAAGCTTCCTTAAGGATTGCTGAACATGCCTAGCCTGATTCCTACTGATTATTTTGTTTATGTGCTTATATAATATGCCAGTGTTGCCCGCCCTCTGTCTCCCCTCCCCCCGCACTTTGCCATCTCTCTCCCTCCCTCCCTCCCTCCCTCCCTCCCCCCCCTCTCTCTCTGTCTCTCTCTCTCTCTCTCTCTCTCTCTCTCTCTCTCTCTCTCTCTCTCTCTCTCTCTCTCTCTCTCTCTCTCTCTCTCTCTCTCTCTCTCTCTCTCTCTCTCTCTTTCTTGTCGTGGAAACTATGCGGCTTCGCTGCATCATTGTCTCACTCAACTCGGACTTCCGCGTCGACACGCACGACGTGTCTGTAGTTGTGCTACAATGACGGCGCTGAGCTGCAGCTACTATATTTTTATAAAACGTAATAACTCATTCTGGGAGGTATAAAGGAGTCATGTTTCATTTGTTTAACAATTTCTGTGTCCTCAGGAATATTTGAATACTGCGGACAGTTACCAGAAGTGTTATGATTTGTCAAATGTTTTCAACCTTAAGGCTAAAGCTTTGGCCATTTTGGGAAGCTCTGCGTGCGCTCTTTCTCCTAATAACTAGGTTTAGCTTCCTGGGCGATACCTGCATACACTTCAGGCCTATCCACTGAGCACTGTGGGACGGTGTCCCTTGTATGCATAATCTCACACTTAGGCAAGGTAGGTTGGCAAGTCCCCATCTGGGGTTCCTATGTGTGAAGGAAAATGGGTCCTCTCTTCAAGCTCTCCGAGTGTTCCTCCCCCTTTCTCTGTAGATTCAAGGGGTTAGTAGTGAGTTCCTAAAAGTTCTTTTAGGAAAGTGTTCCTGAGAATTTGGAGAACACATGATTTACCACTGAGCTCACTGCAGTCCTCGTACTGGGAGGGATCCCAACAGCCCGTGCTTACGTGACTGCTCGGCGGGAGTGTAATGTTTTTTTTCCCCCCCAATTTGGGCTTCACACTGTTACATTTTCTGCAGAGTGGCATGTGTTCTCCTTGAATTCGACGGTAGTCCAGATTGGTTGGTGGTTTTCGGCGGGGTTGTACCAGAAACAACGCCTTTCTCTGGACTTCGGGAGGTTGTTCCATAAACAGCGTCCTACTTTGGTATATGTCCTTTAGGTTTACGTTCTTGTCCAACGGTCTCTCTTGGCTCTGGCAGGATGTCTCCTAATGTCGTCTGCAAGCCCCAGTTAAAACCTGGGTGTGGTGGCATACATCCCGGAATGTTCCCTAGTGTGAGGCGTCCCCTTCCCCACAGCTGTATACTCACTATGCTTGTGCTTTCGACGGGTGTGCGTGATATGGGGCCCCATATCACCGGGTACTTTCATCACCCGGGTATGTATGTATATATACATGTATATATGTATATATATATATATATATGTATGTATATATATATGTATATATATATATACATATATATATATATATATATATATATATATACACATACATACATACATACATATATATATATATATATATATATATATATATATATATATATATATATATATATATATATATATATATATATATATATATATATATATATATATATATATATATATATATATATATATATATATATATATATATATATATATATATATATATATATATATATATATATATATATATATATATATATATATATATATATATATATATATATATATATATATATATATATCTCGCGTGTATTGTTGAGTTGTGAACATTATTATTATTGAATGCCTTGTGCTTTAAGTGATCTTCATGTGTATGCTATTAGGAAAGGGGTCCATTGAGAACATAACGTACCTTGCGACACGGTAGATTGTGAACGCTTTCGAACATAAGGTACAATCTGATCTAGATCACACGTTTGCCGGGTGAACTGTTAAGGCTGCCCCACCGGAGTGAATGCCAACTGGTTGTGAAAGATGCTGGGCATTACAAGATGCTAGTCTCGTCCAACAGTTGTGTGTCATACTCAGCAGACAGTCGTACGGACTGCAGCTGAAGTAACTTCGTCTATTGACGACCTGTCTGCTGTGTACAGGTGCGGTGCGGCAGTGTGTGTTTGTAAAAGGTTATGGGCAGTGGCGTATCCTGTAAGCAAGCAGACAGGTCGTAAGTTCGTGCCTCTCCAGCTACAGTCCTTGACGACTGTCTGCTCTTTTAGACACATGCAACTGCATGAACAAGACTGGCATCCTTATGTGCCCAGTATCTTTCCAAACCAGTTCCGTTACATGTTGATCTGTCAATGAGCATCTACACACGGATAAGCTCCTGACGGCTGAAAGCAAGTACCTTCCTATACTCAATCAAGACTCCGTCCCTTAGCTGTTTGGGAGACTTGATTGTCCACTAAGATGGTTCACTTACAAACAAGCAATCAAACATGAACACATTACCAATACACATCCTGCGTCACCGCACCTGTAAGCAAGCAGACATGTCGTAAGTTCGTGCCTCTCCAGCTACAGTCCTTGACGACTGTCTGCTCTTTTAGACACATGCAACTGCATGAACAAGACTGGCATCCTTATGTGCCCAGTATCTTTCCAAACCAGTTGCTCGACTATGCGGTGATCGCAGCTTTAATAGTCCTTTCACGCTAACGCGTAATCTAAATCAGATTGTACCTTATGTTCGAAATAGACCTCATCCGAACGTGTCTTGAGGTACCTTATGTGGATAGTGGACCCGTATCCTAATAATGTACATTTGAAGATCACCTAAAGCACAAGGCATTCTATAATGTATGTTCACAACTCAACACTTCCCCTTGCCTGCATGCTTTATGTATATCTTCTCAAACCTAGTGAATCACGATGACCAACAAACACGGGCTTAGCAAGTGGCTTGGTCATAATGTCAGCCACATTTCGAGCAGATTCTACATAGAGGATATCTACCTGCCCAAGTGCCATAGCTTCCCTAGCATAGTGGAAGCTTACTGCAACATGCTTTGTGAATTTGGAATAAAGGGGGTTCCGTAAATTGGAAATGCATCCTTGGTTGTCACAGAAAATTTTGACTCTCCAAGGTGCAGCTCCAATCTCTTCCAAGAAGCCCCTAAGCCAGTTGGCTTCCTTCACAATATGGCCGGCTGCACAGTTGAGGTAGCAACTGAGCTCTGCTTCTTGCTTCCCCAAACCACGGCACTACCATAGACTGATAGAACATAGCCAGTGGTGGAATACCTGTGGTCCAGGTCCCCAGCATAGTCGGCATCAACATAGCCTTCTAGCTCAGGCCCCTTTCCACCCAGAGTAAGAGCTAATTCTCTCGTATCTCTCAAGTACTTCAGCACTCGAATGGCCTCATTCCAGTGTGAGGTAGTGGGTGTCATTCTATACCTTGACAACACTCCAACCGCCTGAGAAATGTCAGGCCGGGTCGTATTGGCAATATATAGCAACGATCCAATTAACTCACAGTACCGATGACCAGGTGGCAGTGGGGTACCTGCCCCATGTGACAAACCATCTGAGGACTCGGGTCTGCTGCTAGCCACGAAGTCCTTGGACATGGGGGTATCAACCACACGCCCATCATCAGCAACCCCAAACTTTTCCACAAGAGCATCAATCTTGGGAGTGCAACTCATGGAAATAGTGCTCTGAACTCTATTGCGTAGGACCTGACACCCCAGGAAATCATTCACCTCTCCCAAATCATGGATGGTGAAGTCCTTCTTCAACAACTCTTTCCCCCACTCAATCTCTGCAACCAATCTGGCAACTATGAGAAGATCATCAACATAAACAAGAATAAAGGACAGGTTGCCATCAGGGGCCCTCCTGATGTATACACCCGCATCACTCTTGCACACACTATACCCCATCACGCTCAACTTGTCGGTCAAGGTCTTGTGCCAAGCCCGTGGGGCTTGTTTTAGACCGTATAGTGCCTTCCTGAGCTTGCACACAACCCTCGTGTTGCCATTCTCAAATCCTGGTGGTTGAGTCACATAGACCTCTTCCTCCAACTCTCCATTGAGAAAAGCCGTCTTGATATCCACTTGGTGGATCTCAAGATTCTGTGTGGCAGCCACTGCCAGCACAGCCCTCCTTGCCCCATAGCTGCTGGTGGGTGCAAATACCTCCCCAACATCTATCCCAGGGATCTGTCTACACCCTTGGGCAACTAACCTCGCTTTAAAGCGAGTAACATTCCCATGTGCATCAATTTTAGTGGAGAATATCCAATGGACAGGAATAACTTTTTGTCCATGTGGTCTGTCCACATACTCTAGAACCTCATGGGTATCAAGGGAATCCATCTCTTCCCTCATTGCTTGTTGCCAAAAATCCCACTGAGGGGAGCTGTAACGACCGGGATTCGTACCCGGGACTGCGAGGTCCCTCGGAGGAATCCTACCAACTAGGCCGGGTGTGCCACGTGCCTAAAAGGTACGATCGGTGTTTATCGGCATTGCTCAGCGGTTAAGTAGGGCTCCGACTATCGGACATCGCCCGATAGTCGTTACATTTCTCCCCCTCTTAGACCACAATCGTCCTCGATTGTGCCTGGGAACGGAGAATTGGTGGATGGTCCACGTGCCCATACACGTGGGTGGTGGTTGGTGAGGGAGCCCATGGATAAGGACTGTCCGTTACGGAGGGTCCGTTGGAAGATTGCGTCCGGATGTTACGGCCTGGAATCCCATCCCCCTTGTGGGCAGGCGCGTCGCACCGCGTGATCGCAACGCGAGAGGAAAATGGGTTTCCTGCTCGCCGATACCAAATGTAACGACCGGGATTCGTACCCGGGACTGCGAGGTCCCTCGGAGGAATCCTACCAACTAGGCCGGGTGTGCCACGTGCCTAAAAGGTACGATCGGTGTTTATCGGCATTGCTCAGCGGTTAAGTAGGGCTCCGACTATCGGACATCGCCCGATAGTCGTTACAGGAGCATTGGGCTTCCCTCAGGTTAGATGGCACGTGAACCTTTCCCAGCTTGACATAAGGTACATTTTGTACCTTATGCTGAGACTCTGCAGTACTGTCAGCACTCCTGGGACTGTTGTCTTTTATATTCCTCTGATCCTGGTTCCCAGAATAAGGTACATTTTGTACCTTATGTTGAGATCCTGCAGTACAGCCAGAACTGCCAGAGCCCTCCCCAACTCTCTCTCTTGAACTGCCAGACTCATGCGCTCCACCATTACAATCTCTCACCTTTCTCAATGCAGGTGGAAGCAGCAGCTCTCTCTCTCTCCTGGACTCACACCTAGGTACACTACTCTGACTTTCCTGAGCTGCGCCTACTCTGTCAGGCTGCACCCCATAAGCATGACTGGTTCCCAGCTCAACTTGGCTACGTGCTTCCCCTGCTGCTGGCACTTCTAGCCCACTACTCTTCTCGCTAACATCTTCTCCAAGCATAGCCTCCCCTGTCTCAACCTGCCTCTGCAAGTCAGGGAGACCTACCGAGGGTGGCTCACTCACAAGTACCTGGCCTGAGCCAGGGTCATGCATGGGGACCCCTACTGAGTCCCTCCTAGCCTGGCGTTGTTCATAACGCTGATCCCTTGTGAGGGTGGTTCCTGGGGGAAGTCTATGTTGAGACTTCCCCTGGAACCTGACCCCCTCCTGCATCTTCTGCAGTTTGTCCAGCTGCGAGTGCGCTTCAGCACCCCCCCGAGCTAAATTTTGAAGATGGCCCAGCACTGACCATGACTGCTGTGAGGTCTCTGAAGTGGCAGGGGAACCATCCTGGCTGCTGGGGGCTCCAGCCACAGGTCCGACTGAGCTCCTCAGCCTGCTGTGATCCTCTGGAGAGCTGGCAGTGGTAGCAGGAGATCCAGTGGGCACTCCACCACTGGGTCATCCTCTGCTTCCCAAAAATTCACGGGAATGGCTGTTGGTGAGCTGGGGACATTGTAATTGCCTCCCCTGCCCTGCAAGGACGCTCCTGAGAGCCATTGAGAGGATCCAGGTTGCACCTTAGACATACCCACTCTCTCCCCTCCTCTCAAATGCTCAAGGAATGTAACATCCCTGCTCTCTTTCCATACACCATTGCCTACGTACACTCTATAGGCCTTGGACTGTGGGCAATACCCAGTGAACATGCCTGGAATGGTCTTTGGTCCAAATACAGACCGCTGACCTGGGGGAATGTGAACATGTGCCACACAGCCCCATGTGCGCAAGGAAGCAACATCAGGCTTTACCCCATAGAACATCTCAGTAGGGGTCAGAGGCCTGCCTGTGGTGGGGCCCACGTTGTACAGCAGGGTGGCAGACTCCAGTGCCTCCTTCCACAAGGAAGGGTCTGCTGCAGCGTGCACCAACAGGGTCCTTGTGCGCTCCTTCAGAGTCCGATTCATGCGCTCAGCAAGTCCATTTTGCTGAGGCGTGGATGGAGCTGAGGTCTCCATTTTAGTGCCCTGCTGAGCACAAAATTCTTTGAACTGCTGATTCAGAAATTCTGTCCCTCTATCAGATCTCACACACTTCACCACTTTCTCATGAAATGTCTGCCAGTACTTCAAGAGCTCAATGAGGGCCTTGGGAATGGCTTCTTTCGACTTCACTGCCAATGAGGCTATCAGATGGGATTTTTCATCAACAACAGTAACCCAAAAACGCTCTCCCGTGATTGCAGCTGGTGAAATGGGACCCACAGTGTCCACATGCACTCTATCTAACACACTCTCTGCAGGCCTAGAGGAAGCTGGAAAGGGGGGGCGAGAATGTTTCCCTTGTATACATGACTCACACTGGGGAGAACACTCTGAGCATGGAGCAAGGGACACATTGATCCCAGTGACCAGGTCTTCGTTGTCCAACCTTGTCATACTCTTAACCCCAGGATGCCCCAACCTTGCATGCCACAGTAGTCGATCTGTACACACGTGCCCTTTCCTGGCATGATACAAGGCCACATGAGGACTGGACTGTGGCTGCGCATCATGCTGGCTCTTGACGGGACACACCCATTCTAAAAAAAACAGCCCTCGCTCTCTGGCTATCTTACCAGACCAGCCTGCTGGGCCTTTCATGGTCGTGTACCCACCTGCACTGTCAGTGAGGAATGATGCTCCATCCTGAATGGCTCCTATGACAGAAATCAGATTAGTGTGTGCAGTGGGCACACACTGCACATTATGCAGCCAAAACACCTCTTGTCTGGCATTGACTAGACACACAGACCCAGTTGCAACTATTTCTCCTTTGGCATCAGAAGTGGCCAAATGAAGGGGAGGGGTTGAGCATGCATGACTGGGTTGTGTAGTAAAGACAGATCATTTACAAGGTGCACCGATGCACCACTATCTATCAGCCACGAGGTACTGCAAGCCCCATGAGATGTAGGGGTAAGCACATTCAACGAAACGAACATAGGCTCACCAGCACCTGGAAAGAGGTGGTGGTGGGAGATGCCAGCCTGGGAAGAAGGGGAAGATAGTGGACACAGATCCAGGAGGATGTGAGGTTGACACGGGAGGGCCTCCTCTGGACTGGCCAGCATCCCACCAGCTGGCTTGTTGCTGAGGAGCTCCAGTGCCCCACCACGCAGCTGGGCCCGCACTTGCAGCTTGCATTGTGCCACGTAGAGCTTGCAGCCTCTTCAGTTCCAGGCAATCCCTCCAGAAATGTCCCGTCCCGTTGCAGAAGCGACACGCCAGTTCCTCCTTTGGCCTCCTGCCACGTCCAGACCCTCGCCCCCTGCCTCCAGCGTTGTGAGCAGAAGGGCCATAGGGGGCCTGACCATCAGCAGGTGCTCCAGCTCCCACTCCTGGTGCTGCTCCAGCGCCCGGTGCAGCTCCAACGCCTTGGGGAGGCCCAGGGGTTCCACCCTGAGCTGGCACGGCTGCTGCTGCTGCTGCCATAACTGCTGCAGCTGATGCTGTGACTTGCACTGACTCTGCCAGCGGGATATCCTGGTACTCCAAGTTCTCAATGGCAGTGAGGATCGTCTCCAGCATGTTGTAGGGGTCTGACTTGGCGGAGGTAATTGCCCAAGCGTCGTTCTGCAAGACTGCAGGTAGTCCCTTATACATATACCTGCAGATCTGGCGGTCGCTCAGCTGATGGTTATTGGCCTCCAGGGAGGCGGCAATACTGATGACTCGGTGGCACCATTCTTGCACTGTCTCTCCCTTTACCATGCCTTGTTTGAGCCCCTTGATCCACTTCTCGTTGATTTCCCTGTCCTTCCCTCCAGTGCAGCGGTCTGCCATCCACTGAATGAAGTCAAAAGCGCTCCCCCGCTGTTTGACTTCGTCGTGCCACATGGACGGGACAGACTGCAAAATGAAATGTTTTACTGCTGCGTTCTCTGCGGTCTTAGGCATAGCTGTCTCCAACGCTCCCATTGCTCCTTTTTGCATTGCGCAAGACTCCAGCTCTTCACGCCAGGCACTGAAACTAGTGCGATCAGCCTTCAGCTGTGTAGACATCTTGGGATTGGAGGAGTTCATCGTGTATGCATACGAGCTGGCTGCAGTGCCTCCAGTGGTCTGTCCTGACTGTCCAGCTCCTGAGGAGGCCGTGCTGCCTCCTGCTGGTGTTGCCATAGTCTCTGTACTGCTGGGATTACTTTCAGAAACCTTGATTTGGGAACGAGTTTGAGGTCTGGTCATACACTTCACTTGCTCTCACAGCGTTCAGCCTGACACAGCTGGTTTAAGTATACCCTTCCGGCGTGCACCACAGC
Source organism: Botryococcus braunii (assembly GCA_002005505.1). Taxonomy (NCBI): domain Eukaryota; kingdom Viridiplantae; phylum Chlorophyta; class Trebouxiophyceae; genus Botryococcus; species Botryococcus braunii. The sequence goes on from MVGU01001006.1 coordinate 234,532, forward strand.
ACTTTCAAGTATTCCACCCTTTCGAGGTCTAGCATGTACCCTTAATATGCAAGATATGCAAAATATTCTTCAGCAATTCAATTGCCTGACCACCCGGACCTACTGACGGTCTCACGACAACGACGACGGGTGATAATCTCAGGTCACTTCACGAAAAAAAACTTCCCAAGATATTGAAGACTCTGTCGGTAGGCCTTCTGAGTGAATATCCAGTTGTTCCTTTTTTACTTCTTCTTGCCGTCAGGCGAGTCCGTGGAAAACCCAGTACAGATGCATCCGATGATGCCATGCACTCCTGTCTGCCCTTGGCTCAGCTGGAAGGGCGTGGGCCCATAACCTGTAAAAGGTTATGGGCAGTGGCGTATCCTGTAAGCAAGCAGACAGGTCGTAAGTTCGTGCCTCTCCAGCTACAGTCCTTGACGACTGTCTGCTCTTTTAGACACATGCAACTGCATGAACAAGACTGGCATCCTTATGTGCCCAGTATCTTTCCAAACCAGTTGCTCGACTATGCGGTGATCGCAGCTTTAATAGTCCTTTCACGCTAACGCGTAATCTAAATCAGATTGTACCTTATGTTCGAAATAGACCTCATCCGAACGTGTCTTGAGGTACCTTATGTGGATAGTGAACCCGTATCCTAATAATGTACATTTGAAGATCACCTAAAGCACAAGGCACTCTATAATGTATGTTCACAACTCAACAGTGTTGTATCATTGTTGCTATTGTGAGAGTGAAAAAGCTTAGTGTACCCTGTAGTCACTCAAACAGACAAGGGACAGTGACTTCAGGGAGTATAGGCATGTACTTGAACGTAGCCGCCTAGAGCCTTATCTAGTAATTACTTGATCGGTGCTTGTGTACAAGACAATGATGTAACGGAACTGGTTGTGAAAGATGCTGGGCATTACAAGATGCTAGTCTTGTCCAACAGTTGTGTGTGATACTCAGCAGACAGTCGTACGGACTGCAGCTGAAGTAACTTCGTCTATTGACGACCTGTCTGCTGTGTACAGGAGAAGCCGATTGCCCATAACCGTTTACATGTATGCGTGTTCCCGCATGGGTGAGACCGCAGTCGTGCGCACACCCGCGGCCACCCGTGTGCAAGGGTGCGTGCTGGTATGGGCGTGCATGCAGCGGTGAACAGCGGGAGGAGTTCCATGCTCGTCTGGAAAAGGTGACAACAAAAACGATGCTAGACGGGCTTCCAGAGGCAACCTTCCCACTGCAGGACTCATTGCGCCCATGCAGGCCTATCAGCCAAACCTGGCTGCAACCTACTACCGAGTTTGGGTTTTCCAGGCCAGAAAAGCTGCAGTAGGCTTGTTGTTGGGTTTGACTCCGGCCATCAAAAGCTGCAGAAAACATGAGTTGATGCAGGTTTCCAGGCCACGTGGCCGTGAGGGAAAAGTGAAATCGACAACCCTGGCCACGCAGCACTGGTGCGGCAGCAGGGGGCCGCCCTCGAGCCGGGTTCCCACTAGGATACTGCATGTAACCATGCTAGGTTCATTGATCAGCTGTGTTCCTTCATACACAAGTGTGAGGGCGATGCCCACATATAAGGCTATTTCACATTGTCAACGATGGATAATATTGTACGTACGCCGCCATTACTTCACTATAACGAATTGAAAGGGAGGACTGTGCTGTAAGGAATAAATTGGTTATCCTGTGTGGAGGAAAAGAAGCCTCGTGTATGTACTGGGGGAACGGGGAGTATTTGTGGTTCTTTGCATGATATCTCCGCGTGTGCCGCGGCACTAGCGGAGATCCGGCCGGGTCATGCACACTCTACACTTTTTTAAAGAAGGACGACGATCAGACAGATATCTGAGCCGTACCCCGCAATAACACACCAGCGGTAGTGTTGCTGACAATACTATATAGTACCGACAAAATACTGTACAGTTCTGAAGACCGTGCTTAACGAGGCTGCTGTCCTCAACCTTTTTGCTGATTTAAGGACAGTGTGTCATTGCAAATAGGGCCGGGAGGTTTCCTTATAATAACCGTGTTAAACGTACGAACCTCACTTTTCCCGCGCTCGCGGGTGCACACACACACACACACACACACACACACACACACACACACACACACACACACACACACACACACACACACACACACACACACACACATACACGCACACACACACACATGTGTACACACACACACACACACGCACACACGCACATGCACACGCACACACACGCACACACACACACACACACACACACACACACACACACACACACACACACACACGCGCGCACAGAGCTGTGTGTGTGCGTGCGTGAAAGAGAGGGGGGGGGAAGGGGGGGGAGAGAGAGGGAGAGAGAGAGAGAGAGAGAGAGAGAGAGAGAGAGAGAGAGATAGAGAGAGAGAGAGAGAGAGAGAGAGAGAGAGAGAGAGAGAGATCTCTCTAGAGAGAGAGAGAGAGAGAGATCTCTAGAGAGAGAGGGGGGGGAGGGAGAGAGAGAGAGAGAGAGAGAGAGAGAGAGAGAGAGGAGAGAGAGAGAGAGAGAGAGAGAGAGAGAGAGAGAGAGAGAGAGAGAGAGAGAGAGAGAGAGAGAGAGAGAGAGAGAGAGAAAGAGAGGTGGGGGGGGGGGGAGGAGAGGAGCGGAGTGAGGAGAAAAGAGCGCGCCAGCAAGTGGGGGGGGGGGTAAGAGGGAGAGAGATTGACTGAGTGAGTGTGTGTGAGTGAGTGAGAGTGAGTGAGTGAGTGAGTGAGAGTGCGCGCGCGCGCGCGCGCGCGCGCGCGTGTGTGTGTGTGTGTGTGTGTGTGTGTGTGTGTGTGTGTGTGTGTGTGTGTGTGTGTGTGTGTGTGTGTGTGTGTGTGTGTGTGTGTGTGTGTGCCTCCCATCGTTTTCCCATGGCCACATCGTCATCTCACACTGTGAAGAGAGGAGAGTGGAACAGGGTTGGGGGTCTGTTAGAAGGTTAAGGAAACCTGTGACTCAATCAGCCTTCCTGCAGAGAAGATCATAAGCAGCCGTTTGGTTGGAGTTTGCTTCTTTATGTGGGGTTTGACAGCGGCCTCCCTAATCCCAGGTTGGATCGTCTGCGCCCTTCCTGCTTTCCAAAGTTTCATTAGGATCCTGTCGACTGTAGACCATATCTACTTCTGCCTAAACTCTACTTATTCCACATTCTTCTGCTTCCCCCTGTTCTCTCCCCATTTATTCGTTCCAAGGCGGTCGCTTTTTCAGATCACACTAATAAAATGACTACCATATTTGGTAGTCATTTTTCTTAAGATATCACAGGGTCTTATATGGTTACATCTTTCTTCAACCTCCCCCCCCCCATCTGCTCCTCTACTTCCCTTGTTTCCCTTCAACTCATCTACCCCGGCCCACTTCCTCTCTATAATGCGGGCGTCTGTTTTTTGTGTTCACTAGTGTACTTCTTCACCTTGCCATTTCCTTCCTCCCCGCCTTCACAAGGGTCCTGCGGCGAACATCTACTTTCGTATTAATACGAAAGTAGATATATTGCAGTTTCCATATATGCATGCATTCCCTGCGAGTGTTATGTAATTTTCCTGCAAGTTTATCATTTCATTTCAGACTGGAAAATTGATAGCGAAAGCATACTTCTGTACTGATCTTTTGTTGCATTAACGCCCTTGTGCACATATACTTCTGGCCGTACTTTTACACTGTATACAGGCTTATTCTCGCATTTACGCCGTTGTGCACGACTACTCAGGGAGCTCATTTTCGATGTTGTCATGGCATACATAGTGATACTACTATGTTGTGGTACGAATGCATTGTACCACAAAGCATCGTAATGGAGGCTCCAATGGCCGTGGACCCTAATTCACTCGTATTTTGAGAAGGGAAACGCCAATCACCACAATAAATAAATTGAGAGCGAACCGTCACGTCAAATTGCATTAGATAATAACATCTATAGAATCCTCCTGGCCCATTTAAACTAATCTTTGCATAGCATCATCCTAGTCCGTAGTTTCATTTCACAGCCCTAATCCCACGTTTTGGGACTTTTCCAAGTTTGCCACTGCAAGTGCAACTTAGCCATGCTCGCCTGTTGTACTCTACTGCTTAGTTCTACTGGAACATTTGTTCCATTACGTGTTACTCCATGCTACACAGCCTATACACTGTTGACACTTGCTGCATCGATGATATCAACAATTTTGTAATTTTATGGTTTCAACAATTGTAACATTTGTTTAGGGGCCCCTAGCCCACAATCTTGTTGGGTCGTCATGAGAACTTTTATGTGAAGTACCGGTATACAAATGTAACAGACTAAACAAGTGGAGCAACCGCAAACCACCCTTAAAAAAGTAACGTGAAATATATCAGTCTCAGGTCCCCGATGCCTTTTGAAGGGGAAACCGCCTTTTCCCTTAAAACCACGTGTATGTGTGTGTGTGTGTGTGTGTGTGTGTGTGTGTGTGTGTGTGTGTGTGTGTGTGTGTGTGTGTGTGTGTGTGTGTGTGTGTGTGTGTGTGTTGGGATATCTTGCTTTTTACCCCACTTTTGGTGTGTGTCGGTGTCTTATAATGTTTCTCACTGGGTGTTATACATTCTTCTAAGGGCAATCTTTATGTCCCCCTGGTCCCTTCCCTCTCTCCTCCTCCTCTTTCTCTCTCTCTTTCTCCTCAGTCCCTTTCTCCCCCTCTGTCCGTCCCCTCTATCCTCTCTCTCCCTTTGTCCCCCCCCTCTCTCCCTCTCTCTCCTCTCTCTCTCTCTCTCTCCTCTCTCTCTCTCTCTCTCTCTCTCCCCCCCCCCCCCCCCCCCCCCCCCCCCCCCCCCCCCCCCCCCCCCCCCCCTCTCTCTCTCTCTCCCCTCCTCCCCCCCCCCCCCCCCCCCCCCCCCCCCCCCCCCCCCCCCCCCCCCCCCTCCCCCCCCCCCCCCTCCTCTCTCTCCTCTCCTCTCTCTCTCTCTCCTCCTCTCCTCTCTCTCTCTCTCCCCCCCCCCCCCCCCCCCCCCCCCCCCTCTCTCTCTCTCTCTCCCCCCTCTCTCTCTCTCCTCTCCCTCTCTCCCTCTCTCCCGGCCCCCCCCTTCCTCTCTCTCCTCTACCCTCTCCTCCCCCCTCCCCCTTGTCTCCTTCCCCTCTTTTTGTTTCTTGTTGTTTTCTCTTCCCTTTCACAAATAATTTTGCCCGATCTATATATGTTTTACACCTGCAGCTCTTCGGCTGTCGACACGTGACTATTGGGGCACTGGGGGCCTGAGACTGATATATTTCACTTTTCTCTTAAAAGGGAAAACTATTCATGGTTCCCACCGGGACTCCGCGGATACCGCACAAGGGACCTCGCCGCATTATGAAACTCATCGTTTAGGGCTCGTGCCGAGTCCCTTGTTGCGGGTATGCAAGAGATTCAAGTCCAACACGCCCAGAAACCATACCGTTTTTGCATTTCTCTTTCTGGATGTGCTAGGGCTTCATCTTAAGGTCCCGAGTATCAATGGTGAGTGATCGGCTACTGATCCTTCGGGTGCCCCGACGCCGACTGTTGTAACGTAACCCTCTTCGTCCAATGGAAAAGCAAACAGAGAAGGGTACGTTTTTCAAAAGTGATCTGAAATTCATGTGTTCAAACCCACCTGTGGGTCACCTGTTGGCGTTGTTCTTCAGCTTCTGCCACGGCTAACGCCCCTGAAACCTGTAATCACCAGAGCGAGTTGTTAGAGTAACATGGGTTTCTAAGCATTTTTACGAGATCTGGTTACTCATACGTTTTGACGAAGCTCGGGGATCGCCTGGATAGCAGGTGAAGGTTCATCTGAACCTCCTGAAATAACTACCGCGGATGCTCTCCCAAAAGCCTCACCTGCTACAACTCTGCGCCCACTATCGTATTTTAAGCTTTTCAGGTGCGTTTTAATTATATGTTTTTCAGCTTTTCAGGTCTTCCTGGTCCGTGCGGAATGCCTGATGAAGTGTGCGGCATGTACACGTTCTACGTCGGGTTGCCTCATATTGATCTGCAGCTCTCTGTCAGAACTGCTTGGTAATCACTCATCTCCACAACAGCTTGTTTGATTCTTCAATGGGTTGAGTGCAGCACTGCGGATTCGCTGGATGTTTTTCTTATGCTCTTGGGAACTATAGGTTCTGCGGGAAACGGTGCGTAGCCTGTTCTGTTGCAACTATCCATTCATGTCATTGATCAATATGAAACGAACGCGATTGAGGATGTTGATCTGGGCCTGCATGCAGGAGCGGCAATGCCAATGTTTGCTATTGTATTTGGGAGCATGACTGATGCGCTAGGAACTCTTTCTCCAGATGGAATGCTTGGTGAAGTTAATCGTGGTGAGTCATTGTTTCTGGTAAGAACTAAGAGATGCTATCGTTGAGTTGATGGCAAGAAGACAATGCACAGCTAACTGGAGGGTTTGTGCTTGCAGTGACCCTGTATTTTGTTTATATTGCGATTGGAACGTTTGTAGCATCGTATTTGGAAGTTGCGCTGTGGATGTGGACAGGTATCTTGTAAAATAATGCTCTATTACTTGTTTGGCTTGCCGAGTTAGTAGGGACGAGTGGCTACCTCTTTTTTCAGACCGACCAGGTTTTATGCAAGGCTGTTGATGTGACTTATTTATTGCTCCAGGGGCAAGACAGGCAACCAGAATACGGGAGATTTATTTTCGCAAGGTTCTGCACCAGGAAGTCGCTTTTTTTGATGCCAGTGCAACAACGGGCGCTCTGTTGCAAGGTCTCAATCAAGATACAGTTGCTGTACAGAATGCCATTGGTGAAAAAGTTGGGAACTTTATCCACAACTTCACAACATTCATTGTTGGCATCACAATCGGTAAGGCACGCTATGTGGCTTGTCATCAAAACCCTGTTGCACATCACGAGGGTGGGAGTTTCCCCCCGGGGGGGTGGGTGGGGGTGTGCATAATCACTGGCTAACAGCCAGTGGGAAGCATGTTCATGATGTGACAATTTTGGATAAGCAATGCATTTACAATCCCTGTGATTGTTGGTGAGCAGCATTCACAAAAGGCTGGAGCATGACCTTGGTATTGCTAGCCATCACACCTCTTCTTGTCCTGTCTGGGGCGGCCATTGCAATGATGACGGCAAGACTATCTTCTAAAGGCGCAGAGGCATATGCAGAAGCAAATGCCATTGCACAGGATGCCCTGGCAAACATAAGAACTGTGACATCGTTCAACGCCCAGAAGAAGACCTTGAGTACTTACACAGCAGTAAGTCTTTGGCTGTTGTTCTTTTGAGGCGTGTTCTGCAGCCAAGGATTACATGGACGGCAAACCCCTGTATGCAGAACATGAATGTCGCAGTTCTGTGGAACAGTCCTTTTCCGTCATAGCCGGAAGGATTGTCATGCTGTGCATTGGTTGAAAGGAAATTTTCCCCACGTGAAGCTTATCTGCATGGGTTGTTACAATAGCTTTTATAGAAGCCGCTGCATTGTTCGTGTAGGCTCGACAGTTCTAGGCAGTGAAAGAAGGCCCTACCATTTTAATTGCTGATTGTAGTGTTTCCTGTTTGTGGCTTGCTCATGACGTTTCTGGGCATGGGTATCCAGTGTGGGAATGTGGGTTGCCCCTGCAAGAGAGGGATTGGGGGAGGGGGGGGGAGGATACAGAATGATCATTGCAAGCACACTTCTTTTCTCTTCTAATTCATTAACCATTTTGCCACGGCGAGTTGCAGGCACTAGCTTACCCCGAGAAGGTTGGCATCTGGCAGGGATTCTATAATGGAATTACTGTCGGCTTGATGGGCTGCACATTCCTTTGCGCCTATGCTCTGGCTCTGTGGTATGGGGCGACACGTGTGGAAGCCAATGAGTACACGGTATGGAGTGAGGTTCAAGCTCATGACTGCTCTTGGCATCTTCACTAGGATTGATAGTTTCCCTGCAAAAAGCTAGACTTTCCTGCAGCTATTCACCTCCTCTGAGAATATTCCCATTGTTGTTGCAGGGGGGCCAAGTCATCGCAGTTTTGTTCTCCGCTCTTATTGGCGGGATGTCACTTGGTCAAGCAGCCCCAAACTTATCATACTTTCAAGATGGCCGAGCAGCTGGTGCGCGGATTTGGAAGATTCTGGACAGGTATTGGGTCCTGGACTTTGCCCCAAATGAATCCAAGCTTGCCCTCCCTCCCTTACCCTTTTCCCTCTCTCCTTTCCCTCCCCCCTCTCTCCCGCCCCCCCCCCCCCCCCCGGGGTGGATATCTCTCCCCCGCCGCCTCCTTCTGGTCCCTCGCTCACACATCCCCTCTCTTCCTCTCTCCCTGCCTCCATCTCCCCCGCATTCTCCCTCTCTCCTCTCTCTACCTAGCTCTCCTCCTCTTCTCTCGCCTGTTCGGCTCCCCCTTTCCTTCCCTTCTTTCCCTCTCTCTTCCCCTCCCTCCCTCCCTCCCTCTTCTGCTTCCAACTTTCATTCTCTCTCTCTCTCTCTCCTCTCCTCTCTCTCTCTCCTCTCTCTCTCTCTCTCCTCTCTCTCTCTCTCTCTCCTCTCTCTCTCTCTCTCTCTCTCTCTCTCCTCTCTCTCTCTCCCCCCCCCCTCCTCTCTCGCCCCCCCCCTCTCCCTCCCCCCTCCTCCCTCCCCCCTCTCTCTGCGCGCGCGCGCGCGTGTGTGTGTGTGTGTGTGTATGTGTGTGTGTGTGTGTGTGTGTGTGTGTGTGTGTGTGTGTGCGCGCGCGTGCGTGCACGTGTGTGTGTGCGTGTGTGTGCACGCGCGCCTTTCTCTATTAGCGATTTTCATTGGAATATTTCAACATACACAATGCCGACTTCAGCAGCACTAGTACCCCATGCCAACCCAGATCTTATTCAATTCATTATTGGACTTTTGAAGGTGAGAGATCAAGTTTGACAGCTGGATGCGAGGAGGTCCAACAGGATGATTGCTTCTTAAGTCTTTCTTTCCGAAGTCGTTCATTGACGATCTTGCAATAACCTTCTTGCTTCAGGATAGCATCAGTTACAGAAGTTGTTTTTTATAGGAGGAGATTTGGAATGGTGTGTTTGTTCCTGAGGCACAAATTCTGTTTTTTTGGAATGGGCTCTTGCAGTACAAGCATTTCTGTTGCAAGAGGTTGATGCGGCCTTCTGCAGGAAGCCTTCAATCGATGAAGATGCTGATGGCCAGAAGTTGGACAAGGTTGTTGGTCAAATTGACCTGCAGGATGTTACATTTTGTTATCCAGCCCGTCCAGATATCTTTGTATTCAAGAACTTCTCATTGACCATTCCAGCTGGGAGGATTCTGGCTCTGGTGGGGCAATCTGGAAGTGGAAAGAGCTCAGTTGTGCAGCTGGTAGAAAGATTTTACGATCCTGAAGGCGGCAAGGTAGCATGAAAGTGTTGCAGGCTGCGTCTTTAAAGCTGCTTTGCCCATCTCTATGTCTCTGCCTCTACATTGTTTTGTGTTGTTCCCCGTGATTTGACATTGGAGCATATACCTTCCGCTCGACTGTTTGCGTCTTCGGAGACCTATGGTGTGAGTGACTGTTGGAAGGGGGGGGAGAGGAGAGGGGGGAGGAGGGAGAGAGAGAGAGAGAGAGAGAGAGAGAGAGAGAGGAGAGAGAGAGAAGAGAGAGAGGAGAAGAGAGAGAGAGAGAGGAGAGAGAGAGAGAGAAGAGAGAGAAGAGAGAGAGAGAGAGGAGAGAGAGGAGAGAGAGAGAGAGAGAGAGAGGAGAGAGAGAGAGAGAGAGAGAGAGAGAGAGAGAGAAGAGAGAGAGAGAGAGAGAGAAAGAGAGAGAGAGAGAGAAGGGGGGGGGGGGGGGGGGAGAGAGAGAGAGAGAGAGAGAGAGAGAGAGAGAGAGAGAGAGAGAGAGAGAGAGAGAGAGAGAGAGAGAGAGAGGGGGGGGGGGCATGCAAATTACAGCCTTTCTGTCCGTTACATGCAAATTGGAGCTGAGCTGCTGTCGCTGGGACTGAACACTTTCACATGAATGCTTGTCATGGGTTATTTTGGTTATTTTCACAAGGGTATTTACACTTTGTGTAGGTTCTCCTAGATGATATTGACATTAAGACTTTACAGCTCAAATGGTATCGAGACCAACTCGGACTTGTGAGTCAGGTAACAACCTCGTTTAAAACATGCCGCGTCGGAGTGGGTTTACTTGCACAGCATTGTGGGCTTGGCTCTTGATTGCAGTTATTGTTACATGGTGGACTCATGAAAAGTTGATGTACATTAGCATGTTCTGATGCTGTCCTTGAAGCGGCAGAGGCCCCTGTTTTTCTTTTTGCAGGAACCAACTCTATTTGCAACCACAATCTTCGAAAATATAAAGTATGGTCGTCCAAATGCAACACAAAAAGAAATTGAGGATGCGGCGACAGCGGCGAATGCGCACCACTTCATATGTAATCTGCCATCAGGGTAATGAATAATTGAACCGTGTAGTGCTTCTTCCAGGTGCAACACAAATTAGAAGTGTTACTGGGAGTTTCCGTTGTGCACTTCCAGGTACAACACAAAAGTCGGAGATAAAGGAGTACAGATGAGTGGTGGGCAGAAACAGCGAATAGCCATTGCAAGAGCTATATTGAGAAACCCCAAGGTTCTGCTGCTGGATGAGGCCACCAGTGCTCTTGACAATCACAGTGAACGAGTTGTTCAAAAAGCACTTGACACGTTGATGGTCGGTCGGACCACTATTGTCGTTGCTCATCGGCTTTCTACAATTCAGAATGCAGACACAATAGCAGGTAATACCTGTGGTCTTTTCCTACCCTAACCTAACGGGTGGATGCCTTTCATGCAATCATCGTGATAAAGACCTCATACGGTTTCAGACTATGTCATGTTTCGCCTCAGTGCGAGGACGGAAAGCAATCTGCCTTTGCTATAGTTGAAAGTGAAATTCAGCGCTTGGCATTTGCTCAGAAGGCTTCGCATTGACACAAATTGTGCGAGCCAAATCACAATATCCCCAAGTATATCCATGGCGCTTTCTACAAGCTGCAGTTTGCCTAGTTGTGCTGCCAAATGGCTGTCAAATTGCAGTTTTGCTTTTGGATTGCCCGCTAGAATCCTTAGTAGCAAAATACACGTGAAATGCTCATCAATAATTGGATGGTGCCTGTTGTGTGCTGCATTAAAGTGGCGCTTTAAGGTAGCGAGCCAGATGTCTTGATTTTCAATGTTGAGTCTCGATTTTGTACTGGCAGTGGTCAAAGAGGGGAATATTGTCGAGCAAGGCACACATCAAGAGCTGCTTGGCCGTGAAGGTGGTGCTTATGCCACACTTGTCCATCTTCAGTTGTCTGGAGCTGAGCATGATGGGAGTAAGCCCGCTCGTTTTGGTGATGATGTAGAGTCTGTGGCATCGGACAAGGTATGCATGGCCCACAAACATGAGACTGGTGGTTATTATGGTAGCTTTTCCTTTAAAAATATTATGTGCACTTCTGCTGTACGGGTTGTTTTTGCTATTCTGGACTGCTGTGTCATACGTACAGCACGACACATGCATGTTGATGAGCTCTGGTGGGCTCTTCACAGGATGCTCCTTCCACTGTGTTGACCGTAATGGTCACAGGGGGCTCCAGTTCACAAGTAGGAGAAAGTGCTCTGGGAGAACAGGTGAAAGCTAAGGATGCTGTGGAAATAGCAGCTGACATGAAGGTGAGCGTCTGTTCTGCAACGCCATGGGCAAGACCGGTGCATGACATGAGATTATAGGAAATCAGGAGACTATCCTGCAACACTGTAAATCAAGTCCTTTAGCTCAAGTGCTTGCACAAAACCACATCAAATCTATGAATAGTGGCCACATGCATTTACCTACAACTGGTGTGGCATGTGAGGACTGGCGCATCATGCATGCCTGTCTGACGGTGTTCCGAGGAGATAATTTTCGCAGGTGCAAGCTGGCTTTTGGCGTCTTCTAAAATTGAATGGACCTGAATGGCCTGCCTTAATCTCTGGCTCACTTGCTAGTGCTGTGCTGGGAATGCAAATGCCGGCATTTGCCCTGGCTCTTTCAAGCATTCTCAGCGCATTCTACGACACAGATATTGTCAGAATGAAATCTGCGGTCCGCAACTGGTCCCTTGTGTTTTTGGGTGCTGGCCTTGGGGTACTCGTGATGGGCATTCTTCAACAGTAAGATCCTCCTTGGTAATCTGAATATGTACTAAGCAGGCCGTTTTTGTGAGTGGGGCGCCCAAATGCGTGTGTATGTCCACTTCAGTGTTTCTGTGCCTGCAGGATGCAGTGTGCATGTGTGTGTGTGTGTGTGTGTGTGTGTGTGTGTGTGTGTGTGTGCGTGCGTGCGTGCGTGCGTGCGTCCGTCCGTCCGTCCGTATGGGCGGGCGGGCGGGCGAGCGGGCGGCGGGCGAGCGGGCGGGCGGGCGGGCGGGCGGGCGGGCGGGCGCGCGCGTGCCTCCGTGCGCGCGGGCGCGCGTGTGTGTGTGTGTGTGTGTGTGTGTGTGTGTGTGTGTGCGTGTGTGTGTGGAGGGGGCGTTGCGGGCATGTGGATATTCAACGGTCCCCCCTCTCTCACACACACATTCACACACATACACACACACACACACATCCACACACACACACACACACGCGCACACGCACGCACGCGCGCACAGATACACATGAACACCCTCTAATGCACACACTGACATTGTTTGAGGGCGCCACACATGATGTGTTCATTTGTTTGCGGTATGGTGGCTGACTGACTAGGGCTGCGGAGATATTTCCTGTGTGATTAGTTCTGCACACGTCCTGGAAGACTTGATGTTGAAATGAAGCATGATAGCTCAGAAAATCCCTAAATATCTCAAGCAAACCTCTGTAAGACAGAGGTCTGCATGGTTTTCCGCTGCAAATTTTATGTATGCGCATTGAAATGGCTGATAATCTCTGTACAGGTACAGTTTCACTTTTATGGGACAGAAGCTGACCCGGCGTTTGCGTGGTCTTCTCTTACATTCCATTCTGAGACAGGTAAGGTTGGTACGGCTCGTGAAGTGTTCTATTGGTTTAGTACTGTACAGAGAAGCTCACGAAGTGATGTTCATCTGGCAGGAGATAGGTTGGTTTGACAAAGATGAGAACACCAGTGGAGCTCTGGCTGGAAGACTGGGAACAGATACAGCCCACATACGAGGTGCTGTTGGAGACCAGGCTGGTGTCTTGTGTCAAAATCTTGTTACCATTATAGCAGCTCTTATCATTGCATTCACAAGGTGGGAATGCTCTGTGTCTGATTTTAATGGGGTTTCGTATCAAAGTGAACAAAGTTTCCTTCATCATAGCCTGCATTTGTTAATGCAGTGTTGCTTCGGGACTTCTTGTTTTGAAAGGGGGAAAACCGTTATTGCGCTGAAACTGTACTGAAGTGTGTTTTCTGACTGGCTTCCAGCTCTTGGAAAATAACATTGGTGATTTTGGCAACTGTGCCCGTTCTCTTGTTTTCGGGCTGGTAAGTTACCCTGTTTATGCAGCTGCGTCTTCATACAAGTTTGTGCATCTTTCGTAAAGTTTATGGCTATCTCTCTTTATGCACAAGAGCAGCATTCAGTCTGCAGAGTGAATTGACTGGCATATGGTAACAGGGTGCAGACAAAGTTCTTTTTGGGGTTCAACTCACAGGTATGTCAATCATGTTTGTTCATCTCTTACCTCAATGGCCCAGTGGCCTCAATTATGATTCTTCCTAGAACGAGGGTGATGAATCCTTGACTTTGAACCACTATCTTGCCCTGATCTGCTAAAAGATGGTGCTGGGCTCAGGCTGGCAAGTTGTTTGATGCCCCAAACCAAATTGCAGCAGAGTGCTTCAGTGCTATTCGTACTATTGCAGCCTTCAGTATGGGTTCTAATGTGACAGACACGTATAAGAAACAACTACAACCTCCAACAGCAGCAATTGCAAAGACTGCTCAAGTTTCTGGTTTGGGTTTTGCCTTCTCACAGGGAATAATGTTCATGGTGCGTGCATACCCTTGGCATTTGTCTAGAGTTATCTTATGTTCGTTTGTGGTGGGTGGATCTTACGCTAGTGAAATTGAGAGTTGAGGCGGAAGGGAGAAGGCAAGATCGTAGCTAAAGGGGTTGTGGTTGTGCAATGGATGTCCAGGTGTATGCTTTAGCCTTCTGGTTTGGTGGGGTTCAAATAAAAGCAGGGGATGCGACTTTCGGTGATCTGTTGAAGGTATGTCACAATAGCCTTGGTGAGACCTTTGTTTTTCCCCCACACTTCGTTGATTTTAAGGCTCATCCGATATATCCATAACTGGATTTATGGATTCCATTGTTGAAAATACATTTTACACAAGGGTAGACGGTCACCACATGTTCAATTATCATTCTAGTGATTACATCTTGCAAGCAGTATGATTTGCCACTATGTCCCATTGTTTGTTTTGAGGGCTACACAGGTCTTTTTTGGAATAGTCCTTGCTGCGTTCGGAGCAAGTCAAGCACAAATGGCATTCCCAGATATTACAAAAGCAAAAAGCTCAATCGACAGGGTGTTTGCTGTTATAGACCGTACATCACCGATTGATCCTGAATCAAGTGCAGGTGAGTTGCGCGGCTTTCTTTCTAGCACGTTGTGTTCATTTGTAGAGTATGGACATCATAGTTTGGACATGGTCAGAAGGCTGCTGGCTGAGATATCTCTGTTGCAGGTCTGACATTGGAGAAAGTAGACGGGAATGTTGACCTTCTGGAAGTTTCCTTCAGATATCCTGCAAGGCCCGAAGCTGTTATCTTTTCAAACTTCTCCTTGCGCGTTCCTGCTGGAAAGACAGTGGCATTGGTTGGCCAGTCTGGAAGTGGCAAGTAAGGATGCATTTGATTCCTTGCATACAGTTCATGTTATTGCGTGTGCAAGCAAAGTAGGCTTGGGACATTAATGTCACATGTGTATGATGTGTAAGATTCGTAGAAGGTCCGTTATTGCTTTGTCGCAGCTTCTGTGGACACAGTGTCTATCATCAGAGTAATTGTCGAATGGCGGTAAGCCAGTTATGTGATTCAGATCCTCGGTCGTGTCTCTCATTGAGCGCTTCTATGACCCTCAAATGGGGTCTGTGACACTGGACGACATTGACATCAGGACTCTCAACTTGGCTTGGTATCGCCAACAGATTGCTCTTGTGGGCCAGGTATGGGCCTTTGAAATGATGGCTAAGTTTCCTTCTATTTCCCATTACAGCAGTTGCTTTGGCACGCCTGTCATCTCTCCCATCTCGGGAGGCAGGAGGAAGGAGAGGGCAACTGATTTGTGCTCTGGATGGTATTTTTTAGCCATTGTAGCACCCTTGCCTTACGATTGCAAGTGGAATACTAGGATTGTGTGTGTGTGTGTGTGTGTGTGTGCGCGCGCGCGCGTGCGCGCGCACGCACGCGTGAGCGGGTATCAGCGAAGCGCCCAATCAGGGGATGGACGCAGGGATGGAGAGGTACTAGGAAGCGAGGACAGGATGAGAAAGAAGGGGGGAGAGAGGGGGAGAGGGGCCTCCCTTGTGTAAAGCGAAATCAAAATGGGAGTATCAAACTTCTGAGACATCTTTGCCGTTTTGAGTGAGTGTTTGTTTGTTTGCTGCAGGAACCTGTCTTGTTTGCTGGCTCAATCCGGGACAATGTAAGTTCTGTTTTGTCCACACAGTCTCCTTTGAATTTGTCATATTGCAGCTTGATACTCTTAAGACTTCAATAATGGACATTTTTGGTCCTTTCGTGAAACAGCAGTGCTCTCTTTAAGCCGTAGTTAGTATCCTTCTCCATTTGTTCTTTGGGCACAATCAGCAAGTGCAATTACTTGCGAACATCCTGCACCATCATTGGAGTCTTTCTGCGATCTGTATGGCATCAGTGTGTAAATAAGGGGCGCAAATATGCCATGTTACTAAAGCCCAGGGTCTCTGAGCCCTTGACACTGTTGAGTCACACTCATCATTTGCGCAGTCTAAAGGAAGGTGTTAGTACACTGTGAAGAGGTTTTTGTCAATTGATGCTGCCAGGTGTGCTATGGCAAAGATGATGCTACTGATGATGAAGTTCGTGCTGCTGTTGAAGCCGCAAACGCTACGGATTTCATTGCCGCTTCTCCTGAAGGGATTTATACCCAAGTATGAAGCTAATCTACTAGTTCTCGATCTGCATGGTCCTTCTGTTGAAGATCAACATGTGGTTTTGGCATTTGTGGGATTTACTTGACCATCATTTGCTTGAAATTTGTGCTTGAGAGTCATTTTCTTGAGCTGGAATGAGAAGGGTGTGTGTGTGTGTGTGTGTGTGTGTGTGTGTGTGTGTGTGTGTGTGTGTGTGTGTGCGTGTGTGCGTGTATGTGTGTGTGTGTGTGTGTGTGTGCGTGTGCGTGTGCGTAAGCGGGAGCGTGCACATGTGCATGCGTGTATTGGGGCGCTCACACTCTCTCTCTCTCTCCTCTCTCTCTCTCTCTCTCTCTCCTCTCTCTCTCTCTCTCTCTCTCCTCTCTCTCTCTCTCTCTCTCTCTCTCTCTCTCTCTCTCTCTCTCTCTCTCTCTCTCTCTCTCTCTCTCTCTCTCTCTCTCTCTCTCCCCCCCTCTCTTCCCCTTGTGTGTCTGTGCATGTGTGGAGAGAGAGGGGGGGAGGAGGTGGAGAGAGGGGGGGGGGCGAGGGAGGGAGAGAGAGAGAGAGAGAGAGAGAGAGAGAGAGAGGGGGGGGGGTGGAGAGAAGGGGGGGGAGGGAGGGAGGGAGGGGGAGAGAGAGGAGAGAGAGGAGAGAGGAGAGAGAGAGAGAGAGAGAGAGAGAGAGAGAGAGAGGAGAGAGAGAGAGAGAGAGGAGGAGAGAGGAGGAG